>OX103890.1:257859-835359 GCA_944470375.2 Schistosoma guineensis | reverse complement strand
TCATAAGTCGGTGTGCTCTTGAAATGAAACAACTAGGAATCTTGATGAATCATTTAGAACCATACTGACTTTATTCACATACATAACTTTATCCATAATAAGAATTATATAACTAAAGTATTCATATTTCATTTGTAAATCATTCTGTTTCTAGGCTGAAATATTCATAATAGTAAATCAAGTAATACTAACACTACCCAACATATGAATTGTGATGTAGAGGTTAAACGTTCGTTCACGAGACTGTAGGTTCTACGCTCGATTCTCATATGCACAGTTGTGGATGTACAATGCTAAAGAGTTATATGTTAAGACAAAATGACTATCCAGTATCTCCAAGTTGTTAATAGTGTTCTAACTGAAATCGGTTCATAGTTTTAATGATATAAACAGCTCTGAGAGTTCTTTCATACTTTTCATTGATCTTCATTCATGACAGTTTTACCGGTATTATGATGTAAAGTATGTATACTGATTATCATGGAATAATACTATCGTGTTTATATTGTGAGCAGCTAATGAGAAACAGTGAAATACAATGAATTTCTGTTATTTAACTATATTTATTGTTTTTGCTGCAGTCACTTTGATACTTCAAATGGTCTGAACTGTTTTTCTGGTCAGCGTTTTTTCAGGGAGTTAGTTTTCCACAGGATGAAGTCGGTAACCCCATACTTAACCTTCCTCCTTTATCCGGGCTTGGAACCGGCACTAGCCTCAGAGGGGCTCCACATGAAGTTATGTCACACTATATTCCAAGATGGTTTATTTATTACATTTGGTTTGATTTCTACAAACAGTTGAATCAAATAATCTTTATTTTCAGGAGGTCTTATGGAGATTTTAGTAATTAAATAGTTGAATTCATGAGCTAATTAAAGGTAGACCATCATGGGAAACTTGGAATCATTGGACGGCTGTTTCATCTTACAGTACAATGTACATCCACGATCCCACACAAAAGGGACGCGAACCTAACACCTTTAGTCTCATGTGCCAACGTTAACCTCCACACCACTGAGTGGGTGTTAATATCTAACTTCGACCAATCCACGAAATTCCTTCACCATCCACCATTGTCTTCAATGAGTTACTATCTCACAACAGACCTGGTTGAACTTTACTGGTCACAGTTTCTCACTAGAACTCTAGGAAATAGTTCTTGAAGTCAATCATTAGTGAGCATGTGATGATTATTATCAGAAGGGGATTTTATGCTGGGATTTTAGCAACTGTTGAAGAGTCCCATATTAGGACAAAACAACCGTCCAACCCTTCTAAATTTTCCATGTTAATCTAGCTGTAATCTTTATTTCCTTATTGTTAATTGTAATATGATGTTTAACATTGTATTCCTACTTAAAATGATCAGATAATTCGTTACTGATATATTAATATCATTGAAATAACTAGAATAAGCAACAAAATTCCTGTATTGATTGAATCAATCACTAAACTCTTTTTTTTTTCAGACTAAACCTGATGATGAATCGGATGAAGGTAAGTTCACTTACTTTCTTTACATCATTCATTGTTATATTCTATCTATGTGTTTGTAATTAGTTTATTACTTACTTACTTACTTACTTACTTACTTACATTTGTTACTTCCAATGGAGTATAGGCCACCAACGAGCATTTTCCAACCCACACTGTTCTAGGACTTCCTTTCTTATTCTATCCAATTGTGATTTCATCTTCGCAGATCTGTCTCTATTTCTCGGCGTAATGTGTTCTTTGATCTTCCTCTTTTCCTTTAGCCTTGAGGATTCTAAGTGAGGGTTAGCGTTGTGACACAGTTGGGTGTTTTCTTCAATGTGTGTCCTATCCACTTCCAGCGCTTCTGTCTGATTTCTTCCTCCATTGGGATCTGGTTTGTTCTCTTCCACAATAGCTTGCTACTGATAGTGTCTTGCCAACGGATCCGAGGTATTTTGCGTAAACAACTGTTAATAAACACTTGTAACTTTTAAATGATAACTTTCATAGCTCTCTCAAAGTTTCCGTCCCATTCAGTAGTTCACCTATCCTAGGAATACTAATTTATTATTCAGAATGGTTATCACATTGTTTTTGTGTACTTTATCTTTCTTTCTGCTCACAATCAATCAATCAATCGATCGATTGACTGATTGATTGATTATAGATCCTTGTGAAAACGTAAAATGTAAATTGGGTGAAATGTGCAAAGATGGCAAATGTAACTGTTTGGATAGTTGTCCATCTGAATGGAATAGTTATAATCGGCAAGTAAGTCTGATAGATTTTATTGATCTATACTGATTACTTATTGATTTTAGTGATACCAATAGGATTTTTAAGATGTTTTATTGATGAAGAACATTTCGTTTTTGGTCTCATTGTGTTCATTGAACTAGGAAGCGTAATTCTGAAGCTTTTCATTATCACTCTGGACAAAATGATCAACGCTTACTTCATGTAGAAGTAAGAACTGAGCATCCCATTTAGGTACAAGTATTCTCCATCGTTCCAAAACTTTATGAGCATAATGCACAAAAGAACGTCTAGATAGTAATCACGTTTTGATTATGTAATCTGGTGTAGTTACTTATCATGACTTCTCATGAAATCATAACTCTATCCTTTATTCCAACTAGTTGAACTGAATGAATATCAGTCATTTTACCTTTTGAATTAGTCAACACGAATCATAAAGTTTTACATGTACATATTAAAGAATGCCTTGTCTCCAAGAAGCTATTGTAATTGATTCAGTTGAAGACATTATCAACTATATATATATATATATATATATATATATATATATATATATATATATATATATATATATATATATATATATATATATAACCATCGTGAGAATAAATCAACTGTTTGTCAGTAACTAATGTTCTACTCTGATTAGTCATTCTAATCGCGAGGGAATTCTCAGAGTTCTAGTGAGAAGCTGTGATCAGTGGAGCTAATCCATGTCGGGTAGAGACAAGTATCTACCTCAGTACAATGGAAGTTGGTCGCGCAATTTCGTGGATTGATTGATGTTAGACACTATCACCATTGGATGCCGGCCGGCTCAGTGGTCCAGTTGGTTAAGCGCGAGACCGAAGGCCCTGGGTTCGAATCCCGCGAGCGAGATTGTGGATGCGCACTGCTGAGGAGTCCCACGATAGGACGAAACGGCCGTCCAGTGCTTCCAGGTTTCCAAAGGTGGTGGTCTAACATCAATCGGTTCATGATTTCAATCAAAACCCTAATCCCAGAAAATTGATCATTAGGTAAATTAACTATAAGCTATACCTCTTAGAATGACAGGTAATATTTCTCTTATTTCAATAGTTGACATCATAAGTTAATTGAATGTAGACTATCTTGGAAAATCTAGAATCGCTGGATGATCGTTTCGTGACGTTGAGAATGTCTACCTACTTACTAGGGCTAAATGAAAGTTATAAAGCAGTTTGAAGAATAAGGATGATGATTTACAGTTGATGATTAAGGATTAGGAATTCGAACTAACATCAGCTATCATGCCAAAACTGTATTTAGCCAAATGGATGAGTGAATTTCGTGCCAAAATCTAAATCCTGTTATCCTAATTCCGATTGATTAGGTCCATAAATTATATGATATAAGATAGTTTTAAGTATACTAGTTCAGTAGTTGTTTAAGTAGTACACATATTACAGCGATTCAATGCATCAGCCGGGAATTTTTAATATTTCTTAAATGGACAGCCTGTTGATTTATGAGCGGTATATTTAAGGTTATTACCTATTGCAGAACGAATTCATGATAATCATCTACAACTAGAGAAAGTAAAACGAAAATGGACAGCACGAAACAACAAAGTAATAATTACCTGAATATGTCAATCGGGTCTACCAAAATGCACGTGTCATGTGACCCGGTGATATACTGTTGATGTTATTCAAATGAGTTAAACTTTCTGAGGACGGTGTTAACATAAAGTGACAGCAAATAGGTGGTTTTACTTAGGGAATCCACGAATAAAAATGGCCAAACATTTAAAGATCCTATAATACTACTTGTGGAATGCAATACACTTACAGGTGCTAGAACATTCAATGCATTTGCAGAGGAGCAGTATGCATCGATGTAGCGAATAAATAATCGGAGTGATTTTATCGTGCGGATAGATTGTGGTAGGTTATTCCAGAGTCTAGAAAATTTACAGGTGAAGTAATTCATATAAAGAGATGATTTAGAATGAGTTTGTTTCACTAGTGCCAAGGAATTACGGATGTCATAATGAGAAATTTCTGCATATTGAATCACGTGATTGGATATAAACGATAGTTTATGAAGTAGTTTGAAGAAAAAGATAAGATTTAATTTGAGTCTCCTCTTTCATTAAAGGGTCTAGACCAAGTTTATTACATCTAGAATTATAAGTTAAGGTACAATCAATTCCAAGAACTACTTATTTTTTGTCTGCTTAGCGTTTTTTAGTGAGTTCGTTTTCTACAGGATGGGGTCACTAGCCCCATGTTCAACCCTCCTCCTTTATCCGGGGTTGAGAGCGGCAATAACCCCAGATGGGCTTCAGGCAAAATTTCAAGAATACAAAGTGTAAATCGTCTCTGTATTCGCTCACTATGTATATTTCTTACTTTTAGTTATGTGTAGATGGTGTCACATATAGACATGAATGTGATCTATGGAGAAATCAATGTTATTGTCGATCAGGTGATTCAAGATGTGGAAGTGATCAATTCAGTAATCATAGAGCAAATGAAAATTCTGCAATAAAATATTATGATGAATGTCGTGGTAGGTTTTATTTTAAAGAATATTTCAATATTTAATATTATTCTAAGCAAAGATGAATAGGGGTTGCTAGTGGAATCTAGTTTGATACGGGTTTCGTCCTCTTTGGAACTCATCTGTTCGATGTATCTGCATCTCAGAGTTGATGTTCACACTTAGAGGGACTCGAACCCAGTATCATTCGCTTCAAATGCCATCACATTATCCACTTAACTATTGAATCCTGATAACTATTTTCTTGTGCAATGGGATAAAGTTTAAATTCACTTGGTATTGTTTTACTTGTATCTTCCTATTGTTACTTAGGACTGGAATTGATCAGTCTCTTGTTGGCAAATGTGTTTTAATGATAATCAAAAAAAAAAAAGAAAACTGGCTCAACAACCAATTCAGTATGATTAGTCTCATATATGTAGCCCATTAGCAATGGTGATAATATGAGATAACTTTTTTCTGTCTAAACATTCACTTATGATTAATTGTGCAATCATCAATAGAGACTAGTTGAATATAACTTCAGTTATAGAATCTCTAGTTAATCTATTCTGTTAGGTGAATGAAGGTTACTGTCAGGTAACCACTTCAAATCTACAACCCTACTATCCGTCATGAATATACAGTCAGTTAGTCAATCAGCTGCAACGCCGGACCAGGCATATATATGCATCGGTTCAAGTTGCCATACTTCATTAGCACAACAACATCAACACCAAATTCATAGAAGTATTTACTTCAATGGTAGTAATATATAAAAAGAAAAGGTTGCACATAAGGATATAGTACAGGAAGAAAAAATTAGTTCGTAGAAAGAAAGATATAAAGCGATTTTAATCTCACACTTTAAGGGAAGACAAAGACTGTATACATCGGCTCCATTGTAATCGATCGATTCTGATCCATGTCACCAAGAGTCTCCAACCATTGGTTACGGTAGTCACGCGGAAATCAACCAAGTAGTCTGCACCTACCAACATGGTTCAGACTAGGAGTCAGTGACTTCAATAACTGTTGCCTTATTTTGGTTTGGATAAAATTAACTTTCTTCCAACCATCCCTAACACTAGTCAACGTTGCCCATCATGATATTCGGTGATAACAATCCATTATAACATGATCATAAACTAAATTGTTTTCTTATTTTTGTTGATTCAATCTTTATTTCATTCATTTATATCCTGTCAACTATTTTGATGGATAGGAAATGATGATTAGAATCATTTAACTATTCCAAATCATAAAATCAAATTTGATTTTTTTACTAAATCCTAATGAAACATTGATTAACAGTCAATAGATTTCATCTATCAAATGTGTCATATTCATTCCTGTCCATATGGTTAAAGGTAGAAAGAAAGAAAGGGAGGAAGGTAGGAGGGAAGGAATGGAGGAAGGAAGGGAACGGTGGGGAAGGGAAGAGATGGGAAGGGAAGGGAGGGGAAGGGAAGGAAGGAAGGAAGGAAGGAAGGGAAGGATCATTATTGTTTCTCTTTCAATATGTCAATTGAAATATTAAATAGAGACAATTTATAATGAATAATTGATTAGATTAGTTGCCTCATAGAAGAGGCTAGAAAATAAAAAAAAGGACACTAATCTAATTCTTTTAAAGTATACCAATCTATATTAAGTGACCACAAAGTTGTCTAGTTTATGAATTTATTTGAATATATAAATATTAGTAAAAAGGGGTAATGAAAACATATGCGCCACACAAATCTTATTCGATATGTGTGAGGGCTGTGATACTACCCGGGTAACCAGATCGAAACAGGTGGTTTTCTTAAGGGGCTATATCCGGAGCCTTCGACCTAAAGATCTAATTCACAAGGCAGTGGAGCAATGTCAGGAGATGCAGTCACATGGTAGCCGGTGAACAATAATTGGTTCATACGCCATTTGTTCCTTTAGGATACTGTAGCTCATGTGCACCATTGGTTTGGAATAAAGGTTTTCCAACTCCCCTAGGTGAACTTGCCATGTTCACCAACCCAGTTAAATTGTTCGATATTCACTTTTCCACCTCTCAATTTCGTAAACAACACCGCCACCATGAGTTATCTAGTCCTTAGTATTGATCCAATTCTATGAATCATATTTAAATGTGAATGAACATTAACCTCTATTATTCTACATGGTAGTTAACTATGTTTTGTGTTAGGTGACTGAATTTAGTCATTTAGAAACTGTAGATCTAAGTATTATACTACTTAATATTTATCAGTAAAGTAGTATTTGAGAATTTGAAATTAGAATCACTTAACTCCTATTTGGGTGGGTTAAAAAAAACAACCTCGGGCAATCAGTTTGTCATCTGTACAGTCAAATCTATTCATTTAAAGAAAGAAGAAATCGAATTGTACCTAGTGATTTAAACTGTAATATCACTTGTTGAAATCATGAGTCGATTAAGGATAGACCACCATGGAAAACCTGGAAGCACTGGATAGCAGTTTCGTCCCAGTATGGGACTCGTCAGCAGTGCACAACCACGATCCCGCACCCCGCGGGATTCAAACCCAGGACCTATCAATCTCGCGCCACTATAATAGACAAAAGTTAGCCTCAGTTACGTTATCTGGTGTTAACATCACTCAGAGATGAAAGTGAACTGCTTCTGAACTTATAAAGTGTAATAACAGTAAGGAAATACTTCTAACGAAATGTAAATTTATGACAAAGATGTCTAAATTTCCAATCTACAGCATTGGTTCTACATGTAAAACATACAAATTACGTATCATCTAACGAAAATATGGTGGGTTTTCATTTTAGATTAAATGGAATAGGTTATGAATAAAACAACTTAAATATATGGTAAGGCATCATACGTTTAAACCGATAAAACTTCAGTATGTAATAGGATTTATGAAATATTTCTACAAATGGAAGTTAATATCAGAAACGGTTTTTGTGGGTAGTATAGTAATTTCAATAGTTGAGATCATGAGTCAATTGAAGTTAGACCATTATGGAAAATCTGGAAACACTAAACGCCTGTTCCCTACTAGTATGGAACTCCTTAGCAGTGTGTATCCACGATCCTGCTTCGTGAGATTCGTATCCAGGATTTATCAGTTTCGTGTGCGAGCGCTTAACCACTAGACCAATGAACTGACATCCAATGGTGTTAATGTTTAACTTCAAAAAATCCACTAAATTGAGTGATATATCCACCATTGTCTTCAGTGAGCTGATATCTCACAACAAACTCGTTTGAACTCCACTGGTCACTACTTCTCACTAGAACTCCAGGATATACCTCTTGAAGCCAGTCATTAGTGAGTATATGTTGGTTAATATCAGAATGGGGTTTTGTGGATATTATAGTAATTTCAATGGTTATAGTTTTGATTTTAATATTCAATAAATAACGAAGTTTCTGATTATCTTTATTTATTCAAGATCTTAGCGGTTTATGCGATTGGGATCAGAATGAAAGTACATTTTCTCTTCGACTTGGAATGTGGTTTCAAGAGTTGTTACGTCAAAAAGTAATTACTATAGTTTCCTTTTATCATTTTCATAATCATATTTAAATAAGATTTTTATTACTCTATTGATCGAACTCGGTTACTGTTGATTAATGTGAAAATAATTCGATCAAAATCCAACAGATAATGGGATTATGAATGTGCACTGATGAGGAGTCGCATACTAGAACGAAATGGTCGTTCAGTGCTTCCAAAATTCCATCGTGATCTTGCTCTAAATGACTCATGAATTCAACTATTAAATTACCAAACTCTTCACAGAGTCCCCTTCTGAAAGTAACTGATGTCTAAAATCCTGGAACACAATAAAACAACAATTTTTATATTTTTCACTGTATTTCTTACAATTCGATCACACATTTATGCGTTGACGTCTTACAATCACCCTCAAAAATTATACAAAATCATTATACCTACTTATAAATTTTAAGTAGGTTAATAGATGCCTACAAAATTGTGATAAATCTGTAAACGGTCGATCAACATTGAAAATGTAAATACATACAATTTTTCGTGATGCATCAGCATCGGCTTTGGAAACTTAACATCATATTGTCGTTGATGTTTACTATATTTCCTTTTTTTGAAAGCTCATTTGATCAGGTATTTTTATAAAGTTAGTACTCTGCTGTAAAAGATGTATGTAAACTCTATAGGTAGATAGGCTAAAACTTCACTTATATAACTAATCCTACAATGGTTTCTTCAATGAAATCAAAAGAAGAATAAAATGTCACCGGAGTGCTTAGGCGAAACCGGAAAGACAAATCATCAGCTTAAGACAATGCTTCTCGGTGATATAAATAAATAGAGCCACTACCTGTTGAATTATCCTGGTCAATGACCTGTGATTTAATTTTAATTTTGTCTTCCATACTCTTAGGGTCATCAACAAACAATCACACTAGTGTAACAAATAACTTACTGTATGTGAACGGGAAACTTTTCAATCCAACTCTTCCCAGTTGCAAGAAATTTTTCTTATCATCAATTTTGTTTAGTTTCCTTACAAAAACCAGCATTCAATTGAATATGACTTTAAGTCACTAGCCTTCCAAGTACCATATGAGTTTACTGTAATTAAGAGAAATAAAAGATCATTACATTGGAATTCATTTACTTAATCCATTAAGAAGTATAAAAATATTATCGGGGGAAAATTTGGTCTACAAATTTGTTATAACTGTGACTGCAGATTAGAGCGCAGCGTATTATCAATCGGACCAAAGACGCGCAAACACGTAAGAACGGCCTAGAGTTCTGATTGGTCCCGCTTTACTGTCTAGCTCAGCCAGTTAAGTCCAGAACGGAAGTCTCAGCCTTTGAGATATGAATCCAATCAGCTATCACCGGCATTATGAGGTGGATTTAATAAATCTGAGGGAGGAATATGAATCCATGACAAAATTTTAAGCTTGAATATGAATGTCAACTTCCGTTGCCTATGAAAAACGTTTCTCAATATTGACAAGTGAAATAGATACATTTGTGATGCTTTTCTACTTTAGTCAAAGATACAAGATTCAATAAACTGATCACTAATATGACTGTTATTACTATTTATGAGCAGTTCATTCATTTAAAAGGTATTGTTCTCTCTAAAACTATCTTTGTAATTCTAAGCAAAGATGGATAGTGGCTATCACTGGAATCTAAAACCCGCGTTTCATCCTATCTGGGACTGGTCAGCTAAATGTACTTGCATCTCAGTAGCTAAGTGATTAACACTATGCCGTTTGAAGCGAAAGGTACTGCGTTCGAGTCCCAGAGTGCATATCAAATCTGAAATTCAGGTACATCCAACTGACGAGTCCCAAATAAGACGAAACGCGCGTCATGAATTCCCCTAACCCTAACGCATAGTGGTCACATATGTCAATAAGAGATTGATCAATTACAGTCCTAAACACCAATGGGAAAGTTCTAGTAAACAATGCTAAATGAATTTAACTTTAGAATTTACTGTTTCACTTCTTAAGAATTTTTATTATACAGTGGTCTTCTGCTTCTTGGTCAAATGATGATGATAGTCTACTTCGTCCAATGGATGCTAAAGCAAGAAGTACTACAAGTAAATTAGTATCACAAAGTTCACCTCATGAAAGAGTTAATGGTGCTGTGATTAGTTATTGGTTTTGTGAACTTGATCGAAGGAATAGAGGGTTAGTTAAATTTAATTTTTATGTTTGATTCTTGCTTTTAATCATTATATACTTTCATTTAATTCAATACATTCTTTCTTATCTATCAATGAAGAATTTTCTTAGCTATGATACAGGATTTTTTGTTGGATGCCGGCTCAGTGGTCTAGTGGTTAAGTGCTCGCCCACGAAACCAGTAGGTCCTGGATTCGAATCTCGCAGAAGGAGAGGTCGTGGATGTGCAGTACTGAGGAGTCCCACAATAGGACGAAACGGTCGTCCAGTGCTTCCAGGTCTTCCATAATGGTCTAACTTTAACTGACTCGTGATGTTAACTATTGAAATTTTTTGTTCTTATTAGACTAGGAATTTCAATAGTTGAGATTATGAGTCAATTGAAGCTAGACAATCATAGGAAACTTGAAAGAACTAAACAGTCGTCCCCTACTAGTATTGAACTTCTCAGGAGTGAACATCTACGATCCCGTCTCCCCCTGCAAGACTCGAACCTATGACCTATCAGTCTCGCGCACAAGCGCTTAACCATTAGACCACTGAGCTGGCCAGTATCCAATGGTGTTAATGTCTAACTTCAACCAATCAACATCTGAAACTAACTTGTTTCCAAGACGATATAAATAACTTAACTCTTAGAAAAAGTCAAGCATATTCATTGTTGAGATGAAAACATTATCCATTATATTTTACCTACCAGAAATATTATAATTGAAGCTAATCTTTAACTAATTTTCAATGATTTGTTACTAACCAATTTCTCAAATTGATAAATCAAACTATAGTTAACTATGATGATTTAGTGGGTGGGTGGTTAGTTGATAGAGTGGTCTAGATGATATAGAAGCAACAAAAAGAAACATAGAAGAGTTTCCTCTATTTTGTTTTCTTTTTGTGTGTTTTGTAATAGTAGACTATTGAACATCTAGACTAGTTTATTGACTAACAAGATGGGAAATACACCATAACTTACCACCTATTCAATATGAACTTGTTTAATGATCTGACCTAAATAGAAATTATTCACAACAGATTAATTGAATAAACAATCTTAACTAGATGATTTATTGAATAGGGTAATGAAATGATGAAAATGATTTGACCTGAATTATAAGAAACAGTTTGTGAATAATAAATATTATCAGAAAGAAAAAGGGGATTTTGTGAAGAGTGTAATCATTGAATTCATGAATCGATGAGAAACTGGAAGCATTGAACAGTCTAGGACTCCTCAACAGTGTGTATCTATGATCTTGCACGCGGAACTTTAATCCAGAACCTCCAGTTTCACTATGCTGAGGAGTTACATACAAGGATGAAACAGTGATCTAGTGTTTCAAGGTTTTCCATGGTGATCTCGCTTTAATCAACTCATGATATTAACTATTTAAAATCTGATATCATTATTATTTTTTTATTTTTTGGCGATCTGATTTAACATCTGAGCTACCTGTTCCTACCATCGATCTAGATATTTCAACACATTATTTGTTTTCTTGTTTGTTTTACCATTATCATTATGTCCATTCATCGCATAAGGTATTCAGGTGAGCTTGTAATAAGTTTACGTCATTTCGGTGTATAAGCTGCGAAAAAAAGCCCAATCAGAGACATTGTGCTTGTTGTAAGTAGTATGTATTGGAACGATTGTACATGATTCAAATAATGATTCTTGAATCATCATCAGAATGGGTTTTGTGGAGATTTTTAGAAATTTCACTAGTTGGAATCATGAGTCAATTGAAGTTATACAATCATGGAAACCTGGAAGCACTGGACGGCCGTTTCGTCCTAGTACGAGACTCCTCAGTGGTGCGCACCCACGATACCGCCCCCCCCCCCCGAAGAGACTTCAACCCAGGACCTACCAGTCTCGCGCCAGGCGATTAACCAAATAGACCACTGAGCTAGCCGGCACCCAACGGTGTTAATGATGTCCAACTTCAACCAATCCACGAAGTTGCGCCACCGTACACCATTGTCTTCAGTGAGTTGATATCTCACAACAGACCTGGTTGAACTCCACCGGTAACGACTTCTCACTAGAACTCCAAGAGTATCTCTTGAAGTCAGTCACTAGTGAGCAGGTGATTATTATTATCAGAATGGGTTCTTGAATTGTTAACATCTAATTGACGATTACTCAATATGTTATCGTCAAGATGAATCAAGAAGAAGTAAGAAATGAGAAACTTGTTGAAATACTTTTGTGTTGAGAATTCCATGTTCCAGCAAAAATATATATGATATTGAATAAAACCGTTTATACTAATAATAAATAATTAACTCATATTACTAAGGTATCATTCAACTGTTCAACTGTTTATCTAACTTCCTTTTGATTCACTCTATAACAGAATTCTAATTCAATATCTTAATCAATGAAATAACTACTTCATACTCGTAACAAAACTTTATTCTCATGGATTCATCTCGGTGTTGCGATATCGCCAATCAGAGAGCAGCGAATTATCGATCGAACCAGTGACGCATAAAACCCGTACGAGCAGTCTAGAATCTTGACTGACTTCGCTTCTTGTCTAGCCCAGCCAGTTAAGTTCAGAACACCAATCTCAGCTTCTGTGATATGAATCATCTATTTCAAACATACTGGGTTTATATATCAACCAGAAAGACCACATCGTATCATAAAATAGGAAACAACATTTGTACAAGAATTAGCCAAATGTGGTTGTGAATATGGCAGGTAGTAATGAATAGTCTGGGCATAACTCATGAATGGTAACTCGTATAATAACACTCTATGGGTCAAATTAAAGCTTATAATAAGAGTGACATGAATATGAACAGTTTAGTTACATAACAATTATACGATAAAAATATACCCATAGTATTGGTCCATAAATGGATCCCAAAAGATTACCATTCATTATTCTTATCGGGATATAACAGTAGAAATTATAGTAATACTGATAGTAACAACAATATTGGTAGTAGTAATAATAATAGTAGCAACAATAGTAATATAAAGAAAATCTGATCACAATTGTGTATATGAGTTCTGTATGAATAAAAGCTAATGAAATGTTGTTGTTGTCGTTGAATATTATGTAATCATAATGATAATAACCATTTGTAAGAGATTAATAAGAAGATATGATGTTTACTTCGAATCTCAAACTGAGTCCTGATAGCGACTTGCTGGTGCGATGTATGTGTGTGTGTGTGGGGGGGGGTCGGAGTTTAAATTCACTTGGTATTGTTTACATGAATCTTTTCATTCATGTTTAGGACCAAAGTTGATCTGTCTCTTATTGGTATATCTGTATGCTGTGTGAATTGTCTCAATATTGCTTTAATTCACATCAACTCTGAGATGTAGGTACGTCCAATTGACGAATTCCTAATAGGACGTAATGCGGGACCACTGCTAGCAACTATCCATCTTTCCTTATATGATGATGATGATGATGACAACACCTTATTACATGAATATAATTTGTTTAAAACAAATAAAACAGAATGGTAACAAAATAGAAGATAAATTATCATGTTTATTCTACCATTTGGCTACTGCAATGTATTTTGTACTGTATTATTTTATTCACAAATTCTACATTGAAACTCGTTTAAACATGAATATGAGTTGATGATAGAAAAAGTACTTTTAATATGTTTATTTATAGAAATAAAAGAAAGTCTATTCATCTTTATTTCCATGATAGATTGATTTAAGGTATAAAATAAATTATAATAATCGTCTGCTCATTAGTGACTGACTTCAAGAGATACTCTTGGAGTTCTAGTGAGAAGTCGTTACCGGTGGAGTTCAACCAGGTCTGTTGTAAGATATCAACTCATTGAAGACAATGGTGTACGGTGGCGCAACTTCGTGGATTGGTTGAAGTTGGACATCATTAACACCATTGGCTACCGGCTAGCTCAGTGGTCTAGTTGGTTAGACGCCTGGCGCGAGACCGATAGGTTCAGGGTTCAAGTCTCGTGGGGGTTGGGATCGTGGACGCGCACTGCTGAGGAGTCCCACCCTAGGAAGAAACGACCGTCCAGTGTTTGCAGGTTTTCCACGATTGTCTAACTTCAATTGACTCATGATCTCAATCAGTGAAATATTGTTATTCAATGATAACTTTATTACTAAATCAAATAATAACCTGAAAATATCAGGTAATGATATTGATCTGTAGGTAGCACTGAATAATGATGATTCAGTTCTCTAACATATTCTTCTTCTTCTTCTTAAAGTTACAAATACGATGATATTGATGAATACAGACATAGATGTAACCCATATCAATGAAGACTTATTCTTGATTATCATCATTCGTTCATTATTCATTTTAATCTTTATATTAGAATACATCAGACAAAGACGGATAGATCATATGATGATAAGTGAGAAAATCAACTGTTGGTGGCCTATTATGAATGAATGAATTAATCATCTGGCCAATGTCATCATTTACATGTCTTTGTCTGGGTCATTTTAGACATATATACTTCATGATTTCCGTTTGTTATACTGATACATATCAACATACAAAAATTGTTCACTTTAAACACATTACTTATATAATAATGAACGGCTGTGAAAACTTTAGTTGCTAAGACCTTTACAGTACAATTTCCCATATAATCTCAATGTTCTCTGTGAACACATTGAACTGATTCAAACATTCTGGAAGTGTACATTATCAATTGAATTAGTTTAATAACTAAAACATATTTGATCAATAATAAATATATACATTTTTAGTGTTTTGTTTTGATACTTTTCGATTTGCAAAATGTCCACCAACTGTCACAAAATGACTTAGTTTTCATTGTTCTTGAATTTTCATACAAATTGCATTCTGTTGCCATTCTTTACTGTTCAGTTCTCTTGTCTCTTTGCTGTCAGACCTTCTGTTTACGACTAACATCATCTACTACTTATGTCAATATGAATAGCACACACCACACTCGTCCCCCCTTTAAGGCAGTCGTCCTTGCGGTGTTTCATGCTCGCCGTGCCACATTCTCCGTCTCTGCAGTCTGTGCTATGCTCTCCGTCAAAATTTCGAGTCTGCGGCGCGCCGACCTCCATAGCTCCGTCGACCTGCCAGCGCAACAACATCCGACATCCACCCGGCACCTTATCACCCGTGCTCCACTGGACTGCCGAGCCATCTACATCCGATGTCCACCCATCAGCCGCATGTCCCACAGCTCCTCTCCGTCGGCAGCACCTGGTGCGGCCAAAGCCGCCCAGCCGGAACACTCCACTCGACGCTACTCCTCCGCACCAAAATGCCCCAACTAGAACCTCAGCTCCAAGCCCGCAACGGCGTTCGCAGAACAGCACCCATTCCCTCCTGGTTGGCAGCGTCACCAAATGTAGTGAACAGAACATCAGTAGGGACAACCGAATTTATCTAACACAAACTTACAGGACTTGTTAATAAAATCTAACAATCATAAAGTAAGTGCTTGGTTTGCAAAATGTCCATCGATTGTCTCATAATGACTCAGACTTCATTGTTCTTGCATTTTCATACAAATTGCATTCTATTTCCATTCTTTACTGTTCGATTCTCTTGTCTCCTTGCTGTCAGACCTTCTGTTCACGACTAACATCATCTACTACTTGTGTCAATATGAGTAGCACACACCACACTACTGCTTTCGATAGAAAAGAAGACCCCACTATACGTCCGACTTGGACTATCTATCCAATGATATGAAACCATAACTTTAACTTAGATATGTAGACGATACCTTTGTTGTTATAAAAAAACTCATTGAGTCCCATGTGTCCGATCATAAATTAATTTTAATTTGGTTATTTCTTCACTGAAGAAGTGGATTACAATGAGTCACGAAACGTCAGCAAATCTAATGTTTCTACTCAGTTGGATATCTACATCTATTTTTATTTATAATAATCTACCCAATGTGTTACGACAGTCCATAGGTGAACTTGAGGTAGCCCTAAGAAGGTCAGAAAGAGCCAAAGATGTTTCATCTAATTATCTTTTGAAAGAATATTCCAGAATCTCTACGTGAAGCTTCCCTGTTGAACAAATACTAATAACCCCCTATATGCGGATTGGAGGACTATAATGATGATTTCGTTTTGACTACCTGACAGTTTTGTACTATAATTGACACTATTTGGAATAACATTCCTTTCACTTGTATTCTGTCTTCTTATTAGCGACTTTGAAGTGTTCTAGCTGGAATTTGTGCTGCTGATGATGATGTCATCCACTTGATCTATAAATCTTTTCCACCAACAATGCCCATCTTTTTTCTTGACATAATTGATCATTTCATCCAGAGATTATGGCTTGTGTCATTTAGTCTATTAAAGAATTGTGCCTTGCCTTTTATGTTTTCTATATTTGATCATGATATGAATATTCTATTTATTCTTTATTAGTTCATTACAACAAGATGATTTGAACTACTTATATCAATTGTTATTACCTTCAACACCATGTTTAGAAGTATTTATTAATCGATGTTCCGGTTCTGGTGGAATATCATTTGATCAATGGCATAATTGTTTTGATATTCCTCAAGGTTAGTTATGTATTTACAATATGTATATGATTGATAAATCTTGTTAATTCGAACGCTATATTCGTTTCCTAAACTATTCTGTAACCCCCAAGCTAGAACTATTCAGTGACTTGAATAACGAGAGAGAGAAGACGCAAAGTATGCGAGAAGTACCTTACTCCAAGGTTCATTTCAATACAGAAAATACAGGGTTTTTATAATATTTTAAATGTCCTTGGGTTGCTGGAAGATTCTGGAATGTTACTAAACATAGTAGCAGTGTAGCAATTAGCCAATCAGAACCTCTATATGTGACGTTTCGTTCCCATGATATTTTTGGCTAAAACTTCAAGTGAACGCTGATTAAATGAAACGCTTCTTAGTGTTTCCTGATGCTTGCTTGCCTTTTGCAAGAAATTTCCTGGATCACTACAACAATGATCTCTTTGATAAATTAGTAAAATACGATCTTAGAATTGTCGTTTTCAAAATATCCTTCACTCGGGATAACACGTACATTTCATGTCTTTTTGTGCGATAAGGAACATTCTCAAAAGTGTATAGAACTCAATTTCATTATAAACCTGATCGTTCCCCACAAATTCCTCCACCCTTAAAATTAGTGTTATATTCCATTTAAAAAAGTTCGAAGGAACAATTAATAAATATCACAAGGGGTTTTTGCGAATATTGTAGTAACTTTAGTAATTGAATTCATGAGTCAATTGAAGCTAGACCACCATGGACAAAACTTGGAAGCACTAGACGACCGTTTCATCTTACTGTGAGACTCCTCAACACTTCACATCCACGATCACATACACCAAAAGAACTCAAACCAAACACCTTCAATCTCTTGAATGTGAACACTTAACCTCTAAACCACTGAACTGGCCGGCATCCAATGATGTTAATGATGTCCAACTTCAACCAATCCACGAAATTGAGTGACACATCCACCATTGTCTTCAGTGAGTTACTATCTCACAACTGACCCGGTTGATCTCCACTGATCACTGCTTCTCACTAAAACTCAAGGAAATACCTCTTGTAGCCAATAACTAGTGATCATACGGTGATTAATATCTGAAGGGATATTTGCGAATATTGTAGTAACTTTAATAGTTCAGACCATCATGAAATACCTGGAAGCTTAATTTCTATTTGACAATTTTCAATGAATCAATATGATTCAATCAATAATTTGAGGTATATAAATAACGACATAACTTATTATTATAAACAATAAATGATTAATATGTTGAATGCATTGAATTCATCATTATCCCAAGTAACCATAGATATAGGATAAGTGAAAAGAAACGAATGATTAATGAATGGGAATAAAGAAGATACAGTAGACGTGAATGTTTATATAATGTCTCTTTGTAATGGGGGGGGAAATTGATCAATAAACATAAACTTACATAGATCTTCAATAGAATAACTAGATCCAAGATGCGAATTTCGTCTTTTCTTTCTGTTGATACATACAGTTGAATGTATGTGTATCATTGTGTTTATGTTTTTCTTAACCTTGACTAATATAACATCTATAATACTAGCGTCAATAATTATCGAGCGTTTAACAAAGACTTGTGAACTGTAGATACGAGAGAATTAGGTTGACTTTAGACCTGGTCGTGACTGCATTGAAGACATATTCACTACTCGTCATGTTATAGAACATAGACATGCTTATTAGTATCCTACGATGATAGTTTTTCTTGATCTAAAAGTAGCATTTGACTCTGTAGACCTAGAGGTTTTGTGGCAATGTCCGACATTGAAAGCAAACCAGTCACATCTCGCAATCAGCATGTAACATAGATAACCCTTCGATGTATCAAAGTACTATGATTGCATTCAAGATCGTATAACATAAAGGACTTAATGATAGAAATATATTAGTAAGAATGATTACAGAGAAGTTATCAAGATCATCACCGCATGAACCAGTTCATAGCATACGATCAACTGATGTGTGCTGGGTATCATTGATTTTGACAGGGATCAATGATCTGTCCGATATTTATTGACTCAACTGCCGAATGATGTAAATCTGAAACAATAAGAGCAGAGATTATTACTCAAACATAAAATGTTATCTGATTTCTGATCGTCACTGATGGAGGCTAATTTTGACAACTTAACAATTTTTCACATAAAATCTTCGTTTTTTTCGGGGGGGGTGGATGGGGGGTCAACTTACATTTGTGAACAACAGTTTTCAGGGTAAATACTTCAATAATGTTGGTGAATTCGTCAATAAATGTTAGTTACATCAATAACTTGTGCATATTGATGTCTTTTTTTTGTTGTTGTTGTTGTTGGTATTTCGTATGTTTTCCATCTGACATGGTATCTGTATACATGACGTTTATTCACTCATCATCTACAATCATAGAGAGATTACACTATACAACCCTGAGAGAATTATGAATGGTAACTTTTGAGAACTGTTCATGGACAAATATGATACGTATATTCTTAATAAATGACTATTTAGTAGCTCGATTATGTATATCTGTACACCTTTTATTATAAGCTTTACTTTGACCTATAGACTATTATTATATGAGTTACCGTGCTTGAATTATGCCCTGTCTATTAATTACAGTCTCCTACATTCATAGTCACTATTGACTAAATCTTGTATAAATGTTGTTTTCCATGTTATGGTATGATGTGGTCTGTTTGGTTGGTATCTAAACAGAGTATGTTTGAAATATAATGATTCATATCTCAGAGGTTGAGATTGGTGCTCTGGACTTAACAGGCAGGGTTAGACAGGAAGAAGGATCGACAAAGACTCTAGACTGTTCGTACGTGTTTTATGCGTTACCGGTTCGGATGATAAATCCCTGTTCTTTAATTGGTGTTATCATTACGTCATATATTGATAAGGGTAGACGACTATAAGTTAGAACAAATAGAGATTAATGTAATCAGAAAGGCATATTTATTTCTATCAAATTTTCATATATATATATATATATATATATACAATCAATCATTGTGTTTACCCTTCAATTACTATTGGATATTTAAAAAAGGAAACATGTGCAATACATAATCTGCAGCAAATAAACTGGTTTTAGCAAAGATAGATTGTGACTAGTAGTGCAATACAGGATACACGTTTCGTCATATTTACGATCCGTTAATTGGATGTACCTACATCATAGAGTTGATATTCACTCAGGGACTCAGTAACTTAGTGTATAACGCGATGTTGTTTAAAGAGAATTGTGTTGGGTTCTAGTCCCTCCTAGAGTGAACATTAACTCTGAGATGCAGATATATCCAGTTGACGAGTCCCGAATAGGATGAAACGCGCGTCAAACTGGATTCCACTACTAACCACTATCCACCTTTGTTTATAAAGTTTGTGAATTAAGTCAATACCAAGGCAATCCGTACACAATGCACATATACCAACAAGAGGACTGATCAATTACAGTCCTAAAACAATAATGAAAAGATATAAGTAAGACAACGACAACAACAATAGCAAATGAACTGAAATTGATTTTAGATTGTTTAACTATTAAAAATCATTTAGTTAAATCAAATGGCTTAGTAACAAAATGATTATTTAACCTTAACAACTAAATATGTTTATATGAATAAAAAGTAATCATGTCTATTCAGTCATAATGATTCGTTTTATAAAGATGTCAATCATAATAAACTAAATACATAGAATTTTAAATTAGGTCACTAAGATAAGCAATAATAGATGAATATGAATTCATGTTGTTATTTATCAGAATTGTATCATTCATAGGTAGTAACTATTGAAATATCAATAAGAAAAAAATGATGCTACAAGAACTGGTATTGTTATTTGCTCAGTTCTTCATATCTTATGAATATGAGCAAATCTAAAGATAAACTTCTTGATGTCCTCAAATGCACTGGTACTGTCGAGAGTAGGGAGAGTCAGATCTCTTTTTCGAAATGCTTTCACATGGCCATTTGCATACAACCACTGACAGGGAAGTCCTACTCACTGCCTTCTCATGGTATTACTGTTGTTTACGAAATTGAGAGAACGAAAAGCGAATGTCTGGCGCTTTAACCGGATTTGTAGATGTAGAGGATCTACCTGGGGGTAGAAAAACCTGATTCCAAACCAATGGTGCACATGGGCTACAGGAACCTGAAGTAACAAGTAACGTATGAATTAATTATTAGTCACCGGCTACCATGTGACTGCATCTCCTTACGATTCTCTACTGCCATGTGTATCAGACCTTCAGGTCGAAGGCTCCGGATGTAGCCCCCTAATAAAACCACCTACTTCAGTTTGGGCACCCGGGCAGTATCATAGCCCTCACACATATCAAATGAGATTTGTGTGGCGCATATGTATTTAGTGCCTCCTTGTACCAATATCTATGTGTTCTAATAAATAATAAATAAATATTTAACCATTGAATTCATGAGCCATTGAAGCTAGACTACCATGGAAGACCTGGAAGTACTGGACAACCGTTTCTTACTAGTATGGGACTCTTCAGCAGTACACATCCGCGATCTTGCACAGCGAGATTCTAACCCAGCACTTATCCTTCTCGCGCGCCAACACTTAACCTCTACACCACTGAGCTGGCATCCAACCGTGTTAATGTCTAACTTCAACCAATCCACTAGGTTGAGCCACCATCCACCATTGTCCGTTAGTCAGTTACGATCTCACATCAGACCCGGTTGAACTCCACTGGTCACTGCTTCTCACTAGAACTTCAGGAAATACCTCTTGAAGCCAGTCACTGGTGGGCATAAGATGTTTATTATGAGAAGGGGTTTAGTGAAGATTTTACTAATTTTATGATTGAATTCATGAGTCAATTGAAGCTAGATCATCATGGAAAACGTTGAAGCAGTGGACAACCATTTCATCTTAGTATGGGACTCCTCATCAGTGAGCATCCACTATTCTGACCCACGAGATTAGGACACAGAACTAATCAGTCTCGCGCGCGAATGCTTAACTTTTAGGCCAGTGAACCGGCCGGTATACAACAGTGTTAATGTCTAACTTATATGAAATCTGAAGATAAAGTACTGATTTCAAATAGATTTCATGTTAAACTGATTGTTTAAAATGTTTAAAATTCAAAACATCATCCTTATCGTTTTTACTCATCCAGTTGATTCGAACTCATAAATTGGGTAATATACAATTCACTTAATCAAGTTTATCATCAATAAGTTTATTTATTTATTTTAACACATAAATATTGGTACAAGGAGGCACCAAATATATATGCCCCACACAAATCTCATTTGATATGTGTGAGGGCTATGATACTGCCCGGGTGCCCAAACTGAAGTAGGTGGTTTTATTAGGGGGCTACATCCGGAGCCTTCGACCTGAAGGTCTGATACACATGGCAGTAGAGAATCGTAAGGAGATGCAGTCCCATGGTAGCCGGTGACTAATAATTAATTCATACGCCATTTGTTCCTTCAGGATATAAGAGCCCATGTGCACCATTGGTTTGGAATGAAGGTTTTCCAATTCCCCTAGGTGAACTTTCCGTGTCCATCAAACTTGTTAAATCGCCGGACATTCGCTTTTCATCCTCCCAATTTCGTAAACAACTGTAATACTGCGAGGAGGCAGTGAGTAAAACTTCCCTGTTGTCAGTGGTTGTATGAAAGTGGCCATGTGAAAGCATTTGGAGATGGAGATCTGACTCTCCCTACTCTTGGCAGTACCGGCGCACTTGGGGGCTTGAACTTTTTTTCTAATAAATGAGTTATTCCATAGGACTTCTTTAAGCATACAGGAAATTTTTAATAACCCTAAATCTATAGTGTAGATTTTCACTTCAGCTGACGAGAATATAATTTATGAACGAATCAATCAGATCTACGATAGCAGTTCTTGGAATTTTGCGCAAAATTCACTCATCCATTTGGTTAAATAAACTTTTAGCATTTCAGCTAATATCAGTTCATGATTAAAAACCCTAAACCTAATCTTTAACTATCAACTGTAAATCATAATTCTAATTCTTCACACTGATTTATCACACTTATTTTGTCCTAGTTACTAGTTGGACACTCTCAAGGTCAGTTTATCGTCACTCAAAAGTTGTTCATAAATTATAGTTTACTGTTAACCTTTATTCATGAAATGTCATTTCTCATTAGAACAAAGATCGTAGTATCATTCAATACGAGGTTTGATAAGTTATTTATCAATAAACAATATAGAAAGTACATATTGGATAAATAATGATGACATTTCATGTAAGCAGCTATCTCATAGCAACAAAACAAACAAACTTATTTAATTGTGTATTCTAGAAAATCATAAATATCGAATTGTTATACATCGGTTGGTGAGACGTCGTGATCAGTGGAGTTAATCCGTGTCGGGTAGAAACAGGTGTCTACCTCAGTACAATGGAAGATGGTCGCGCAATTTCGTGGATTGGTTGAAGTTAGACATTAACACCGTTGGATGTCGGCTCAGTGGTCTAGTTGGTTAAGCTCCTAGCTCGAGACTGATAGGTCCTGCGTTGGAATCTCGCGAGGTGCGGGATCGTGGGTGTGCACTGCCACTGAGGAGTCCCATACTAGAACGAAACGGCCGTCCAATGCTTCCAGGTTCTCCATGGTGGTCTAGCTTCAATTGACTCATGATTTCAATTAAAAAAGATTATTGCATAATTTGAATGTTTTGAGTTTAATCTTTACAGAAAGCTGTGCAATGGAGAGGAACACAAATGGGGACAATCTGAATGTATTTGAATATAAAATTAAAGAATCTCAATACAATCTGAAAACCATACAGTAAATACTTCATTTGCAAAATGTCAAACAATCATCTCACACTTCATTGTTTCTGCATATCCATATCAATCATTCTCTGTTCTCGTTCTCTTCTGTTCGATCTTCTTAACCTTCTGCTCCCAGATATTATATCCCTGATTAGAGTTATATACTACTTATGTTGTTATAAGTAGCACATACCACAGTTGTACATGAATTCTCTATGGTAAAATTTTGAACATGGATTTTAAAAAAATAATGAAACATATCGAGTACAATTAAGTTATTCATTTAAATTATGCTAATAATGATAAATTATACTTGAATTAAATGTTCACCTTATTAATAGTAAATTTTATAGTCATTCAGAATAAGCGAATGATGGTCGCCGGCCTATACTCCATTGTGGGTAACAGACGTAAGTAAAGGAAGTAAGTAAGTAAGTAAGTAAGTAAGTAAGTAAGTAAGTAAGTAAGTAAGTAAGTAAGTAAGTAAGTAAGTAAGTAAGTAAGTAAGTAAGTAAGTAAGTAAGTAAGTAAGTAAGTAAGTAAGTAAGTAAGTAAGTAAGTAAGTAAGTAAGTAAGTAAGTAAGTAAGTAAGTAAGTAAGTAAGTAAGTAAGTAAGTAAGTAAGTAAGTAAGTAAGTAAGTAAGTAAGTAAGTAAGTAAGTAAGTAAGTAAGTAAGTAAGTAAGTAAGTAAGTAAGTAAGTAAGTAAGTAAGTAAGTAAGTAAGTAAGTAAGTAAGTAAGTAAGTAAGTAAGTAAGTAAGTAAGTAAGTAAGTAAGTAAGTAAGTAAGTAAGTAAGTAAGTAAGTAAGTAAGTAAGTAAGTAAGTAAGTAAGTAAGTAAGTAAGTAAGTAAGTAAGTAAGTAAGTAAGTAAGTAAGTAAGTAAGTAAGTAAGTAAGTAAGTAAGTAAGTAAGTAAGTAAGTAAGTAAGTAAGTAAGTAAGTAAGTAAGTAAGTAAGTAAGTAAGTAAGTAAGTAAGTAAGTAAGTAAGTAAGTAAGTAAGTAAGTAAGTAAGTAAGTAAGTAAGTAAGTAAGTAAGTAAGTAAGTAAGTAAGTAAGTAAGTAAGTAAGTAAGTAAGTAAGTAAGTAAGTAAGTAAGTAAGTAAGTAAGTAAGTAAGTAAGTAAGTAAGTAAGTAAGTAAGTAAGTAAGTAAGTAAGTAAGTAAGTAAGTAAGTAAGTAAGTAAGTAAGTAAGTAAGTAAGTAAGTAAGTAAGTAAGTAAGTAAGTAAGTAAGTAAGTAAGTAAGTAAGTAAGTAAGTAAGTAAGTAAGTAAGTAAGTAAGTAAGTAAGTAAGTAAGTAAGTAAGTAAGTAAGTAAGTAAGTAAGTAAGTAAGTAAGTAAGTAAGTAAGTAAGTAAGTAAGTAAGTAAGTAAGTAAGTAAGTAAGTAAGTAAGTAAGTAAGTAAGTAAGTAAGTAAGTAAGTAAGTAAGTAAGTAAGTAAGTAAGTAAGTAAGTAAGTAAGTAAGTAAGTAAGTAAGTAAGTAAGTAAGTAAGTAAGTAAGTAAGTAAGTAAGTAAGTAAGTAAGTAAGTAAGTAAGTAAGTAAGTAAGTAAGTAAGTAAGTAAGTAAGTAAGTAAGTAAGTAAGTAAGTAAGTAAGTAAGTAAGTAAGTAAGTAAGTAAGTAAGTAAGTAAGTAAGTAAGTAAGTAAGTAAGTAAGTAAGTAAGTAAGTAAGTAAGTAAGTAAGTAAGTAAGTAAGTAAGTAAGTAAGTAAGTAAGTAAGTAAGTAAGTAAGTAAGTAAGTAAGTAAGTAAGTAAGTAAGTAAGTAAGTAAGTAAGTAAGTAAGTAAGTAAGTAAGTAAGTAAGTAAGTAAGTAAGTAAGTAAGTAAGTAAGTAAGTAAGTAAGTAAGTAAGTAAGTAAGTAAGTAAGTAAGTAAGTAAGTAAGTAAGTAAGTAAGTAAGTAAGTAAGTAAGTAAGTAAGTAAGTAAGTAAGTAAGTAAGTAAGTAAGTAAGTAAGTAAGTAAGTAAGTAAGTAAGTAAGTAAGTAAGTAAGTAAGTAAGTAAGTAAGTAAGTAAGTAAGTAAGTAAGTAAGTAAGTAAGTGAGTGAGTGAGTGAGTGAGTGAGTGAGTGAGTGAGTGAGTGAGTGAGTGAGTGAGTGAGTGAGTGAGTGAGTGAGTGAGTGAGTGAGTGAGTGAGTGAGTGAGTGAGTGAGTGAGTGAGTGAGTGAGTGAGTGAGTGAGTGAGAGAGTGAGTGAGTGAGTGAGTGAGTGAGTGAGTGAGTGAGTGAGTGAGTGAGTGAGTGAGTGAGTGAGTGAGTGAGTGAGTGAGTGAGTGAGTGAGTGAGTGAGTGAGTGAGTGAGTGAGTGAGTGAGTGAGTGAGTGAGTGAGTGAGTGAGTGAGTAAAATAAGAGAATGGAAAAAAGAGAAAATACAAATTAGATTGTTTTACATGAATGTTTTTCTATTAACATTTCAATCTACAAAGCATTTCTTCATTTTGTGTGTAACAACTAGATCAGTTAAGATTTGAATCACTGATTCGACTTACTTACTTACATCTGTTACCCCTTATGGGGAAGCATAGGCCGCTTACCAGCACTCTACATCAAACTCTGTCCTGGGCAATCGTTTTGAGTTCTTTCCAGTTGTTATTCATCCTTTTCATGTCAGCTTCCAATTCCTGATTTAGTGTGATCTATGGCCTTCCTCTTCTTCGTTTCTCTTCTGCTTTCAAAGTTAGCATGGTGTGACTATAATTTGTGGACGACTATTGAGAGACGCTAAAGTGACCTTGAGGGTGTCAATCTAATAATTCGGATCATTAGATGGTGGTTGGAGGTAGTCAACAGGAAACCCTGGACCCGGGTTTCGTGCTACAGGTACACCTTGCTGACGAGTGCCTTTTATGATCGATAGCATTCGATCTGCACTAATAAGGACTAGACAAGCATGAGATTGATCACCACCCAGTGATCAATCAATTGTGAATAATTAGGACCAAATGAGGGTTATAAACCAGTGTGAGCAATTAGAATGATGATTTACAGTTGACAGTTAAGGTTAGGAATTAGATTTAGTTTTCATCACGAACTGACATCAGCTATAATGCTAAAATCTATATAGCCAAATGTGTGAAGGAATTTCGCGCCAAAATGTAAGTCCTATTATCGCAAATCTGATCGGTTCGTCTATAAATTAAAGTCCCGCCGTTAGCACTTGTTTGATAATAAAGTTTAGTGATTTCTACAATGTATGCCCTATGTACTTCCAACTTCTTTTCCTGATTTTCTTTTCAACTGGAAGGTGGTTTATCCTCTCCTACAATAGGCTGTTGCTGATGCTTTCCGATCAACGGACATTCAGTATCTTAAGTAGACAATTTGTTCCTTCAGGATATTGGAGCCCATGTGCACCATTGGTTTGGAATGAGGGTTTTCCAACTTCCCTAGATGGAACTGCATATCCACCAACCCAGTTAGAGCGCCGGGCGTTCGCTTTTCTTCGTCTCAATTTTGTAAACAATACCCCTGTCACGAGAAGACAGTCAGTGGGACCTCCCTGGCAGCTATTGTATGCACGTGGCCATTTGAGAGCTTTTGGAGTGAGAGAGAGTTGACTCTCCTCACTCTCGGCAGTACCAGGGCATTTGGGTCAAGCGATATGTATTAACTAGTCAAATTTAAAAGTACAATCTTGTTCGTATTGTATTTATGAAAGAGAAAATTTAAAGAAAAATAAACAGTTATATCTATGTATGTTTGAACAAAACTAATTAAATAATCAATCTAATACATAAAAGAGTCATTAATGAGTAATCTCCAGTTTATTTCATTCATTTAATCTTACATTAACTATTTAAGCTATGGTCATTTAGAATAATCAAATTTAAGTGTAGTGTATACTACTACTGATAACTCCGCCTGGAGTCCCTCCGTGGACTAATGCTGGTCCAAAGCCCGGATAAAGGAGAAGGGTTGGACATAGAGTTAATGGCCCTATCCCGTAGAAAACTAACTCGCCAGAAAAACGCTAACCAGAATAAATTATTCAAACCTTTTAAACTCTGTCCTGAGAGTCAGAAGGTCTTCATTTGGAAAAGTTATGACGCCTCATGATTAAAGCCGAGTTCCTACGGAAGTCACGAGGCCGATGCCCCTTCTGACAACCAGAGCAACTATTTATTTAGGTATATGAAATGCTCGTACAATGTGGGAGACCGGGAGAGTCTTGCAAATTGCTGTATGCTACTGATGTCGGTAGATATAAGTAGTATATGTTATCAATCGAAAATGAAATGCCTGACAGCAGAAAGTTAAGAAGATCAAAGAAAATAGAACAGAGAACAGACAGTGATTGGTTTGGAAACGAAAGAACAATGAAGTCTAAGACGATTGATCGACATTTTGTAAATGAAGTACTTACTGTATGGATCTTAGATTTGACTAAGATGTTCTGTAATTTATCTCCACTTGTGTTCTCATTCACTACATATGCACATACATTGAATCGAATTGCTTCATTTTTGGGAAAGCATAATGATGGAAGTGTTTTGTTCCCGAGTTAGAATGACTAATTGTAGAATATGATTTCGTTTCAACATATTATATAATAAAGTTGAAGCAATAAATGATGCTTCGGTGGATGTATTACCCAAATCAATAATATCTCAGACGGATAGGGTCAAGGATAAGTAATCATGAATATACTGTTCATACTTATTACGTATATCAGTATATTATGTTTAATTTAGTACCAATCTATTCATGAAGTAATACTGAATTCGATATGAAGACGTAGTGAAAAGTCTTACAGACAATTTCAGATTGTTGCTAAATCGTTATAGAATAATTTACAGCAGTTATGTTTACTTTTATATTCCCATTGTTATTTAAGACTGAAATTGATTAGTCTCTTGTTGGCATATGTGCATGCTGTGCGGATTGCCTCAATATTGACTTAATTCACAAACTTTATAAAATAAGATGGATAGTGGTTAGTAGTGGAATCCAGTTTGTACGCGCGTTTCATCCTATTCGGGACTCGTCAACTGGATATATCTGCATCTCAGAGTTAATGTTCACTCTAGGAGGGACTAGAACCCAACACAATTCACTTTAAACAACATCGCGTTATACACTAAGCTACTGAGTCCCTGAGTGAATATCAACTCTATGATGTAGGTACATCCAATTAACGGATAGTAAATATGACGAAACGTGCATCCTGTATTGCACTGCTAGTCACTATCCATCTTTGGTTGTAATGAATTTCAATTCTAACACACTAAATGTACTTGTTTGGTAGAAATTCTAACATGTCATATTACGATTAAAAAACATTGGAATATGATACTGATTATTAGAAATAGTAGTATCTGCAATTAAACATCAACTATTATACATAAGTGCGATCTGCTTAAATATCTGGGCTACCTGTTTCTACCATCGATCTAGATATTTGAACAAGTTCTCTGTTTCCTTGTTTATTTTAACATTATCATTATGTCCCATTCATCGCATAATGTATTCAGGTGCGTTTGTGATAAGTTTACGAGATTTCACTGTACAAGCTGCGAAAACAGCCCAATCAGAAACATTATGGCTGCTGGTAGTGGTATTCATCGATTCAGATGTCAACCTTTGAAATGCTAATCTCTAACTGACGATCACTCAATATTGTTATCGTCAGGATGGATCATGAAATAGGAAATGAGAAACTTTTCGAAATACTTGGAGTTGAGTATTGTATTTTGTAGCAAAAATACATGATATTCAATATAGACAATGATAACCAAACAGTTGTTTTATTCATCAACAGTGTATGCAAATGATATTACCTAAGATCCAGTTCACAACCATTAAGTTCTACAGTTCAATCATTCATTTGAAACTCAACAATCTACACTTCACATTTCAGTGATTTTTGTGATATATTCTTGGAATTATTCAATTTTATGGATGACATATTATCTTACTCCAGATGGTAATACTTTACCGATTTCAACGTATATCCACAACCGTACTTATGATTGAATAATTTTCTGGTTAGCATTTTTTCTTAGCGAGTTAATTTTCTACGGGATGAGGTCGCTAATCCCATGCCCAACCCTCCTCCTTAATCCAGACTTGGAACCGGTAGTAGCTCCCGAAGGGACTCCAGGCAGAGTTCTACTAATAATTAGACAATATTTATTGTTCTAAATAATAGTGATAAACTTCAGTATCCATTCTCAAAGTCCTCATATAGGTTCTAACTATTTTGAAAGAGAAACTATATATCGATTGTAATATCGAACTAAAATAATAGTTTATCATGTATTCGTGGAAGTTGACAATGTCTTCCATTAAAAACTTAGTAAATTGTAGATTCGATCCCATCAAAGATTATAAAATGTACACTATTGTGTAATTCAAAAATTAAGAATGAAATAATTATCCAACCGTTTTCGTTATGTTCAATATCCTCTTCCATTTCACAATTTGCAATAGTCAATACCTGTAACAAATGATCCTAGAGATTGTATGACAAATTATATTGATATCTTTATACTAATTTCAATAGTTGAAACCATGAGTCAATTGAAGCTAAACAATCATGGGAAACCTGGAAGCGCCGGACGGCTGTTTCGTCCTATTGTGGGACCCTTCAGCAGTACGCATCCACGACCCCACCTCGCGGGATTCGAACCCAGGAACTATCAGTCTCGCGCGCGAGCGCCTAACCACTAGACCACTGAGCCGGCCAGCATCCAATGGTGTTGATGTCATACTTCAACTAATGCACGAAATTGAGCGACACATCCACCATTGTCATCAGTCAGTTACTATCTCACAACAGACCCAGTTGAAATCCACTGGTCACTGCTTCTCACTAGAACTCCAGGATATACCTCTTGAAGCCTATCACTAGTGAGCATATGTTGATTAGTATCTTTATACATCATAATTTCTATTTGAATACAATTCATTGTGTAAACAATGTTTCTTTCTATTTACTGTATTCAGTATCCGATTACAGGATTCAAATCTTTTTGTATGACAGCTAGTTATGAACAATATGTCAATTAATATTCTATCAAGTATCCATCTATCTATCTATCTATCTCTATCTCTTGTTCTATACATATACCTTATAATCAATCATAAATACTTGTATACAAGAATAAATGATAAATGATTTTTTATTTAAACCATTACCATCTATCATCTTTAACTTGAAATAGACAATTTGTCATAATACCATAGAATATCCAATTGACGAATATCCCTTTTTATTAGATTAACCAATCAAATGAATGTGCATAGTAATAATAATTATTATTATTGTCACTATGGGATAATTTGATTGACATATTTTGGTCAATAAAGATTATTTAAAGAATCTAAGTCAACAATTGTCAGGTAGTTGTTGGATTGGGTTGGATAAGAGGGAGGAAAACATACAATTCGGGTTTTGTTGGATTATCATAATACAGAAAAAGAGAGAGAGAGACGGGGGTGGGGTGGGGTGGGGTGGTAGTAGTATCATTTATTTAGTTATTTTTTTCTTTGGCATGAAAAATCAACTTTAGTTATGACATTCCCTTTGTTCATGTTGGATTTAAATTGATTATTCAATGTATCAAATGAATGAATGAATGAATGATAATGATCGAACAAGTTAAGAATTCATTCTATACAGTAAAACTATATTATTTTTCTGATTAGCGTTTTGTTTTTAGCGAGTTAGTTTTCTATGGGATGGGATCGTTAACCTCATTCTTAATCCTTCTCCTTTACCTGGGCTTGGGACAGGCAGTAACTCTAGAGAAGCTATAGTTCATCATCAAAAAGATACAAGTATTTATAAATAGTTGTCTACGTAAGATATTCAACATCTATTAGCCGGATACTATCAGCAACAGCCTACTGTGGAAGAGAAAAAACTAGCTTATAGCTGAAGAGGAAATTAAGAAAAGACGTTTGAAGTGAACAAGACACACATTGAAGAAATCACCAAACTGTATCATGAAACAAGTGCTAAATTGAAATCGTGAAGGGAAACGGAAATGTGGAAGGCCAAAAATACACACTAAATCGTGAATTGGAAGCAAACATGAAAAGGATGAATAACAACTGGAAAGAGTTGGAAAGGATTGTTTGGGATAGCGTTGGATGGTGAATGCTGGTGAGAGCGGCCTATGTTCCTCCACGAGGAGTAACAGACGTAAGGAAGTAAAACTATATGCATCATATATAATTTATATCCTTATTACTTTATATTAACTCTGCAAATATGCTCAAAAAATAATTACTCAAACGAATGTGATCTGGAAGTTGTTGTTAACACACACACACACACTAGGAGTGAGTAGTGAAAAAGTAAGTGAAGTTACTAGGCGGCGTGTTTGAATATCTGGGCTATCTATTCCTACCATCAAACTAGATATTTCAACAAGTTACATGTTTCCTTGTTTGTTTCAACAGACTATTATGTCAATCAATTACACAACCTATTCAACTGCGTGTGTGAAGTGTTGAGTCGACTTTCCGAGAACTGCAACGGAGCCTCCAGAGGCCCTAAAGTAGCCGAAGAGTCCAAACCATTCAGAGCATGATGGAGCTTTCTAGAATGTCAACATGGCGTGCTAATATTAGTCAGTAGCATAATATATCTTTTAGCGGATTGATTTAACAAATGTTAACATCTATAAATACCCGTGTTTTCTGTACAAAAATGAACCTTTGGAGTAAAGTGTTTTCGCTTATTTTACGCCTTTTTCTCTCGAGTTCAAATCGCTGTATAGTTCTAGCTTGGGGGGTTATCAGAATAGCTTAGGAACCGAATAAAGCGTTCGAATTAACAAGAATTATCAAAAAGTTCACGTCGTTTTGCTGTACAAGTTAAGGAAGAGCACAATCAAAGACATTGTGGTTGCTTGAAGTCGTATGCATTAAAAAGAATGTACATTATTCAGATGTCAATTTCTGAACTGCTTACATATAACTACCGATTACTCAATATTGACCATCAGGATCGACCAACAATTAAGAAACGGAAACTTTTTGACATACTTTATGCTCGGTATTCAATATTGTACTAAAAATATAATAATAATAATAACCAGATTAAATAGAAAGAATAATACAATATCTTTCTTTAAAGTACATCTTATTATATGGATAGAAACAAAAGACCAACGATTTAAATATAAGATAGTTGTATAGAGATTGTTTACAATCTCAAGTGTGAGTGTGTGTGTGTGCATGTGCGTGCGTGGAGGGTGAATTCACACTGTACTACTTCAAAATTTTTCTTCATAAATCTATATTCATTATCAATTCATGGTGAAAACTACTTAACAATTACAGAAATTTAATATCAGAATGGGTTGAAATCACGAGTCAATTGAAGCTAGACCACCATGGAAAACCTGGAAGAACTGGACGGCCGTTTCGTCCTAGTATGGGAATCCTCATCAGTGGGCATCCACGATCCCGCCTCCCCCCCAGGAGATTCAAACACAGGACCTATCAGTCTCGCGATAGGCGCTTAACCAACTAGACCATTAAGCCGGCATCCAACGGTGTTAATGATGTCCAACTTCAACCAATCCACGAAGTTGCGCCACCGTACAACATTGTCTTCAGTGAGCTGATATCTCACAACAGACCTGGCTGAGCTCCACTGGTAACGGTCTAATGGTTAAGTGCTCGTGCGCGAAACCAGTAGGTCCTGGGTTCGAATCTCGCGGGGTACGTGATCGTGGATGCGCACTGCTAGGGAGTCCCATACTAAGACGAAACGGCCGTCCAGTGCTTCCGGGTTTTCCATGGTGGTCTAGCTTCAATTGACTCGTGATTTCAACCTGAGAAACTTACTAGTTGAATTCATGCATCAATTGAAGCTAGACTATCATGGAAAGCCTGGAAGTACTGGACGACCGTTTCTTTCTAGTATGGGACTCCTCAGTGGCAGTGCACATCCACGATCCGCTCGTGGGATTCGAACCCTCATCCAACGGTGTGAATGTCTGACTTCAACTAATCCACGCAATTATTGTATTCGATAATAAACCTATTTGTATTCATGAGGTGTTTCAATATAGATTTTCATGGTTATATGTATATAAAGGAGTTGAAACCTGTTAAATCAATCCAGTTGAAAGTGTAAAAGTAATTCAGTGGTAACAATGAATGAATATCATACTGTTTTCCGTGTTAACAAAAGTCATAGACTATGATTTATCTATATCTAATTAAATTATGTAAACTAGTTATTCACATTATCAGACCTTAATGTTTTGAATTTCATTCAAGGAACCATGATGTAGAACCTGATACCCGAATGAAATAACTATTGTCTATTAACCGAACTATCTTTTAATCAATTGTTGAAGCACATCAATTAAACAAATATTAATAAAAACCAAAAGGGTAGGAAATTAATCAATTGATTAGATACATAATGTGAATACAAAGTTCCTGAAGAAAGCTGTCAACTAAAATTTTGGTTGAATATAGTCAACAGGAAACCCTGAACCCGGGCTTCGTGCTACTTGGCACTCATTAGCAAGGTGTACCTGTTTTCTTAATGGAACTGATGCTCCCAGACGTATTCTATCCCATGTCACCCAGCTTCACAATCAGAGGTGTTACCACTGAGCTATTCGGGCCGCAAGGTCAAGTCACCTTGACTAGTACCCACATTACAACTTGGTCGATAGCATTTGATCTGCACTAAGAAGGACCTCACACACATGACATGGATCACTACCTAGTGATCAATCAATTGTAAACCTGTCAACTGTTTGACCATTTGAAAAAATATTCGGAAGTATCATAATAAATCACATAATCAATTCAGGAAATAAACTAAATAAAATCCACCAAGTTTTTGATGAAAATTTAGAAAATATTGAGGAATGTTTACGGTGATAACGCACTAATGATGGGTAAAGTCCATAAAGAATTTAAGTATGATACAGGATTACTGTCGAACTCCTAGATACATAAAAATATCAAACATGTCCAATCCCGGTTCTATTCCAGTCAGTGATTCACCATCAGAATGGTGGACACTATTCCAACAAAAAATTTACTATCATATGGGTTTTGTAGATATCATAGTAACTTCAATGGCTAAGATCATGAATCAGTTGAAGTTAGACCACCGTGGAAAACCTGGAAACACTAGACGGCCGTTTCGTCCTGTTGTGGGATTCCTCAACAGTACTCATCCACGACCTCACCTCACGGGACTACGAGCCCAGGACCTATCAGTCTCGCGCCACGCGCTTAACCAACTACACCACTGAGTCAGCCGGCATCCGACGGTGTTAATGTCTAACTTCAACTAATCCATGAAATTGACCGACACATCCATCACTGTCATCAGTGAGTTACTATCTCACAACAGACACGGTTGAACTCCACTGGTCACTACTTCTCACTAGAACTCCTGGATATACCTCTTGAAGTCAGTCACTAGTGAGCATATGTTGATTAATATCAGATGGGTTTTTTGTGGATATGATAGTAACTTCAACGGGTAAGAGAGACATTTGTACATAATGAAAACGGATCAGATAAGTGTACTGACAAAAATGGTGGAGATTTTGTATAGTGAAATATAAATATTTTCTAAAATAAATTTTTAATGCTACGCTCTATAGCTTATCAATTATCACATGACAATATGGCCAATTAGAACACCAACTTATACGACCTTGGCCCTGTGCCAAACCAATGACGCATTAACTAGCATAAGTAGTCAACTCTGAGTCCTTATTGGTTCTTCTTGTCTTGCCCTGCTATACCCATTGAATCCAGAACACAATCACAGCTTGCACTACATAAATCGTATAGTTCAGACATACTTGTTTATATACAAGCAAACCAGATCGCATCACACCATGAAATGAAGAAAAATAATTATTATACAAGACCACGGCAAAAGTGGCTATGAGAGTGAGAAACCGTAACTAATACATTGGGAATAACTCAAGAAAAGTAAGTCGTATAATAGTAGTCAATAGGTCAAATGGGAGCTTATAATAAAAGGAATATATATATAATCTATTTACTTAATAATTACACCCCCCCTTCCAGCCAAACAAGATGGTGGGGCTTAGTATGCACTTCTGGAGAGAAACAGGCCACACTGAAGCATGGCACTAGAATAGCTGTTTTTGCAATCAGTTGGAATTTGTCCCGTAGAAAGCAACCCGTACATTTCATGCACCAGTTTTATGACTTTTTTTTAATCGTTTTTCGATCCAGAAGTAATTGTGCTGTGATTCTTTATGGGTTTCGTAATCCGTTTATGAGTATCGGTTGAGTAGGTGATTAGACCGATCTCTACCGCCCGGATTACCGCTCACGTTAGTTCATGGATCTGAGTCCCACTATCCAGCAGGCACAATGAGGATGTGCGAGTCGAGTTTTGTCTTCCAGTAATTATACATTATGAATATGTGTAATAGTAGTTCATAAATAATCTCTAGTAGTGATCATTCATTTATTCTTAGTTGGGATATAACAACTTCAATATTTCAGTATGAAAATAAATGCAAATAATGAAATGAATCGGGTGTAAATAATGATTTCAGGTTATCAGTAATTCTTATTCCTTCATAAAACAGACTCACTTAACATTTACCTGATGGTTAAATTACTCAAATTTCAGCCAATACATCACTTATTCTATTATATAACAGTTGCATATCAAATCCTAATAGATAAAAATGTATTTGGTAAATGAATTAGTAATAAAACTCCTGGAGTTCTAATGAGAAGCCGTGACCGGTGGAGTTCAGCTGAGTCTGTTGTAAGGCAGTAACTTACTGAAGACAATCGTGAACGGTGGCGCAATTTTGTGGAATGGTTGAAGTTAGACATTCACACCGTTGGAGGCCGGCTGGCTCAGTGGTCCCTGATATGCGATGGTATACACGACTATTTATTATCCTTAAACTTCTTTTCACCTGAATAGCATGGTTTCAGGAAGGGTCATTCTTGTATAAACAACCTGCTGACTGCGGTGGACAGGTGGACAACCATTGCTGATCGCAAGGGGAAGGTTGACGTCATTTACCTTGACTTCTCAAAAGCTTTCGATAGGGTCAACCATATATGTCTCATCAATAGGCTTAAACGACTGGGTATCAAATCACTTATAATTGACTGGCTCACTTCATATCTAAACAATCGACATTTTAAGGTCAGGGCTAAATTCCAATTCTCTCGAGCTATGGAATGTCCTAGTGAGGTCCCCCAGTGTTCATTTTTAGGACCTCTTCTTTTCTTGAATTATATAAACGATCTTCCACAACAGGTATCGTCTGACTTATTACTTTTTGCTGATGATATGAAACTTTGGAGAGAGATACGCAACCGAGACGATATACAGGCACTTCAGGAGGATCTGGCTCGACTTTAAAGTTGGGCAGACGACAGCGGACTTACTTTTAACACTTCAAAGTGTAAAGTAGTCCATCCGCGACATGTTGCAGACTACAGTTACATCTTAAGAAACTCTTCTCTAGAAGTATCTCAAGTTGAAAAAGATTTAGGAGTGCTGATACCCTACGATTTGAAGTCTTACGCTAACTGTGACAAAAATGCCTTTCGAACAAACCTTGCACTGGTAACGTTGATGCGCATTTTTGGACAGTCTGACGGAAGAACTTTCCACATAGTCTTCAACACTTCTATTCATCGCCATTTAGAATACGGAAACATAGTATTTCGTCCCTCACACTAAAAGGATAAGGACACACACGAACCACTAAATCAGTTCGGGGACTCAAATTCAAGCCTTATGAAGAGAGCCTACAATCACTAAACCTTTAGTCGTTAAAGTATAGGCATCCTAGAGGTGACAACCTAGTGGCTTACAGTATCCTTAACACTTCTGGACATTCCTTTAAACACTTACTTAAGCTTAAATCCAACGTGAACCTAAGGGGCAACACTCAGAAACTAGAGACACAACAAAGTAGAACGAAGAGTAGACACAAATTTTACTCCTTAAGAGTTGTCAAATGCTGGAATTTGCTGCCAGCTGAGCTAGTCCAAGCGACTTCCCAGGAGTCTTTAAAGAGGCAACTTGACCTATTCTTAAAGACTAAAGACAATATCTTACTAAAATTTATCAATTTCTCTTTTCCTCTATTATCGTTAATATACCTAGGTTCCTGCCTGGATGTATTGGTGATCTACTGCTACTAGACACGGAAGCCTATTAAGCGAAAGCTTCTTCTATTCCATCCACAACTATTTGAACCATTTGAAGAGGTTAATCGTTCACATGCGAGATCGATGGGTCCTGGGTTCACATCCCGTGAGGCGGGATTGTGGAAGCGCACTGTTAAAGAGTCACATACAAGTAGCGAAACGGTCATCCATTGCTTCCGAATTTTTCATAGTAGTCTATCTTTAATCTATTCATGAATTCAACTATTAAGTAATAAAACTACTTATTCAACAACAACAACAAGAACAACAAAACACAGATTCTATTAACTTAGATTATTAATGATTTCTGTTAAATTATGAAGGTCAATTTTTGCCGACATCTTTATTCGCTTACATCTATGTGTATATAAGTAGTATAAGTAGTATATATCACAGTGAAAGGTCATTCATTCATTCATTATTATTAAAACACAATATACAGTTAATAATCTAAATTGTTTCTTATAAAGATTACTGATTTGTAAAGGAATTTACCGATATACCGACAAATAGAGATAAACATTAAACAATCTACTTTTGTTTATTACTATTATGATTATTATTATTACTATCGATACAAGTCAAAGAATGTATAATTGATGAACTATTTTATTGATATTCTTTTTCTTTGTTAAAACGTTATATGTATGTATATGTGTATGTATGCAGGTATGTATGTGTGTATGTATGTTTGTATATGTAATCAATGACCAATTATTGGGTTTAGATAAGGGTGAGGGATGATACTATTACTCGATTGACTACATTGATGTGTACTGTTGAAGAGTTCAACAACAGGATGAAACGAGCCTTCCAGTGTTTCTAGGTTTTTCATGATGGTCTAGCTTCAATTAACTGATGAATTCAACTTTTGAAATTATTATAATATCCACAAGAGGTATTTCCTCGAGTTCTAGTGAAGAAGCAGTGACGGTGGAGTTCAGCCGAGTATGTTTTGAGATAGTAACTGACTGATGACAATGGTGTATGTGTCGTTCAATTTCGTGGATTAGTTGAAGTTACACATTAACACCATTGGATGCCGGCCAGCTCAGTGGTCTGGTGGTTAGGCGCTCGCGCGCAAGACTGATAGTTTTTGGGTTGTAAATTTGCGAGACGGTATCGTGTATGTGTACTGCTGAGGAGTAGTCCCACAATAGGAGGAAACGACCGTTTAGTGCTTCCAATTTTTCCATGATGATCTAGCTTCAATTGACTCATGATCACAACCATTGATGTTAAATTGAATTAACTGATCTGGGGTTCGAACAAATGACTTGTTTGACTTAAAGTTGAGAATGCTTCAACTATATATTTTTGATGATTACACTGACTAGTAATTTGATCATATAATAAATTTATTAGATTAATTTGGAAGTTTCACAAACGATTAATAGGATTTCATGACATTCGTCATAAACATACAAACCAGTGTATGGATGGTTGAGAATTGAGTGAAGGTGTATGTATGTTTATTTTGTAGATAACCCTAAATGTGGACTGATATTAACCGGAGAACTATTTTTTTTCTTAGAATAAAAACCACTTGGTAATTACCATATCACAATTTATAATTAGTGAGGAGTGAAGGATTCTCTGATTCAGTAAACGTTTGTATGGGGTATTTCTCACGGACTAACATTAGACTGTTTAACATTTCAGGTTACTTTCAAACTATTCAGTAATAAACACTAATGATCAAATTCGAAACCTTCTAGTCTAGGAAAAATCGTTTAACTATCAGAACACTGAATCAGAGTTCGTTCCGTTTAACTGCTAGTGTGGTTATCTATGTGGATGAAATAGTTACTCATTGCTCTCTCTCTCGTTTACTATGATACCATAATGGAAATCAATCCGTGGTGAATACCGTCTAAAAATCGAACCATTCTCCACTTAACCTCTATCAAAACTGATAAAATTTGTTTAAAATGATTATAAATAATAATAATAATAATAAAGGTGTACAAGATTTATCTAGAAAGAAATACCAAGCCTAATTTGAATCTTCGTACACCTATAAACATTATTGATATAGGTCGGTTTATGGAAACTTTCTTATATGAAGACAATTCATTTGACGAACTGATATCAACAGCAGAAATATAGGAAACAAATAACAACCGGATATCTTTGAAACTTTTCAGGAGCTCGCGCCTAAAATCCTACATAAGATTTCAGCAACAAGCTTTAATCTTAATTATGAGCACAATACTTAACACTAGTTCACTAGGTATTGTTTTGCTTGAACCTTCCCATTGAGATTTAAAACTGTAATTGACTAGTCTTTTATTGGTATATGTGCATACTATGCATATCCAGCTGATGAGCTCAAAATAGGACGAAACGCGTGTCCTGGATTCCACTGCTAGCCACTATCCATCTTTGCTTATAAAGCTTGCTAAATAAAGCAATACGCCCAGTATGCACATATACCAATAACAGACTGATTAACTGCAGTCTTAAACCTCAATAGAGAGAGCCACAAAATAGCGTACTAAAGAAATCCGTCAACCAATGACAGTCAAGGATTGCCGAGTAGGAAATGTAAGCTGTAGGTCAACTAAGCATCTCTTGGCGCGAAAACATAAAACTCAAATTTTCAGAATAAAATTACAAAATTGGGACCTTTTCCAAGTGAGTTCTGGGGATCTTACGTCCTCAACAATGTCCTATTCATGAACATTTAAAGTCTTACATTAAAGAACTACATGGGATTATTTATTGAAAATTATCTCGATATACATTCGATTGACTGAAAAGCATATCGAATTGATCAGTTTTACAAGTTAAAGTGATTTGTTTGGCATTGGAACGGGTTTTACATTTATGACCTCATCCAATTCGCAATATAACACACGATATAAACCAATGCATAAACCCTGAACATATAAGGATATGAAACATATAATTATATTCAAAGATGGATAGTGGTTAGCAGTGGAATTCAGTTTGATGCGCGTTTCGTCCTATTTGGGACTCGTCAACTGGATGTACCTGCATCTCAGAATTGATGTTCACTCACGGAGGGACTCAAAACGAGTACCATTCGCTTCAAACGCCATCGTATTATCCACTTAGCTACTGAATCCTGATAGCCATTTGCTTGTGCAATGGGAGTTCGAGTCCCAGAATGAACATCAACTCTGAGATGCAGGTACATCCAGTTGACGAGTTCCAAATAGGACGAAACGCCTGTTCTGAATACCACTGCCTATAAAGTTTAGTACTTCAGGCAATATCGGATGCATATATGCCAACATGAGACTGATCAATTGCAGTCCTAAATAACAATGGGTAGATACAAGTAAACAACACCAAGTGAAATATATAATTATATTATTTATCTCCATGACTTTCACCAGAACCATAACAATAAAAACAGAAAGAGAGAGAGAGAGAGAAATTAAAGTTAACTGAAATTAATTAATTAATTAATTATATATGCAATTACTTCCTTTTTTCCTTTCAAATACACGTACAATTTGAGGATTATTGAGAGTGTGTGTGTGAGTGTTGTTGTTGTTGGAGTGAAGTGAAGTGTAATGCACAGACCCAAACTGTAATACAGATCAACACACACACATACACATACACAAAAGTTTATTACTAATAAACAAAGTGTTCGAAATAGATATTGATATGAAAATATTCGAAACAATTATGGTTTATGTATTGGGTATATGTTGAATCAGTGATGGTTACAATTTGTTTGTTCATAAGACTTAGTAATTGTAAATAATAGTCGTTATGATAGTACACAGTAGGATTCCAATATTTCCAACATAATATATTGTATTTACAAGAAAAGAAAAGAGAAAAAAAAAACATACAACTGTACACAAAGTTAATTAAAAGAATAGTTTGTACAGATACTAAATAGATAGTTACATAATCATCATATCAATACACACATACATACATACATACATACATACAAGTAAATAAGCAGGTAGATATACATGAATGCATGTATACACAACAAAAAAAGAAGTGTACATATGGCAGGAACAATAATTAATAGGGATAAGATATATGAGGTAGTTGCAATGGTAGTAGTAGTAGGAGAAGGAGGAGGGGGAGTAGCATAGCACATAAAAGAAATAAACAAATACATAGATTAATCATTATAAAATTAAAAGGAAAGGATCATTGAAGAAGAAGAAGAATATTGAACGGTTTAAATTATTATTAATCAGCACGTTCTACACGTGCTACAACTTTACCTTCCCATAATGGTAGAATAGCATTATCATTTGTTAATTCTTCATGAACTACACCAGTACCAAATTCATCACTGGGTTTTTTGAAAAAATATCTACAAAAGAATAACGAAGAAGAATTAAACAACAACAAAACACAGAATAAGAATAATAAAACAAAAACATGACAATAACTAGAGACAGGAACATGTCTCATAAGCATATATATATATATGTGCTACACCACCATGGAAAACCTGGAAGCACTGGATGGTCGTTTCGTCTTATTGTGGGACTACTCCTCAGCAGTACGGATCCACGATTCCACCTCGCAAAATTACAACCCAGAAACTATCAGTCTCGCGCGCGAGCGCCTAATCACTAGACCACTGAGTTGGCCAGCATCCAATGGTGTTAATATCTAACTTCAACTAATCCACAAAATTGAACGACACATCCATCATTGTCTTCATTCAGTTACTATCTCACAACAGGTCCGGTTGAAGTCCACTGCATACTGCTTCTCACTAGAAGTTCAGGAAGTACCTCTTGAAGTCAGTTACTATTGAGCATATATTGATTAATATTAAAATGATCTCAACTATTGAAATTACTATAAAATCCACAAAAACACTTCTGATATATTATCAGAAGGGGTTTTGTGGAGATTTTAAAAATTTCACAGATTGAAATCATGAGTCCATTGAAGCTAGACCACCATGGAAAACCTGGAAGCACTGGACGGTTATTTCGTCCTAGTGACTGATTTCAAGAGGTATTTCCTGAAGTTCTAGTGAGAAGCCGTTACCAGTGGAGTTCAACCAGGTGTGTTGTGAGATATGAGCTCATTGAAAACAATAGTATACGGTGGCGCAACTTCGTGGATTGGTTGAAGTTAAACATTAACTTCTGATATATATATATATATGTATATATATATATATATAATTTTTATTATTGTTGTGGGAAAATTGACATGAAATAGAATCAGTTTCGTTGTTTATTAAGGTTTACATTTGTCCAGTTATGGGTTAACGAACTAACTAACAAGCAAAGAGCATTTTTGCACACTGGAAACTTAGTAGTAGTAGTAGTCAGTTGTCGATGTATTCATATGTATGTACATAATAATCATTCGGTCATTTCTAATCTTCCACACACACACACACACACACCCATACATACATACGCTCTCTCTCTCTTTCACACACACTTGTAACAAAATGAATGAATAAATTATATTAAAGATTAGAAATAGACATTCGGTATAGTACAGTGTGTATAGTTTAAATATGGATTAATTGTGATATGACTAGACCAGATACTAGAAAAATCGATTTGGGGGGAAAAAGATGAAAACAGAGAAACTAGTGTAAGAAGAAAAAAACAACTAGGTGTTGCTTGTTTTCTTAATAAAGGATAAAAACTAAATAAAAAAAAACCCAGTCTCAACAATACTGTAACGACCGAACTGCCAGTATTCGGTTTGAATGCAGGACTGACGAATCAAAATTTATTCGAATACATCAGATTACGTTCTATTGTATAGCTTACAAACCGTTTTTGAGACATTCGTATTAAATTATATCAAAACACAAACTCTGTGCTTAATTTAAACGGTTCTAATTTAGAAAATAGAACTAATTGTATCAAAAATACAAAATACCTCAAACGGTACAGCTTGTGCTATACAGTCAGAAGTTTCTCTAACGCAAAGTAGCGCGCTGAACAATAAAAGAAACGGTTAATACCAAAGGGTTCGATACCTGAGAATCAATAAGAAATATTCCCATAAAGATGGGATCAGATATCTATCTGCAGGGATTCCAGCAATCTTCCCAAACCGACAGTCAAAGGTTGACAAATACACACTGAATTACGCCGTAACCGTGAGCTTAGTCAAACACGACCTCACTGTCAATAGTCCGGCAACATGCAATAGAAAATCAGACAACGAAGGATAAGTCTTTAATCAAAATTACGTAATAAAAGTTCAGACGAGGAAAACTGAAGAACAAAAGGTGTTGTTAACCGAGATCTGAACAAAGGTTAAAATACACAACAGGGAGAAGAAACAAAGAAATGATAGCACTGTCCAACAAAAAGGCTGCGGAGGGATTTTCATCGTTCTCCTTTTGTTACAATTACAAATACAATACAATATATATACCTCCTGGTAAGGTTTATTGGTTAGAGTTTTAGGTGAAAGCTAAGAGCCACTCTTTCGGACCTAACTATGATTGAAACATATATATTGTCTAGTGTTTCATCACACACGAGCGAGTCCAGTGTTCGAATCTCGTGAGGCAGGATCGTGAATGTGTCAAATGCTTGTGTAGCACTTAAAAATTCAAACACTTCATATCCCTCTTTGTCAAGTATTCTAAATGGTCGAGAGCTATAATTTGTCCATGTATTTAATTGAAGCATCTTATTTCTACAAAAGAAAAAATAGCGTCCATACTTTAAATTTCATAGAAACTAGTGATAATCCTTCATGATAAACTCTTCTTGATCAAATCTACATACCCAAACCCAGTTTTATGGTGCGGGGAACAAAATTACATTGCTTAAATCTCATCATGTTTTTTGTTCTTAGAATTAAACTTTGTCTTACTCAATGAGGTCATCACTATGAGATTCCAATATATGCATAGGTGAATACAATTTGACATTTTTATCCTCCCCAAATGCCCTGGCATGGTCGAGAGTGGAGTGAGCCCGCCCTCCCTTTCCAAATGCTCTCACACAGCCGCGCATATACAGCTTCTGCCAGGGAAGTCCTACTCACTACCTTCTCGTGGTGGGGGTGTTGTTTACGAAAACGAGAAGACAGAAAGTGAATGTCCGGTGATTTAACCGGATTCCAAACCAATGGTGCATATGGGCTCCAGTATCCTGAAGGAACAAATGGAGTATGAACCAATCGTTAGTCATCGGCTACCATGGGACTGCATCTCCTGACGTTGTTCCACTGCCTTGTGGATTAGACCTTTAGGTCGAAGGCTCGAGGAGTGACCCCCTAAGAAAACCACATGCTTCGGTTTGGGCACCCGGGCAGTATCACAGTCCACACACAAATATAATGATGATGAAAATGTGTGCCGCATATATAATAAATTTTTATCCTCTATATTTACATCTTAGAAACAGGGTCATTTGAAAAAAAAAAGATTCAGTGAGCTTACAAAATAACAAGCACAGAAAAAAGTGACTATCATAAGAACTTACCGATAAACACCTTTTTTAGCAATCAATTGTTTAAATTGTCCCAATGTTAACAAAGATTGATTACTCAATTTAGTTTGAAAATTGTCTACAATTTCTGATTGATCATTAACTTCAACAAATAGACCAGAGGAAGAAATGGAAGAAGATGGAGGTGGATTATGTGAACCACCAGTCCAAACAGTTCGATAAGGAACAGGATCATCGCATAGATAATAGCCGACAACTAATCCAGGACCTGATGAACCAGTTGTGGAAGTAGTATGGCAACTCTGTTGCATCATTCCAGATGATGATGAAGATAATTTAGAGTCCAAACGTGTACTACTAAATTTTAAAAAAAAAGTTAATAAAATAACGATTATTTACTATTTGTTTAAACATATAAACATTGGTACAAGGAGGCACCAAATAGATTAGCACCACATAAATCATTCGACTTAGATGAGGGCTGAGATACTGTCTGGGTGCTCAAACCGAAACAGGTGGTTTCCTTAAGGGGCCACACCCGGAGGCGTTGACCTAAAAGTTTGATCCACAAGGCAGTGTAGCAACGTATAAAGATGCAGTCTCATGGTAGCCGGTGACCAATAATTGGTTCATACACCTTTCGTTTCCTTAGTATCATGGAGCCCATATGCACCATTGGTTTGGAATGAGGGTTTTCCAACCGCCCTAGGTGAAACTGCATATCTACCAACCCGGTTAAAGCGTAAGCAATAGTAATGCCCCGAGAAGGCAGTAAGTAGGACATAACCTGACAATGGCTGTATCGACTTGACTTTGTGAGAGTAACTAGAGAGGGAGAGCTGACTCTCTCCACTTTCGGCTGTACCAAGGCATTTGGAACGTGAAAGTTTTTATAAAAATAATGCTTTAAACCTTAAATTTTGATGATTAAAACGCTTAATTCAATTCAAAAATAAACAAAACTACTCACTATCATTTAATTAACCTTAAAAATCTTTACTAATGTAACTAATAGTTAGTTGATTAAGAACTTATGAAGTAGGTATTCTCCATGATAGTTGAAGATGTTGAGTAAAACGGTTTAGAATAGGTCAAAATAACGTAGATGCATTTAACTTTTGTTTTATCTTAATCTAGATTTTGAATACCAGTATATTCCTTTATAAATGGCTTTTCATTCTGTCCTCTCGAATTTTATTGTCAATGTTTAATCTTTCTTATAATTGTTTCTAGATTATAGGTATAGGCTAATGCCCTGGTATGGCCAAGAATGGGAAGAATTCAGCACTCCCTCTCCAAACGCTCTCACACATGTTCATATCGATACACCCACTAACAGGGAAGTCCTAATCACTGCTTTCTCATAGCATTACTGTTGTTTACAAAATTGAGAGAATGAAAAGCGAATGTCCGACACATTTTTAACCTGGTTGGTTAACAACAATTTCAATCCGATACACTGAAATCATGTCAAATAATAATAATGTCTGAATGAATAGAAAAATTAAATTTTCTGATGTTTCATGTCAGTCAGTCAGCTACAACGTAGGACCAGGCACATATATACATTGGTTCAAGTTACCATACCTCATTAACACAACAAGATGAACACCAGATTTATAGAAGTAGTTCATTCAATGATGGTAGTGTGAGATATAAAAGAAAGATTGCTGTTTTATGACTCAATTTTGAACTAGTTCTTCAGAAGATTATTAATTGAAAGATGAATAAATACATTGTATCAAACATAAAAATTTTATTGAATGTATCTATATGTTGCTTGATAAATTGAAAACCGACTATTATCATCATCATTGTTACTATGTTGTGTTTTTGTAATCGTGATTTGGATAAGTTTTTGTGATGTACTATTTATAACTTTAGTTTTAAGCATTTAAAACATTGGCTTGATTCAGTGGTTCAAATTAGTTGATATTTGTCACTGTTAAGTCGGCTTTCCGAGAACTACAACGGAGCCTCCAGAGACCCTAAAGGAGCCCAAGAGTCCTAACCAATCAGAGCATGATGGAGTTTTCTAGAATGTCAGCATGGCGTGCTACTATTGATCAGTAGCATAATATATCTTTTAGTGGATTGGCCAAAATATGATGTTGATTTAATAAATGTTAACATCTATAAATACTCGTGTTTTTCTGTACAAAAATGAACCTTTGGAGTAGTGTTTTCGCTTATTTTGCTCCTTTTTCTCTTGAGTCCAGGTCACTGCGTAGTTCTAGCTTGTGGGTTACCAGAATAGCTTAGGAACCGAATAAAGCGTTCAAACTAACAAGACTAATCAGTCACATCAAGATATATCTACAGTTTTTGAAGAATTAATTATTCCTGTGGAATTCGAACCTACGGTACACATTAAGAGATGTTACCATCGAACTCCTTGGGAATGGAAATTGATCTTATGTAGTAGGACTGAGATAGTAACACTGTTTGCATAGTACTAATAAATATTCTGATTACTTAGTTCTTCGTGTTAGTTAAATTATATGTGTCAGGAGGTCAATCATCGACCACATGTTAGAATCATACAAAGAACAATATTTTTCTCGAGAGTGTAGACACATTACTGACAAAAGTCAACTAACTGCTACTCCTATTACTCTGGTATTTGTCTTGAAATAATTCTATCGTGTTGTGTTAATGTGGTACGGCAACTTGAACTGAGGCATGTGTCAAATTTTACGTTGCGTATAACTGATCGACTGATTGAACTAACATGAATTTTGATTCAATATGCCGCAGAATAACACATGTCATTTATTAAACCACACTTAAAAAGTGCTGATAAGACAGTTGTTTATTTCCTAATTAACGTACATCGTATATCCTGGGACCATCGAGTAAGTAATGCAGTTGTTAGGACACGGGTACTAGGTAAGGATGGCAAATCAATTGATGACGTAGTGAAAATTCATCAGTTGAGATGGCTGGGACACGTGTTACGTATACCCAACCACCGACTGCCTCGATGTGCGATGTTTTGTGGTGTAGGAGTAGGTTGGAAGAAATCTAGGGGCGGTCAGACCAAAGCATGGCACAAGTCCATGAAGTCACTGACAAGTGGATCGAGTCATGTTGGTAGGTGTAGACTACCTACCTGGTTGGGGACCGCGAGATGATAGCAACCGATGGTTAGAGACCCTGAATGACATGGCTCAAAATAGTTTGTAATGGTGTGCTCAGGTGCATCCACTCTTTGTGTTCTCCCAAATTCTAATCTTCTGAATTCTTCATGTCCCTTTCTTTTTTCTCTTTCCAAATTTATTTCACTGGGTTATACTCCTTAAATAACATATCCAAACCCTAATCTTTCTGATTACTGCTCACACTCTTACCGCCTTTATCACTACGGGATGTGAATCGACAACTGCATCTCTGTGCTAATGTGCTGTGGCAACTCGAACTGATGTATGTACGTATGAAGTTCTACGTTGTTACTGACTGACTGACTGACTAATTAACGTACTTTCGTTTATAGTCCTAAATAAGTGCGACGAGACAGCGATGATGATAATATAATATTATGATCGTGGAAAGGTAGTTAGGACCCTTCATTGCCTGCTTCAGTGGTTGAAATTCGAATATCCTATACCATTAATTAATAAACAAGTTATATTATTACTATTTACCAACGAATAAAATATGGTAGAGAATCAACTAACCTTGTATTATTTTCATCATGATCATCATCGTTTTCGTCCAAACCCAGTCGGATATTGTTGTTCAACTCCAAACTATTGTCAACATTCATTGAATTTTTAGGATTCTTATTATTAGTACTACTACTATTAGTAGTCATATTGACATTATTATTACCAATACGATGTGCGCTAGATTTCCGATGACTATGATGATGATGATGGTGATGATGATGATTATGTGATTTTCTTCCATGTGACGATGATGATGATGGTTCTTTACCATTTTTATTAATCTGTGCTTGTGAATTATCATTGGACAACAACACAGCATGATCTGAAGATAGAGATTTTATTTTCTGCTCATCATCGTCATCATCATTAGTAGTAGCAGTAGTAGTAGTAGGTCGAGGTGGTGTATGTAAAGTTTCTGATGAATTTTGTTGTAATTGTAACCAGTGTTGAAGTAATTTACCACTTGTTGGCTTTTTACAATCATTATTCACATCTATTAAAATAAACATACACATGGCAGAAATTATAATCACAGTCAAAAAGATTGAAGAAATAAATTTCAAATCTTTTTCATATTAAGACTGAATCTGAAAGTGTAGCTCAGGAAGTAGCCAAATGAGGATTTCTATGTGTTTTTCTAATGAGTAGAGTTTAGTGTTATTACGCACTTATTCAAGTTGAATAAGATGTAAAGAAGATCGAACTCAAGTTGTAGATGGCTACCAGTCATAATCAATTTAGAGCCTGGTACATATGTGTGTGTGTGTGTGTTGGCCAAAGTTAGGGCCAGAAGTCGAAATAATCATAGTAGTAATGGGAATTTTTTTTAAAAAAAAAACTAAATGTTGAAAATACGATTCAAGAGTCCGGAGTGAGAACGTATCTATGCGAGTATTGGAATTCAAGATCTAGAAGAAGATAAATGATGAATATATCTGCTTCATTCAAACCGATCTTGACTCACATCATCCAACGTCTCTAACCGCTGGTCATCGTTATTGAGCGGACCTCAACCAGGTAGTCTGTATCTGGATCAGACACTAAAAACATGTTTTGATTTAGCCACCTTCTTTTTCTTACAACTTAGTCCTGCTTCAACAAGCACTGGATATTAAAGTAGACTTTGGTTAGGTATACATACGTCCCAACTAATTTCAATAGGTAAAGATTGACAATCTTATCAATCGATTTGTCATCTTTTGTCTAATGTACACTATCTCTCACCTTCCAGTGGTTACAAATTAATTCTAAATAAACATTTCACTCTTTTTACTCTAAACTGTTCTTATTTCTCATTTCGTGTATATGGATACAATAATCAACATAGAAACAATCTAACAAGATGATTTCGCTTAATTTTTTTTAATATTCAAAACATTAATCAAATATGTTCAATCTACTACTACTTTGTAAATGTATATACTTTTATAATAATCTATCAAGTTGTCACTATATTCTATTTGTTTAATGATTCTGATTGCTTCCACATTATTTGGTGTATTCACAATAGTTATATCCGTATTTGGTGCTTAGGACACGCGCACACACACACACACAGGCTATATGTATATATCTATGCCCATATATTTGGCGCCACAAAGAAATTATACATTCAGATTGTATAATTGTTTTAATACTTTAATTAAAAGTTCTATGTTTGAATTCTATTATATAAGGCGAATAAATAGTAAACATTATTTATAATCATAAATAACAAATGAACATGATAGATTTGAACAAAATTAATATACATGAATTTAATATTTAAGATAATGATAGTTAGATGGCAATCAGTCAGTCAGTGTGTGAGAGAGATAATGAATACCCCTACCCCAGAAATGCCCTGGTACTGCCGAAAGTGGGGAGAGTTAACTCTCCCTCTCCGAACGCTCTCACATGGTCACGTGCATACAACCACTGACAGGGAAGTCCTAATCACTGCTTTCTCATGACATTACTGTTGTTTACGAAATTGAGAGAAAGAAAAGCGAATGTCCGGCAGTTTAACTGGGTCGATGGACACAGAGGATCCATCTAGGGTAGTTGAAAAACCTTTATTTCAAACCAATAATGCACATGGGCTCCAGAATCCTGAAGAAACAAATGGCGTATGAACCAATCGTTAGTCACCGGCTACCACTGGACTGCATCTCCTAATGTTGTTCCTCCACTGCCTTGTAGATTAGACCTTTAGGTCGAAGGCTCCGGGTGTGGCCTCCTAAGGAAACCACCTGCTTCGGTTTGAGCACCCGGGCAGTATCTCAGCCCTCACACACGGAGCCTTCAACCTACATGTCTGATCCATAAGGCAGTGGAGCATCGTATGGAGATGCAGTTCCATGGAAGCCGGTGACCAACGATTGGTTCATACACCATTTGTTCCTTCAGGATACTGGAGCCCATGTGCACCATTGGTTTGAAATCCGGTTAAAGCGCCGGACATTCGCTTTTCGTCCTCTCACTTTCGTAAACAACACTCCCGCCACACGAAGGCAGTGAGTAGGACTTCCCTGTCAGAGGCTATATACATGTGGCTGTGTGAGAACATTTAGAGAGGGAGGGCGGGCCCATTTCACTCTCGACCATGCCAGGGCATTTGGGGGCTGTTTAAAGTACTTCTCTTTATGATCTAACTCATTATGAAACAAGTAAAAACAAGTAAAAAATTGGTGAACATAATGCTTCATTAAGTTACCTAGAGTTTGAAAACAGAATGCATTAACTACTATAGAGAGTGCCGTGTGAAATCAATCAACTGCTAGATCTCAGGATATCAAGGATAAATTCCGAAGTAAATGAAGTAGATCAATTATAAGAACGGTGTAGCTTGATGTGTTGTAATAGGCAAAGATGAGAGTAGATCAGAAATATGATTATTGAGAACTAGGTATGTAAAACTTGATAGTTAGGGTATGTACTGGTAACTAACCAGTACAATCCAATATTGAATATAGTGTCTAAAAGTCAATCTATGTTGTGCAAATAGATGCAACAGCTATGTGTTATTCTCCAGTTGTCGATGGTATCCCAACTGATATCAATCATTAATAAATACAACTTATAAATGTTCAAAATCTACACAACTACATTTTTATTTTCTTAATAAACTTGATATTATTCATAATTTGGTCATCATCAGCAAACCTATCACCAATTATTATTATTGTAGACTAAGGAGAAGTATATAATTATGATTGTACACTCTTTTGCTTTTCGTGAATGAATCCGCCGTTCAGAAAGAGATCTCTTCACTGAACTACAACACATTATTTAATGCTTTGTAATTAGTATTAATGTTCACAATATGAAAATGGTAAGAGTTTCTCTCTAACACACAGAAAACAATCATAATCCCTGTATTCTATTCTATCTATAATGCATAATACACACAACATCAGTTAGTCAGTCAGTCAGTGAGTAACAACGTAGAAATTCGTATGTACGTACACACAACATATACTACTGACACTATCAACATTGGATACCGGCCAGCTCAGTGGTCCAGTAGGTTAAGCGTTCGCGCGCGAGACCGAAGGCCCTGGGTTCGAATCCCGCGAGTAGGATCGTGGATGCGCAGTGCTGAGGAGTCCCACAATAGGACGAAACGGCCGTTCAATGCTTCCAGGTTTTTAAAGGTGGTCTAACATCAATCGCTTCATGATCTCAACTAAGAGCTTAATAATCTCCACAATCCCTATACTAACAATTCAGTCAGTTAGTCAGTCAGCAACAACATAGTAATATATAATGAAAATTTTAATTTATCTTATGTAAAACGGTTAAAAGAAACAAAAATATCAAAGAATTTAAAGAAAAAAAAATTAGTTAATTATCTATAATAATCACACAGATCATTCGTTCCACTGTTTCCCATTCATTAATCTTTACCCTTTCCATCATCCCCCAACCTTCTTAACTCTTAACATTAAACATAATGATTACATCTAAGTGGAGTTTAAGTATTCACTATTATCCCTTCGACTTTTACACTACCATTTCTGTGTTAAAAATAAAAAAAAGGTAAAATTTTGAGGAAAGGATAATGAAAAAGAAGAAGAAGAAGAAGAAAGAGAAAATAGAAAAAAAAGGAAAACAAACGAATTAAAAACTAAAAAAACATTGTTTCATTCATTAGGTATATATATATATATATGCGGATGTATGAGAGAGTTAGGGCGAATCAGTGGCGGTGAATATCATAAAAGCAACATTGTTAGTCTATATATATATATATATATATATATATATATATATATATATATATAGGACAGAAAAAGTACATTGAAACCGAAATAGATTTCATCAGTTGTTAATTCCTAAACAAACCAAAACCAACATAGATACACATAGAAACACAAAGCAAATAGAACTATTATTGAAATGATCAAAGAAATTACCGACATAATTAATAATATAAACTTATAATTTAGTATTAGATGTAGACGTATATCTTCTATACGTCGACAATACATGAAAAGTACACAGGGATAAAGACAATATCCGGAGAATTGTATGTATGTATGTGTATGTGTGTGTATGTATATAGTCATAAAGAATAAATAGACACCGGTATTCATCACATCAACAAATAAACAAATAAAAAAAACATCAAAGTAAATAGGACGGTAAAAAGTGTTTTCTATTGGACAAATAGTAGATAACAAGAGATAAACAAGATAAACTATTCCATATACACACATATATATGGATATAAAGAAGAGAAGAAAAAGAACACACAGTTTAGTTAAAAAGAAGCACTTCAAATGGACTATATAATTCATAATATAAATGCAACTATGAATGGAAGAAAGAAAGAAAGAAAGAAAAAAAAGGAAAAGAGAATCACAAACAGTTTGCGGCTTCTTTTGAAATCATTTATGCATATCAGTATAGCAACAACAATAACGACAACAACAACGACGACGACGACAACAACAAAATAACGACAAGTGAAAAGTGAAAATAGAAGAAAATTAATCTCATTACTATACAATTACAATTACTGATTATGATGATTATATTTCATTTATATTATTACTATCATTTAATCTCATATCAATAAACGAATCGAATAAAAGACAACCTCTATATAAGAATAATAACTTTCATTATCTTCAACAGGTATACAATACACATATGTACTTGTTGTGTGTAAATAAAGAAGAAAGTTGATATTACACTTAATTGTTAATATCTGTGATTGCCCAAAGCCGTTAATCAGAAATAGTGAATTATCGATCGGATCCACGACGCATAAAACACATGCGAGCAGTCTAGAGTTCTGATTGGGCCTGCTTCCTGCTTAGCCTAGTTAGTTAAGTTCAGAATACTTATATTTCAAACAAACTGAGTTTATAAAACCAATCAAACAGACCAAAATGTAGCATAAAATAGAAAATAACATTTGGCTAAATGTGGCTGTGAATGTGGGAGGTAGTGATTAATAGACTAGGCATAATTCAAGAATGGTAAAACGTATAATAATAGTTTATGGGTCAAAATAAAGCTTATAATAAGAGGAACATGAATATGAATAGTTGAGCTACTTAACAATTATACAATAAAAATATACGCATAGTAATGGTCTATAAATGGATTCCAAAAGTTACCATTCATTATGTTTATCGGGACCTAACAATATCACAAGGGGTTTTGTGGATAATATAGTAATTTCAATAATTGAGATCATAAATCAATTGAAGCTAGACCACCATAGAAAACCTGGAAGCAATGGACGGTCGTTTCGTCCTATTGTAGGACTCCTTAGCAGTGTGCATCTACGATCTCGCCTCTCAAGATTCCAACACAGGACCTATCAGTCTCGAACCGGAACGGCCGTCCAGTGCTTCCAGGTTTTCCATGGTGGTCTACCTTCAATTGACTCATGATCTCAACTATTGAAATTTAAGTGTTAGTTATAAATTATTCCATACTTTTAGATAGAGATGAAATTCAGGACATAGTCGCGAATACTGACAAGAGCGGTAATTTAACAAAACCACGAGAATAATATTATACTGTATGTGGAAAAACTAGTATATGTTTGAACTCAGTTGCTTAAAGCATAATAGATTAATACTGGAAGTAATGGGTTCAAGTGTCAATGTAAACATCGGTAACAGTGAGTTATAAGCATACACAGATACCATGTCCTAAATGGGACGAGATGCTAGGTCGTCTAGAATTTTACTGCTTGACTACATTCCAAAACAAACACTCAATAAATTTTCTACTGACTAGCTTGGAGATATGATTCCTGAAATCCTAATCAAAAGTTGTAACCAGTGGAGTGTGAAGATGTTAGCAGAAGGACAGATATAATAGAAAAGATCTAGACGACTCCTCAGTTGGATTGCGAATACATTGAATTCGGGAACGATGATAACTGGATCTTGGCTCAGTGGTCCAGATATACTGGGTTGCCGACGAAGTAAAAAGGTTTCAGGCTCGAATCTTTTCGGAATTTGGATTCCCATCGATCAGGAAGTACAAATTAGGATGAAACCATTGACAATTACTTCTTAGTCAAAGAATCTTGCGTTTGTTCCGGATCCTCACACACACAATCCACATTTTCAAATATCTATTCAGTTGGATGGTTGTGTTGAGGTTAGTTAGGATTGATATGAAAGTTAGGGATGGAATTGTTCAAAGAAGAAAAACGGACATTCATATAGCAATGAAAATTTCATAACTTACCATATTTATAATTCAAATCATTGATCATCAATTCCGGACAATGAGAATGATGGTGAAGAAAATGAGAATGACGACAATGATGACGAATGTTATGATAATGATGATGTACTGAAGAACATGAATCACATAAGTGTAAATCATTCATAGTATGTTGATTAAACTGTTGTCCAGTTGTTGTCTGTTTCGAATCAAACTCATAACACGATGAAATGAGGCAGTTTGTTAGAGGGCACTCACGTGTATAAGTAGTAGTAACACTATTGTTATTATCATTATTGTCGTACATGGATTTTGACGCAGAATGGGTACGGTTTCCTCTTGGAGTGGAAAGATGTTTATCCTTGAAATTAGGATTTGTTTGCCAACTATGAAGGCTCCTATAATAATCATTAATAATAACTAAGCTGAAGTTCACAATATATAAATTTCGACTAAACTAAATACAATTATTTAGGGATTTTATTTCATAACAAATAATCAGATTGCTTCAAAATAGCTCAATAGTAAAGACTATGACTATGAGACAGTGGTTTGATTTTAAAATCCCATGAACAGCAACAGCCTCTCCGAAATTCTAGATATTTCTGACTGACGTGTACCAATTAGACCGAGAGCTTCACAGTCCCTACATTAATTTGTCCAGAAGCTGAGGACTTGTTGTTAAGGAACTTGATATCAGCCCATAAAGTCACTAACATCTGATCTGAGCCATATTGGTAGATGCAGACTGAGTGACTATCGTGACCAACATTTAGAGACTGTGGGTGACATGGCTCAGAATCAACCACAATGGCGTAGGTGTATACGCTATTTGTCTTCACTTAAACCGTGAGGTTAAAATTACTCAATGCTTTTCTTTATACGAACTGATTCTTTCTCCCTGTATCATATCCTTATATGCAATCTTTATTTATATAATATTACTACCACTGAGGTATGGCAACCTGGACCAACGCATATATATTGCCTGGTCCTACCTTGTAGATGACTGACTAACCGAACTCGATATTCACCGTACTTCAAGTTAGCTCGATTGAACAAAATTCTCATCATTAGCTTTCATTTTAAAAAGAGTGGCTCGAGGTCAATTACACAAATGTGCACCAAGCTGCCACCAAACATACTATTGCATCAGAATTCAGTATACCAAATCTCATCATCAAGTTGAAAACATATCACCTCTTGTTTTACAATCTTCACAGTGTAGTGTGGAGGTCGACATATTCTGATTGCCAACATTGTAGAACTTCATCTCTGGATAAATCTAAATTGAAAATTGATTTAGTTTCGAGGATCTTATCAATCTGGAGAAATGATTATAGTTTCACAACCTACAGAAACATATTATCAGCATCAAAAACCAATGGGACAAATTGATATGTGTTATTTTAAGGTCGATCACTTTCATAAACCTTTCTTTCATCTTTAGAAAGGCACGATCATTTGAGTTACTGGTTATCCATAATTAAGCTACTATCAGAGTCGACAGTAAGACTTCTTCAGCGAGAGTTTCCGCTTTTGATCTTACCGAGCGACCCAACAGAGACATAATGTTCCAGTTAACGTAGTTTTTTTTAATTTATCAATGACAGATAAGTCTGACAATCGCATTAATTTAACAGAAACTATCTGGCAATCTTTGTTGACATCATCATGATATAGAAAACTATATAATGTCACCATTAGATGTAAACAGTGAGGTTTGCTGGTCTGTATTTAGATCAGATGAGAATTATTACTTGAATAATCAACGATATGAAACTAACTTTAGTGAGAATTACATAAATGGCACAACATACCTTAATAACGACAAGAATAACTAGTAATAAATAGGAAGGTGACTACAGTAGGCTAATTTCTCCCCCTCGAAATGCAAAATGTTGCTTCAGGATTGGGTTGCATTGGCACCCGAACTAATGATAGGGAGTGAAGTAATTGAGTGTGTCGATCGCTTCACTTATCTTGGAAGTCTCATCAGCCCTTGTGGTCTGCTGTGTGACGAAATCTCAGCACGGATACAGAAGGCTCGACTAGCTTTTACCAACTTGCGTCATTTATGGCGTAGGCGAGATATCCGTCTATCAACCAAAGGACGGGTTTACTGCGCAGCAGTTCGTTCCGTCCTACTTTATGGCAGTGAAACATGGCCGGTAAGAGTAGAGGATATCCGTAGGTTACTAGTATTAGATCATAGGTGTCTTCGAAACATTGCTCGTATATCATGGGACCATCGAGTAAGTAACACAGTTGTTAGGAAACGGGTACTAGGTAAGGATGGCAAATCAATAGATGAAGTAGTGAAAATTCATCAGTTGAGATGGCTGGGACATGTGTTACGTATACCCAACCACCGACTGCCTCAACGTGCGATGTTTTGTTGTATAGGAGTAGGCTGAAAGAAATCTAGGGGCGGCCAGACCAAAACATGGCACAAGTCCATGAAGTCACTGACAAGTGGACCGAGTCATGTTGGTAGGTGTAGACTACCTACCTGGTTGGGGACCGCGAGATGATAGCAACCGATGGTTAGAGACCCTGAATGACATGGCTCAAAATCATTTGTAATGGTGTGCTCAGGTGCATCCACTCTTTGTGTTCTCCCAAATTCTAATCTTCTGAATTCTTCATGTCCCTTACTTTTTTCTCTTTCCAAATTTATTTCACTGGATTATACTCCTTGAATAACATCTCCAAATCCTAATCTTTCCGATTACTGCTTATACTTTTACTACATCTAGCACTACGGGATTTGAATCGACCACTGCATCTCTGGGCTAATGTGGTATGGCAACTCAAACTGATGTACGTACGTACGAATTTCTACGTTGTTATTGACTGACTGACTGACAGTAGGCTAATGTTTCATAAAGTATAATACTCGGTAGATAATTTTAATGTCACACAACAAAAAAGTGTGAATGTTTTTACTTAAAGATCCCCCCCTCCAATATAATACTAGTAATCATGTAAAAAAATAATAAACACATACTGGCTCCGATTTTCTCGATTGTTGTTTACTTGTTTTCTTAAAGGTAGTTGGTCGTATGCAGATGATATTCCTGAGTCAAAAGTACTCGATGTATCTGAAGCAGTAATAATGGGCAATTGTTGACTATGACAAGTAGTAGAATGTTGAGGTTTATCATTTAATTGATGAATATAATTACAATTACAATAGTTTGCTGATAAATGATCATTTAATGCTGATGGTGAATGTGTACAATGAATACAACGATGACATTCACATGGGATCATTATGCCAGGGTGTTGTTGACAGGTACCAGTAGTTGCAGTGGTAGTATTGTTAACAGAGCATGTAGAATTCAAATTAACATCAGGGATTGGGTAAGATAGTGATGATGATGGTGATTCGTAAAAAGATTCACATTGTTTACTTCTTCTTCTCAACCTACTATTACTAAACGGATATGCATGATTCAAAGTTGAGGTTTCTTTGAATTGACTTGATTTGAAATATGACTTTTCGTTTGTATTTGTATGATTCTTTCTAACATAATCATCGTCACCATCGAATATTCCACGTGGATAATGACGTATAATTTTCTCAACTAGTTTAGCAGTTACTTCACCATTGACCAGAGCTAACTCTGTAGTTGATGATGATAAAGCTTGCAAACTAGCCGCTTCTAAAATTGATGCAGTGTCTACTGTATCATCCATAATATCTAAATCATCACGATGATGATGATGATGGTGATGATGTAAACGATGCTTTTTTTCATAATAATTACTTACAACACCACTATCCCATGAAGCGATAGACCGTAGATCAGCTTTATTAGGTCGACTGAAACTTCGATAAGTCACATTACCACCAGAAGCAGTAATATGTCGTCTTCGATGAGAATTATCCGATATTTCTGTTCTATTATTATTATTATTATTATTTGAAGATACAAAAGAAGAGTCTGTAGACGAAACAACTACTGTAGCAAATTTATTTTTTTCCATTAATTTTTTCATTTCATACTGTTTAACATTAGATCCATTGAGTACAATATCAGTTGTATTATGCTTCATTGAATTGACAAGTGTATCATCACATAACATTGAAGGATATGGTGTATGCATCAAATTATTTTGTTGTCTTTTTGAATATGATAATAATAATTGGGTGTCAATATTCATATCGAATTCATCTGCCCAAATTCGTGAACAATGATCATCTAATATTTCTTGAGCATTTTGAAATTTATTGACATTATTCAATAATTGTGATCCAGTATTCATAATCAATGTAGAATTATGAGGATAATTTAATGTAGATTGTTGAATAGTTGAAGAATTTGTTTCATTCATTATACTATTGGTTGTATTTATAAATGAATTAGATTTTAATTGTGACCAATTTGATTGATCTAAATGATGTAATGAATTATGTTGATTAACAGCAGAAATGAATTCATTTGGATCAGTTTGTCCTATTGGTAGAGTAGTTTTAGACTCTGTTGGATGTTTATCATCAATCTATTCAATGTTAAGAGATAAAAACATTGTTTTAAGTTCATCTAAGTAGTTACATAAAAACTAGATGTTAATTTAATAAAATCAATTTAGTGAGATTATAATTTATGGACCTAACTAATCAGAATTAGGATAAAAGGTCCTAGATTTTGGCACGAAATTCACTCATTCATTTGGATAAATAGAGTCACTAACTTCTAATCTGAGCCATGTTGCTAGATGCAGACTACTTGGTTGGGGTCCATGTGACTATCGTAACCAATGGTTAGAGATTCTTGGTGATATGGTTCAGAATCGATCGATCACAATGGAGTCGGTGTATACACTCTCTGTCTTCGTTTAAACTAAGAGATTAAAACTGCCTCATATCTTTCTTTCTACCAACTAATTCTTTCTTCCTGTACTATATCATTATATGCAATCTTTCTTTTATATATCATTACCATTGAAGTGACTACTTCTATAAATTTGGTGTTGATGTTGTTCTGTTAATGAGGTATGGCAACTTGGACCGATGCATATATGTGCCTGGTCCTACATTGTAGCTGACTGACTGACTGACTGTTTTGGCATTATAACTGATGTAAGTTTGTGATGAAAACCCTAAATCTAATTCCTAACCCTAACCATCAAATGTGAATCATAATCCTTATTCTTCAAACTGCTTTATAACCTTCACTTAGCCCTAGTAAGTAGGTAGACACTCTCAAGGTTACTTTAGCGTCGCTCAATAGTCGTCCATAAATTATAGTCTCACCAATCAATTAACAAGTATATGCAAATATGCATGAAATTAATGGGACCTATGAAGATAATTAGTAAGAATCGGTTAACAGAATAATGATTTTCTCTTTAAAAAAACTACTTGGAGTAAACACTGATGAGGTTAAAAATAACAACGAATAAAACTTCACAATCAAACTACTTGGTTGAGAGGATACGATGTAACCGAAATGTTTGATGTTCTTATGAATGGCTAAGCCATAACTTTGACGTCCAATTTATGGTGTACAATAGTGTTTAAGTAGTCTTATATTAAAGTTATATATCATATCAAGTTATATAAAGTTGAATGGTTCTCTAATAATCGACTAAGTGTTTCTCTAACTGTCCATAAAATAAACACTTGACTTTTTCATTGTTGCGTTGAACCCTAAAGAATCTTCCCGTTGTGGTTCTTCTGCGTAGGGCAAGACATATGCAAACATATACTCCCACTAGAGCATAATCCGAATCTAAATGTATGCTCCAGAACGGACGAGTTTTCTACCGAGCTTTCCGCATGATGACTGATATTGAATTGGTTTATTTGAGTTCATTCTTTGAACGATTTTGAGGGTTTCCATGTTAGACAATCACTCTCTTTATATTTTGGGTTGCACAGTAAGATTGAGGACTAAGTTTAGAATAGTTCACTTTTTATCATAGCCTACATTTTAGATCCAGTATTCCTCCGTACACGACTTTCCATTCGTTTTTCGAAGCATATTCTCAATGATGATACTAAAAATACTATATTTGTGTGTGAGAGCATGTGAGAGAATTTCGAGAGAGCGAGAACTGACTCTCCCCACTCTCGTCCGTATCAGGGCATTTGAGGGGCGTTTAAATGAACATAGAATTTTGTCTGTAGTTTAGGTTGTGGCGATTGTGATTAGTTCTACATTAGAGAGTCTTCTCGTGAAACCTAGACTTGTCCCAAGGAACACTTAAGCTACACAAAATGAACTAATAATACTGTAGAACTGTAAAATTTACAAATTAAATCGACAATATCAGCACATGCTATAATCAATAATCACCAAATCGATATTCAAAATATCGAAATAAGTCAATAAAAGCTTTCCCAACTATGAAGAAAGGCCAGTAAATGAAGTGTTTCATATAGTGTTAAATCTGCCCCCAAATGCCATGGTACGACCGAGAATGGGGAGGGATCGCTCTCCCTATCGAAATGTTCTCGCATGGCCGCACGTATATAGCCCCTCTGCCAGGGAAGTCCTACTCACTGCTTTCTCATGGCGGGGGTGTTGTTTACGAAAGTGAGAGGACGAAAAGCGAATGTCCAGCGATCTAGCCGGGTTGGTGGACACAGAGAGTCCACCTAGGGAAGTTGGAAAACCCTCACTCCAAACCGATGCTGCATCTGGGCTTCAGGATCCTGAGGGAACAAATGGCGTATGAACCAGTCGTTGGTCACCTGCTACCATGGGACTGCCATGTGGATCAGACGTTTAGATCAACAGCTCCGGGTGTGGCCCCCTAAAAAAACCACCTACTCCAGTTTGGGCATCCAGGCAGTATCACAGCCCACACACAAATCGAATGATTTATGTAGTGCATACCTCTATTTGGTACCTTCTTTATGTGTTTAAATAAAATAAAATAAAGTAAAATACAACTTACCTGATGATTAACAAGTGACATTAATTTTTCTAATTTACCACGTGATTCTTTTATTTTCTCTAATCGATCTGTTAATAATTGAACAAATGAAACTGGATCTGATTCAGCTAAATTTGTTTGTTTTCTTATTGTCCAGTTTATTTTGGGAGGATTATTATCATTATTATTATTATTAGTAGTAGTATTAGACTCTTTTATGAGATTATCCGATTGATGTGTTTGCCGTAAATTAATTGAATACACATATGGTAAATCAATATTATTTGATGTTGAATTCACTGACTGCATTGTTATTACTGATGAAGATGTGATAGGTGCTTGTGTTAATAATTGACTTGAACCGTTTCCAGGATATGGATTATCATTATTATTACTATTACTATTATTATTATTATTTATAAAACACGGTTGATTTGTGAATTGTGATTGACTGTCACAAATGTTGTTGTTATCATGTTGTCGTTTTGAACTGGTTGTATCTTTTGCATGATTATCTATTTGTTGTAGATGACTATCAGTTAATCTAAACAACAATATTAATTATCAAGAATTAGATGTAATAAGATAAATGAATTAAACAAACGATTGGTTAAATGAAGTTTTATAAAGACTGGTTGTCACTATTGATTGATCACTGGGTGGTGATCAATGTCATGCGTGTCTAGTTCTTATTATTAGTGCAGATCGAATGCTATCGATCATGTTGCAATGTGGTCACCAGTCTAGGTGACTCGACATTGTGATTACATCACAGTCCTACAAGAGGTCGGTCGCGGTTCGGATAGCTCAGTGGTAACGTCTCTGACTATGAAGCTGGGTGACACGAGATCGAATGCGCCAGGGAGCACCAGTTCCCTCAAGATTACAGGTACACCTTGCTGACGAGTGCCAAGTAGCACGAAGCCTGGATCCAGGGTTTCCTGTTGACTACCTCCAGCTACCAGCTCAGAGACTGGTTGTATTTGTCATAGATTGATTTCAGTTGGAGTGGTTGTGTATTGTACTGTGTAGAAGAGTCCCAATACTAGGATGAAACATCTATCCAGTATTCTCTGGTTTTTAATAATACTGTAACTGAGACTATTCTATGACGGATACAACGTACAAATACTTCGTTAGTGAATTCAATCCATCAGTTATAATCAGCGGTGGGCCTGATGTAAAGATATTTTAGCCCAAGTTGCTACATATCATATTAGGACAGTGATGAGAAAAATAATGATACCAATTTAAGTGAGAAAGTAAACATGAAATATATAAAAATAACTGTTATTTGTAATGATTTGTATTTCTCTGTTTTCTCTATACTTTTAGCTGAATTTGAGGTATCTGTTGACGCATAGGTTTCAATGACGTGGAGACTAGACACTAGGGTGAGATGATAATTTATGAACAACCTTTGAGCGACGTTAAACTGACCTTGAGAGTTTCCACTTAATAATTAGGATCAAATGAGAGTTATAAACCTGTGTGGGGAATTATAATTATAGTTTACAGTTGATAATTAAGCTTAAGAATTAGATTTCAGGTTTTCATCACAAACTGACATCAGTTATAATGCCAAAACTCTATTTATCCAAATAGATGAGTGAATTTCACGCAAAAATCCGATACTGGTTATCTTATACATGATTGGTCCGTCCATAAATTATATTCTCATCGATACTAGTTATGGAAAGATTAATCTAACCTATAATCAACTGATTTCCTCCGAAATCTGTAAATAAACAATCAAAGGATTAAGAAATTTCACAGGTTGAAATCATGAGTCAATTGAAGCTAGACCACCATGGAAAACCTGGAAGCACTGGACGGCCGTTTCGTCCTAGTATGGGACTCCTCAGCAGTGATTAAGAAATTCATCGACAATTGACTGATCACTGGGTAGTGATCAATTTCATGTGTGTCATATTCGAGTTTCCTATTGACTACCATCCTTTGAATGCCTTTGAATTTTTTCCAAATATGATATTATTCACAATTAAGATATAATATCGATTTTGATTCCACCGAAGAAAACAAAAAGCCGACACCAAAACTATGACGAAACAAAGAAAATTCTATGACAAAATCATATCACTTATCTCTTAATCAAGCACACTTTAGATTATTTCATTTTAATAAATTAGGTCAAATGTATGAATCCCTCTGTATCTGTGTGTGTGTGTACGTGGAATTGTTATATGATTACAAAATCTATAGAATTAAAAAAATATTCCTTTGTAAGTTTACCGGGGTTTTAGTTGTACATGTTCCATTGAAAAGCAGAATAATCAAAATATTATAAAGGCTATTCACATTCACATTCACATAGAAACATTTATAGAAAATGTGCATAATACAGAAACAAAAACAAAAAAAAACAAAACATGGATAGACAGACAAACAAACAAACAAACAAACCGATTTTTGTGGACAAACAATCAATAGGTAAACAACACAAGTAAACATACATACATACATAGAAACAGTTATGTAGATATAATCCGATGACAAAAGAGGCAAAGTTTTCCACATGTGTATCTATGTATCTATGTATATATATACACATAAACACATAGATAATATATAAGGCTTGTCATAAAGTACCGTCGCCGCCATTGCCGCCATAGTTAAAGGACGCTTTTAACCGACAAATAAAAATAAAGTAGATTTGTTTTTGATGTTGAAGCGTGTGTGTGTGTGTATTTATGTACGTGGATGTGTATTTTCATATTGAATTATGCACATATTATCACCGCTTTTTTAGAAAAAAAAAAACAAGCTTCAACTATCATTATTCTGCTTGTAACAACATTCATGATACTAATAGTAATAACAATAGACCTATTAGATTGAAAGAGAGAGAGAGAGAAAGAGAGTAAAACTGTCTTCATTTCATTAAAAACACTAAAACGAATAGAGTATGTAGGCATGTTGTATATACCGCGATGATCAATGCAACTAATTTGTGTTGGTAAATGACAGTGTAACAGTTAGTTATGACAGGATTAATCGCGGCAATATGTATATATATATATATATGTATACTAACATTTAAACAAACAGTGAAATGCACTTCCGTGACTATGCATAATACATATCAATGAATGTATAGGGTAGACAACAACAATACAGCTGTTAAAAATTATTAAAGACGCAGAGAAATTATTATGATTATTGTTTTTAACAGTAGTAGTAGTAGTAGTAGTAGTGTATGTCTGAATAAGTAAAATCGATAGAGTTTTGTAGAAAACGAAAAAAAGCAATGAAACAACACGAATTCGTCATGAAAAAAGCTTAATACATAGAGTTAAACAGACTTATTTATGAAGGTACAAAGAACATTACACTTGATAAGGTAAAGTAAGATAAGCTAAGTTAGGAGAAAACAACATAAAAGATAAATGTTTATGATCTACCATGTATTTTTAAACTCAAACATAACAACCAAATGATTGCGTAATCAGTTTTATTAGTTAAACGTATTTCGCTTGTATAAATTGCCCTAAATCAAGTTTAAGGGGTGTCCTCTGAATGTTTACGTTATAGTTAAATTTCATATACCACCTAAATCAAAAATTTATGTATATACATATTAGAAATATTTAACAATTGTAAAAGGTTTATTCTGTTGTCGGTGGTCGACCTTTGAGCGATGTTAGAGTGACCTTGATAGTGTCTACCTAATAACTAGGAGCAAATGACAGTTATAAAGCAGTATGAGGAATTGGAATTATGATTTACAGTTGATAGTTAAGGTTAAGAATTAGATTTAATGGTTTTCATCACGAACTTAGATGAACTGAAATGCCAAATTTCTATTTAGCTAAATGAATGAATTTATTTCGCGCCAAAATCCGACATCTGTTATCTTATACGTGATTGGTTCGTCCATAAACTATAGTCTCTCCTTGTTCTCTATTATCTCTGTCATTCTGAATATTTGGAAAATATGCATTGGCTGTTTGCTCAGTGATAAATTAGAAACAACACTAATTATTATCAGAAGGGGTTTTGTGGAGATATTAGAAATTTCACTGATTGAAATCATTAGTCAATTGAAGCTAGACCACCGTTGGATACCGGCTCAGTAGTCTAGTTGTCTAAGCGCTTGGCGCGAGACTGATAGGTCCTGAGTTCGAATCTCGCGGGGGGCGAGATGGTGGATGCTCACTGTTGAGGAGTCCCATACTAGGACGAAACGGCCGTCCAGTGCTTTCAGGTTTTCCATGGTGGTCTAGCTTCAATTGACTCATGATTTCAATCTGTGAAATTGTAAAAGGTGTTCCTTAATACACTCAAAAACACTAGGACTATTTCGTTTCATTCTATGTCTATAAGACAAAAGATTTAACCTTCATCCTCAATTAGTATCCATCAAGGTTGTCCAATTATATATATTTTTGTTTAGTTGCCTAATGAATATCTTCCTGAAGGTGATGCCATCACTAGACAACTTTTCATAGATTATTGACAGCTTAATTAAAGACTTTCTAATCAATTTTAAGTATATAAACGACAGTTTTATTTGTTATGTATTCTAAGATGATACAGTGTTCTAAGTTCACCAGTTAACAATCTGGGAATGTTTTGACAACGTTTCACTCCCTCAATATGCAATTTCTGGGTGTCTCCAGTCTGATAACAGAAAATAAAACAGTGGAGAGCATTGACGATTTTAACAATCTTGAGTTTTACTATCTTCATTTGTTAATAGATAGGTGATATAATTTCATCACGCTTATGAATAAATTGTCTGGCTTTGGTCAACCTGAATTGCTTGATCATCAAAGGGGAAGTTTATTACTATCTTTGAAGGTTTCTTAGAAGTATTGCTCATATGAGGTAAGACTGTCAAGAATATGTAGTGCTATGAAGTTACATCTGTTGGAATATTTGGGATAAGCATTGCACATACACAATAGCCAATTACTAATTGATCAACATACGAGTATATCAGAGAAATGATAATGGTAATCAAATTAAGAAATGGGATTAGTCCATGAAGTGATTGATGAGTAACAAAATCCACTTAATAGTACTGGAATAGCGTATAAATATATGCTAAATATTGTTGAATAAGCGTTAAAAATTCCAATCATCAAAAGTAATTTTCAGACTACTTTTTAATAGGCATCACTAAGTTCAGTAAACTTAAATATTGAAATGTGTCTAGTTTACTGGGTCATAACTCAACATTACACAGTGTACTATGCAGAAAGATTGATGTTCACGTTATAAAAAACTAGCTGAATTATTTGATATTTAACGTATCCTATAAAACATGCATATGTGTCTTCCCGTTGGTACTAAAAACTACAAATGATCCATCATCTCAGAAATATGTGCATCCTGAGAAGATTGCCGATGTTTTGTTAGATATTCACAACGATTTTAGCAAAGTTGGGTAGTGGTTAGGAATGAGATTCAGAAAGTTCAGTGGACAACGAATCGGACATTAGAAACGTAAGGTAGTGAGATTTGGAGTCCCGGTCTGAATATCAACACTGAGATGCAGGTACACCCAGTTAGCGATTTCCAGATCAGATGAAACAAACTCTGTGAATTACATTGACAGCTACTACACATAAATTACGCTTCGATTTACATTTATTATGTGATATCTAGACATAACAATCAACTAAGGAATCGGAAGAATAGATGGTTTGAACATTCTTGTGTACTATTTCATACAATTTATTTATTCGAACACATAAATATTGCTACAAAGGGGCACCGAATACATATGCGCCATATAAATCATTCGATTTGTGTATGGGCTATGATACTGCCCGGGTTTTCAAACCGAAGTAGATGGTTTTCTTATAGGGCCACCATACCACGAACCTTCGACCTAAAGGTCTAGTCTACAAGACAGTGGAGTAACGTCAAGAGATGCAGTTCCCATGGTAGCCGGTGATCAATAATTAGTTCATGCACCATTTGTTACCTCGAAATTCTGTAGCTCATCTGCACTATTGGTTTGAAATAAGACTTTTCCAACTCCCCTAGGAGGATCATTCATACAAGCAAGATTTAAACTTATGACCAACTCGGTTCTAAACCGAAATGTCTTAACCATTTAATGTACTAACCCGTATAACAGTTTAAAAATCTATAATCAATAAAGAATAACTTCTAGTCAATCTATATGGTGTAAGCGTTTTATAACACATACACACCACATAAATGAATTTACCTTTGATCTTTTTATTTGTATATACATAATGGTATTCATTCTCTCTTTCATTCTCTTTATTGTTTATATATGTATCTATGACTAAAATATTGACTTAATATGTATCATTATCTTTTGTGTTCTGTTGTGATAAAGCCAGAGAAAAAAAAAGAATCTTTTTTTGTTGTTACATATCACTATTTTCTTAGTGAAACAATTACTTTGAATAACTGAAACATTTGTGTGTCGGAAAATCGCTTTGTAGTTACAATAATAAGAATAAAGTGAATAGTTGCATCGGAGCGCACACACACACACACACAGAAACCCATATATAGAGACGGTAAGATATACATCCAAAGAATATTGGTTACTAGTAGTATAGATGTAGAATGAATAAAAGTATTACTTAGGTATAATATAGAGCCGTTTACTTATTACTACATGGACGACAAACATAGAAACTTGCTCAGAGACATAAAGACACCATATTCACAATATTTTTTTAATATGATGATGACTTAAATGATACTAAAATTCATCGAGGAAAATTATTATCAGAAGGGGTTTGTGGAGATTTTAGAAATTTTCACAGATTGAAATCATGAGTCAATTGAAGCTAGACCACCATTGAAAACCTGGAAGCACTGGACGGCCGTTTCGTCCTAGTATGGGACTCCTCAGCAGTAGCTTCAATCGACTCATGATCTCAATCTATGAAAATTTCTAAAATCTCCACAAACCCCTTCTGACAATAATTATCTGCTCACTAGTGACTGACTTCAAGAGATACTCCTGGAGTTCTAGTGGGAAGCCGTTACCAGTGGAGTACAACCAGGTCTGTTGTGAGATATCAGCTCACTGAAGACAATGGTATATGGTGGCGCAACTTCGTGGATTGGTTGAAGTTAGACATTAACACCGTTGGATACCAGCCGGCTCAGTGGTCTAATAGTTAAGTGCTCGCGCGCGAAGCCAGTAGGTCCCGGGTTCGAATCTCGCGGGGTGCGGGACCGTGGATGCGCACTGCTGAGGGGTCCCATACTAGGACGAAACGGCCGTCCAGTGCTCCCAGATTTTCAATGGTGGTCTAGCTTCAACTGGCTCATGATTTCAATCTGTGAAAAATTTTCACTCAATTCACATGTATGTAAATCAATGAAATTCTCTTAATAATCAGTTACTATCAATATAGTAATAATAGTAGTATATGCTAGGACTGATTTTTCTCAATGTAAGTGTTGTATTGTTCTATTCAACTTTACAATATCAAATAAACTTTATGGTTACATATAAAGGAGTATAAAAGAAAATTGAACTAACCGATACATAGAGAAAGAAATGAACTACTCTGTTACGTGTAAGGTATGTATATATATGTACGTGTACATATTCGAATAAACTTGAAGATCAAAAGATTAAGCGGCATTTTTCACCTTGAGAAAACATATTTAGTAGTAGTGGTAGTAGTCGTACTAGCAGACTGTACATAGTTGACTAGACATAATTATAATACTAATATTAATGAATAGAATTATTTGTCAATATGATTAACAACACGAACCAGTATACTACAGTTTTACCATTCCAATACTTATATGAAGGTAAATTGGATGATTCCATAAAACAATTAAGCTTAAAAATATGAATTTTGATAAGTTTAAACTTAGTTGTTTGAGAGTATTGAATGTTAAACAAACCGTAGACCTGGATTTCCTGAGTTCCAGTTCAAGATGCAACAGTTAAATGCTTATTGATGAGTAGTCAGAAATCATGTTGATAAATGAATCGTGTTTTTTTAGCTTTTCAACGGTTCACATGGGAGGGAGACAATAGCATCAAGAGATCTCTCGCCTTTATGTTGAGCGGTGACTGATACTGGAGGACTAACTCAATTTAGAGATGATGAACTTTTGCCTAAGGGATTAACATTAAATGGAGTAAACATTGAATATCAAAAACTACTGAAATACCTGTGTTGTCTTAGTATCTAAAACAGTAAATACACATGACGTTTACGTTCTACAAAGAATACCAGATTATGAATTCAGTTAGTCAGGATTTAATTGACAACATTTTCAACTTCAATAAATAAATTATCTCAAGTAACACTCAATTCTAATGTTATTGATAATAATCATTTTGATGGAGTTTTGTTTTCTGAGCTGGATGGTTTGGTCATGGAGCTTTCATCATTCTTCTGAACGACATCATTAGCACAAACTTCAGATAGAAGTGAGGTGTTCGAATTTCTCCATGTGTGTTTTACAGCTTGTTCATTCTATTCCTTATTGAAATATCAGGCATCTATTTGAAAGTTAGTCATTAGGCAAAGAAACAATTCATGAATCAATTATGGTACAACTATTCGTTTCATTGACTTGACATTGTGGTATATTTTGTAATATGATCAATGAAGAATTAGGGCTGATAATCAAGTGTAATTTCTACTAAAAAATGTATAGACCTACAAAACTCATATACCATGATTAATTGTTTGTTAAGTGACATTTAATTTTGCTTATTTTTTCTAGAAATTTTTTGTTCTACTAGATGGAACACCAATATATATATATATGTGCCAGATGATCAGTCAGTCGGTCGGCAACAACGCAGAACTTCGTACGTACGTACATCAATTCGAGTTGCCATACCACATTAACACAGAGATACAATTGTCGAATCAAATCCCAAAGTGCTAGAGGTAGTAAAAGTATAAGTAGACGATTGGTTGTGTTTTTTTTTAGATATTAGTTAAGTTGAGATTTGCCGTCGGCAATTCAATCGTATTCGAGGTCGGCAACGGACTCTATATTGTATTTATTTATTTATTTAATACATATATTCTGATACAACCAAACACTAAATATGAACATCATTCTATTCACTAGTTTAACAAACTTCAAATATGAGTCACTATAGTACAGTCGGAGCTACTGTATACAATATTATTTTAAATTAACTTATCAGTAACAATCGTTAGCAATGTATATTTGCAATCAATTCTTATGGAATTGATAGAACTAAAAACTTATATCAACCAGTTATGAAATGTATATATACTGGGACTATTCAGTTCACAACTGACTTCATATGAACGTGTGAAATATTCATAGATTATTGTTCTAGTCAATAAACGTATCGAAAACATTCATTCACTGGTTTACTTCTTTCTTTTAACGGATTATAATTTGGCCCCCAAATGCCCTGGTATGGCTGAGAGTGGGATGGGCCCGCCCGCCCTCCCTCCCTCTCCAAATGCTCTTATACGGCCACGCGTATACAGCCTCTGCCAGGGAAGTCCTACTCACTGCCTTCTCGTGGCATCACTGTTGTTTACGAAATTAAGAGGACGAAAAGCGAATGTCCAGCGATTTAACCGGATTCCAAACCAATGGTGCACATGGGCTTCAGTATCATAGAGGAATAAATGGCATATGAACCAATCGTTGGTCACTGGCTACCATGGGAATGCATCTCCTCACGATGCTCCACTGCCTTGTGGGTTAGACCTTTAGGTCCAAGGCTCAGGGTATGACCCCCTAAGGAAACCACCTGCTTCGGTCTGGGCACCCAGGCAGTATCCCAGCCCTCACACAAATCGAATGATCTATGTGGCGCATATCTATTTAGTACCTCCTTGTACCAATGTTTATGTGTTGAAATAAATAAATAAATATTATAATTTAGCTTCTATATAATTCGATAGATAAGGCTTCGTGATAGAACTTAGAACGGAAGCAGACAGACAATATAATGCAGAATACTTGCAATATCAATAAAATACTATCATCATCATCATGACAACAAGAAAAGAAACACATACTCAACTAAGAATACATGAAAAACATTGAAATGATAGATAGTTATTAGTGTTATCATTATTTTCTTTAACAAAACAAAAAACAACAAAATTTCCATTTGTATCAAGCTATATGGTGTAAACATATAACTCTATCTATTCGCCCAATTTTCCATACAAAAAAGAGAATAAAACGCCTGATATTTCTTATTGGACATTGTGTTTTCTACACGTGTACATACCACTATTGTACACACATTTGGAACTGCCTAATTTATTTATTCTTGTATATATGTGAGATTTACATAAGAAAAGATGAAATAATCTTACACATACACACATAAGCACACACACACACACATACAAAGAGATGATAAGTACTAAACGTATGTATGGGTAGTGTGCATGAAAAGTTACGGACAGAAAGGATAGAATACAAAATGACCACCACGTAATAAGTAACAATTTGAGAGAAAGTTATTTATTGACAAAATGAGGAGGAAAAAGGGCATCATAATCAATAATCACGTATAAAAACAAATAGTACAATACAACCATCATTACTATTACTACTCCTACTACTGATGATGATAATAATAATAGTAACAATAAAAACTAGAACAACATACATGGAATCATTCGTTGTTGCAGGCATTTTAGGAATATTACCAGGTAGTGAATGATCGTCAATATTAAAGAATTGATGACGACTAGTTGATCGATGATGATGATGTGATTTACTTGACTTATCATAGTGAAAATCAGGTTGTGCAGAATGAATAATTGGTGATTGGATTGTTGAAGATGTCCAACTGGTAGTTAGTCGAACAAAAGGATTTGTAGAAATTTGTTCCGAAGTTGAAGGCATATTACAATTATTATTATTATTATTATTATTGGCAAGGTTATAATCTGGAGTGAATAAGGGATGAAAATTCTTGGCGCCAGGAGATCTAAAAAAATGATATGCAATGATAAATAGACTTAGTAAACTGAATTAAAACTAAAAAAACTATGATTTGATACAGATATTTTGAACCATTGACACATCCTATGATAGACAGTCAAATGGAATACATATTTTTCAAAGAGTCAACCAAATCCAAGCTTAAACAGTGAAAACAATTACTGACTTCAATCCTTATATCAACAATATAGTTTGAAGAAGTAAGTGATTGAGACATGTCGTTAGAATAACGAATATCAAGAAAGAGCATACATACAAGACATACAAGCACTACCTTTTTATATGTTTGAAATAGCCTCTTAGTCGCGTGTTGATATTAAACAGTGAACCACTAGAAAACAAAATGACCAAGGACTATTGGGACCTCACAGTTACAAATGTTCAGTTTTCCACAGGTCTACCATAAAATACCAACATCTTTGGCGTATTGATTCAGAATTATGTGTTCCAAATATCAAACTCACTACTACAAAAGAGTAGTGGAAATTATTCAAATATATCAATGATATCGATTTTACAATATTTAAATCTAACAAGCAACGTACAACCTGACACATAAGAAAACTGGTTCAACTTGGCACACTTTATCAGCGCAGCAAAATGAAATTATTAAGACAATAGCAAGAATATTAGAAATGGTAACAGTATCTTATTGGCAGAAAAGGTTAGACACCGACAGTATGATTCGGGAAGAAAAAATGAGTTTTGAAAATAAAACATGAAAGTTAATTAAGAGCATAAGATCTAAGGAAGGATAAAAAGGGAATGGATCTGCTCCATTGTAACTGATTCTGATCCATTATTGAACGTCTACATTTAACAACAGGTTTCAGTCTAATTGCCGATGACTTTATAGAGGCAAGAAGTACATAACACAATCGACGATATCTGAAAACTACCCTACTTCGGTTGAGATTTTATTCATTTGAAAGTATAAACCGTTTTTTATCAGTTTAGAAAGTTATATCGTTTCTAAGAGGATTAGTTATTAATATAATCACCGCATGTATATATGGAAGATTTCTTTTCACAACAACATCTCAGAGGCTTAGATTGGTGTTCTGAACTTAACTGGCTGGGCTAGGTAGGAAGTAGGACTGACAAGTACTGTAGACTGCTCGTACATGTTTCATACGTCGTCATTGGCCCGGTCGATAGTTCACTGTTCTCTAATTGGGCACACAGGCCAAAACTTATAACACAAATACTATCGACCACTTAAGCTCTTCTCTCATTTTTAGTAACCAACTGCTTTCTGAATTTCATCTTTATATTGAATATTTGGTTGATTTTTCAAATTGTTTTATAGAAAGTGAAGAAATATATTTCTACAGTTGAGATCATGAGTCAATTGAAGCTAGATCACTATGGAAAACCTGGGAGCACTGGACGGCCGTTTCGTCCTATTGTGGGATTCCTCAACAGTACTCACCCACGACCACGCCTCACGGGACTCGGGCCCAGGACCTATCAGTCTCGCGCCACGTGCTTAACCAACTACACCACTGAGTCAGCCGGCATCTAGCGGTGTTAATGTCTAACTTCAACTAATCCATGAAATTGACCGACACACCCATCATTGTCATCAGTGAGTTACTATCGCACAACTGACCCGGTTGAAATCCACTGGTCACTACTACTTCTCACTAGAACTCCAGGATATACCACTTGAAGCCAGTCACTAGTGAGCATTTGTTGATTAGTATCAGAAGGGGTTTTGTGGAGATTGTAGTAATTTCAACAGTTGAGATCATGAGTTAATTGAAGCTAGACCACCATGAAAAACCTGGAAGCACTGGACGGCCGTTCCGGCTCGAGAATGATAGGTCCTATGTTGGAATCTTGCGAGGTGGGATCGTAAATACACACTGCTAAGGAGTCCTACAACAGGACAAAACGACCGTCTAATGCTTCCAGGTTTTCCATGATGATCTAGCTTCAATGGACTCATGATCTCAACTATTGGAATTACTACAATCTTCACAAAATCCCTTCTGATACAAATATATTTCTGTATATAGATTGTTAAAAATAAAACGAAAGTCATCGTTATCATCATCACAATATACCCTACACATAAAATTAAGCAAACAAAATATTAAAAAAAAATAGTCATAAAAATCCTCTATTCTATTTAAGAGAATATCATTCACACAAAATGGTATTTTATGAGTCTCTCATTCTCTCTCTCTCCCTCTTTCTCGTGCACTACCTTACACACAAGCGCATGTTCTCTGTTCTGTAAAACGTTACGCTTAATTTTTCTCTAGTTTTATTGCTTTGTCGCTATTTTTTGTTGTTGTTGTTGTTGTTTACTTTGATGTGTGATTTCTCATTTCTTCAAACAGATAGATAGATAGAATCATAGGTGGTGTCTTTTGATGTGAGATGCCGACAATAAATATTCAACGTTTTCTTATAAAATAACCCTTTTACTCTCTAACATATGCACATACACGCATCCATTCACATTCCCCCCCCCCGCATATACTTTCGTGTGCACTTAAAACATTCATTGCTTTTATGTCTAGTGTACTGACATAAAATTTGTTTGATCGTACATGTATGCGTACATAAATGTATAAATGTCTTTGTGTGTGTGTGTGAGTGAGTGAGAGTCGAAAGTTTCCATTTTGGCATAAAATGTTCTTTTTTTATGATGTTAATATTCTTGATATAAAAAAACAGAAGCGTAAATGTTAGGTAAAAGAGCGTTTATTATTTTTGTTGTTGTTGTTGTTGTTGTTGCTGTAGTCACTATCTACTACTACTACTACTACTACTTATTTTCAATACGATACTACTAATTTAGTGTATGTATCTAACTATGTGTGTCTATTCACTGTTTGCTTATTACACCGATTACTATTACACATTAGTAAAAGAAACACATAAAAAGTGTAGAAACAAGTTAAATGGTAAAATCATGTTTAGATCAAAGAATAAAATTGAATTATGAAGAGATTAGTTTCTTTTGTCAAATGACCTTAATTTTACATAAACTATGTGTAAAACCGTAAGTGATATATATATATATATATATATATATATATATCAGATGGGTTTTGTGGATATTATATGCTCATATGCTCACTAGTGACTGGCTTCACGAGGTATATCCTGGAGTTCTAGTGAGAAGTAGTGACCACTGGAGACAATGGTGGATGTGTCGGTCAATTTCGTGGATTAGTTGAAGTTAGACATTCACACCATTGGATGCCGGCCACATTAGTGGTCTAGTGGTTAAATGCTCACGCGCGAGGTCGTGGATGCGCACTGCTGAGTCCCATAATGGGACGAAACGGCCGTCTAGTGCTTTCAGGTTTTTAATAGCAGTCTAACATCAATCGGTTCGTGATCTCAATCAATAACTTAATAATCTCCACAACCCCTATACTAGTAAAATGAAATTAGTTGATCTTTATTTGGCCTACATATACTAGGCATAAACCTATTCAGTATATGATATGATATCATCAATATCCAGTTGTTTCTTTTTATAACAAATTAGGTTGTAAGTTCGAACCACATTCCACTCTGGTTCACTTAAGCAAGATAAATAATAATCACACAAAAGATGTTTTCAGAATTAGTATAAAAATAATTTTATCCATTTCACAAAAAATGGATTAGAGTAAAAGAGGCTTATGAAGTTGTTATTGACCGCTGAATTAAGCTGTGTTGATAGATTTAGCACCATCTGATTTCTAAGCAACTATGGTAATTAATAGTCGAAGATATTCGGTAACATGACTTACAATCAGTTACAATGGAGTACATCCATTCGCTTCTTACCTTAACATAATACTGTTACCATTTCTACTATTATGACTATTATCCTGATAATTTCATTTCACTGTGCTGATAAGGTGTGGCAACTTGAACCAACGTTACGTCCTATGTTGCTTGTGACTGATTCACTGTTTCTTTACTGGACAGTTTCATTGAAGTTTGTTAACAATACAAAGGTAAGAATGTTTCAGCACGAAACTAATTTTAACTACCATTCCCATATGTCTGGATATCGGATATAAAAATCGAGGAAAACTTTTAGTCCTACTTTTGAATTCATCAATTAAATCCATTAACACCTCAAAGTCTCTAACATATAACACTCAAAACACTTGGCCTAATTTCAGCATCCCACTTCTTCATCTTATTCATCACTAATCTAGTGAAAATCTGTTAGTTACTCTCTCTATATCGATTAGTATTCCCTTGACATAAGTATCAGCCAAACTAAGAATGTTCAGTCTCATAGTACCCCATTCACTAAGAAAGAGTTTTAGAACATTTAGTTTCAACCTACATTGCTTTTGTAAGGGCTAATAATACTGACTGCCTCGATCCAAGGAGAATCAGGGTTCTAACCAGTGACACGGTGGTTATAAGTTGTGTTTTAAAACCAGTAAACCACCATTATACAAAATTTTGTCTCGTAGGCTAGAATTATAATAACTGGTTTTTGTTTTTATAAAAAGTGATGATGTTAAGTAGTTGATATTTTAATTTACAGTTTAAAGTGTAAAACAGCTGATATTAGACTCAATCAGTCATTAATCAATGCAATACCTAGCACAAGTTACCACAATTCGCATAAATTAACAAAATGGAAAAAAAAACTCTAGTATTACTCGCTTGGTAGTTCCATTGTACGTGAAATATGCTTTAAGGACATTTGTGGTCAAATGATAAAAACTTTCAAACACACTGTTTCAGACTTTAAGCAATACAGGAATGACTGTTGCGCAACGAAAAAACATCCCAACTGCATTATACGTGGCATAGACTGACAAAAGCCAAACACGATCTTCACAATCATGATAAAACTAGATTGTCCACTCAACAACAAATCAGTGCTAACAAAACTCCTAAGACAGTAAAAGTGGTTGACTCTCTCTGCTACCTTATTTCCCGTCATCAGACAGATCACTAATGGAGACAGATTCAGATGCGGGATTTTCCATTTGTAAGGAGCGAAACATGGCCAAAACGTCCCCATATTGTTTATCAGTGAGTTCGAAACTTTGCATCATACTAGAATATCCAGTAAATAGAACTATGTCATTTGTTTTAAGCTAATGAATTCTCCAGGCAAGTGACTGATCTTTGGAAAGTCATCTAACGAAGGCATTACCTCTAGAAACATTTCTGGATATAGTTGGACAATTCTGACGGACTCCACTAGATGATAGAGATTAAATATTTCATCGTATTTACATGGGGTGAAATGGAATCATTTTAGTATTTTACGGTTTACCGAATGCCACATTCTAGTCGAGAACTACCTTTACAATTGACTGTTGCTAATATCGTTATACCAACATTAATGTTACGCAAAATTAATGAATAGGAATTGAGTTGTTAAACCCAACAGCAATAAGTTAAACTAATTTATTCACCGAATAATTGGGTATGAGCTACACTAAATGTGAAGGCTAACGGTTGCCCAAACCAAAGTACGTGAGAAGTCACTCAAAGACATGAACCAATAGGTGAAAGTCGAATGCCCTAACCACCGAGCCGCCACTTCACAACAATCGTCTAATGAGATGCATACACTTTCAATCGAGCCCAGATGATTTACCTCCGGCTCTTTTTAAAGATGGTGGTGACTTTCTGGTTAAATAACTGACAACGTTGTTTACAAAGGTTTGGGAGCTAGAGAGTGTTCCAACTTCATGGAATGAGTCGATAGTTGTCCCTTTCTTTAAAAAGGGTTCACGTCGTTCCTGTAACAACTATCGGGGGATAAGTCTACTTCGGATCGCGTCTAAGCTATTGGGTTCCGCCATATTTCGTAGGTTGTTCAAAACCCGAGAAAGATTGACTCGCGAGGAGAAGGCTGATTTTTGTTCCGGTCAAGGATGTATTGATCATATCTTCACTCTCCGCCAAATGTTAGAACACCGTCATATTTATCACAGGCCAACCATAGTAGTTTTTCTTGACATCAAGGCTGCCTTCGATTCGTTGGATAGGACTGTTCTCTGGGATTGTCTATTGAAGAAGGACGTGTCTGAGAAGTTTATTAACATCCTAAAAGCCCTATATACAAACACCTCAGGTAGAGTGAGGGCATACAACCACCTCTCTCCATTGTTCCACTCAAGCAGTGGGGTTAGGCAGGGTTGCCCAATCTCACCATTCCTCTTCAACTTTGCCATCGATGACATTCTGGAAACAGCTCTGATGGATGCAAGTAATGGCGGTGGATCTGTTGCCTGGAGAAAGACTTCTCGACCTTAAGTATGCGGATGATATTGTCTTATTGTGTGATAATGCCCAAGCCATGCAATCCACACTTAATCGGTTGGCAATCAATGCCCGTAGGTACGGTATGTGCTTTGCACCTTCGAATTGCAAAGTACTTCTACAAGACTGGCAGGATTCTAATCCTGTACTCACTCTGGATGGTGAGCAGATAGAAGTAGTCGAGAAGTTCGTGTATCTGGGTAGTTGCATAAGTGCTGGTGGTGGCGTGAGTGATGAGATCAATGCACGAATAGTGAAAGCCAGAGAGGCTTATGCCAATCTGGGCCACCTTTGGCGCCTTCGTGATGTAAGTCTGGCTGTAAAAGGTCGGATCTACAACGCGTCGGTGAGGGCAGTTTTGCTCTATGCTTGTGAAACCTGGCCTCTCCGAGTTGAGGATGTTAGAGGACTCTGTGTTTGATCATCGCTGTCTCCGAAGGATTGCTGACATCCAGTGGCAACACCATGTTAGTAATGCAGAGGTTCGGCATCATGTGTTTGGGTGCAGAGATGATAATGCAACTGGTGTTACCATCTTGAAACATCGACTTCGGTGGCTTGGATATGTTCTACGAATGTCGTCCCAGAAAATTCCACGTCGTGCATTATTTGCCGACGCTGAGACTGGTTGAAAAAGCGGAGGTGGTCAGTGCATGAAAGAAAGCTGCAAAGGACTGGCTTGTATCGGTCCTTCACGACTACCTGGTTGGGATCCTAGAGATGGTGCAACACAGTGGCTAGAAACGTTATCAGATATGGCTCAGAATAGAAGCCAATGGCGATCCTGCTGTAACCATCTTTTACTTTCTTCATAAAAAGTGGTTGAATCTTCCTTAACTGAAAGATTTCTTCTGATTGTACCTTTCCATTTCCCCCATAATAATTATTATTATTACTATTACACTACCTTACACTAATCTATGATCGTTATTGTTCTTTTTTTCTTTTACGCTCCTTACCCTTATTTTTTTCTCTTCGAATTCTCATTGTTTTGTGTGGCGCATATATATTTAGTGCCCCCCTTGTACCAATATTTGTGTTCAAATAAGTAATAATTAAATATACACTTCCAATAAATGGTTGTCTAGTTTTAGTTCGGTTAATTTTACCCAGTAAAAACTTCGATATTTTATTAGTGTTCATTGGTTAGACATCAACCTCGCTAAAAGTGATGGATGGATAGTGGCTAGCAGTGGAATCCAGGACGCGCGTTTCGTCTTGTTTGGGACTCGTCAGCTGGATGTGCCTGCATCTCAGAGTTGATGTTCACTCTGGGAGTCGAACTCAGTACCGTTCGCTTCAAATGCCAACGCGTTATCCACTTAGCTACTGAGTCCTTCTCGCTAAAAGTACGTCATATAATTTAGTTTTAAGAAAATCGGGAATTAGTTTCTTTTGCGCTTATAATCACGTATTGGGCTATTACTCTTTAGTGTTTCTATTCTAAACCTGAGATCATATTCAACATTTCTTTCGCACAATATATATGTGTTCACGTTTCAGCGATATAATTTACAACCTGCATTGGCATCGATTGTATTCAATCCGTATTTGATAGGTGGAAATAAAATATGGATTCAAAATGACTAAACACTAGGAAGAGATCCTTTCCTATCCTTTTTTACCAAGTTTCGTAAATATTTCTGGCATCTCTATGGTGCTAACACCAATCGATCTTTAAAATATCGAATTAATTAGTAACAGTAAGTTAAGTAAGTCATACATTGGCCACCAAAGATGGTATAATATGCAAATATAGCCTAGGACTAGAGGTATACCTCACTAAGTATCAATCAAGAAAAGTCCTATCCCTTCATATATACAACTCAGCTTCGTAAAGTATTGACAAGTAAATTATGACGTAGTTAGTTAAAATTTAAGTTACGGATCGATTGTTTAACTTTTACTACCGTAAAATTGTTAGTTAAATCACTTTTAACCAGTAAATCACAGGTTAAAACTATATCCTAACTAATTTATATTGGTACCAGGTAGTATCATTCAACCTTATTGCAGCGCGAAGCCAAGTACAAGTACTTATTGAACTGTATAAAGGGATCTTATGGGTTGAACCGCCGCCTTCAACTGAGCTAAAACCAGAACCCTGCTCAATCAACTCAGTGTTTTCCACCAAAAAACGTTGGAAGCAAACATAAAGATACATTGACTGTATCTATTATTTTAATGTTATTGTGAATATCAGTAATTCGGATTTTAAAAAATCGTAGCTGGTTTGCAAAGTCATGTGAATTTATGTATAAAACAGTCTGAAAAGTATGGCGAATCTCAACTCCAAACATAAATCTCAATACCTAAAACCCAAGTAAGTGGAATTTTAATATCATCTGAAAATATGGACATTGGTATTAAGTAGGAGCTAGTTAATAAATTCGAGTCCTGTGCTTTAGTAAGACGTCCCCTTAAATCTAGGATCTAACATCCCAATAACTCTAGTAACAGAACTGACTTTATCATAGTAAACGAATGGTGATTCGGAAACAGTTGGTTAGACGGAGGGTTGAGATGGATTATATGGACCGGCAACTAGGCAGTATTCAAGGAGTGATATGGCGAACCTACACACTAAACATTCATGCTCAACAGGATAAATAAAACTGAGAAAACAATTATAGAACTTACTGATCAGCAGAAAACCTATTGTATTCAGAAAATGACTTGTGCTTAGTGCGATTTGATCGACGACTTTCCAGTTTATAGTCTGAATAAAGAAACTCGAGGTACTTGTTTCGTGTTTTTCTGTCAGAACAGAGTGGTCCACTTGAAGTTATACATAATAAATTGCTGGGACATGCGATGAAGGTAAGGAACTCGGGATAATATTTTTGCTCCAGAAGACTTTTCACAACATTCTGTGCTGAGTCAAACAGACACCGATCAGGGGGTTGTACAGAAGCATTGGAAGAGAGGCCTTTTTTGTACCCATGATGGTAGGACGACAGGCACTCATTAATGTTTTGTTTTAAAATATAAGGAAGCGGAACTGCATGTGAAGCACCTGATTTTATATAAGTCCTATAAATAACTTTAGCGACTTGAAAAAGCTTGTCAGGATTGGACAAGTCAGCATTTGACCGGAAGCCCTTGCAGGCAAACCAGAAATCAAGAAGATGACTTGCAGAATGTTTATAGGAAAGAAATTTGTTGAAAAATTCCACACCGTCTGAATCATTCAGTAAATTATCTAGATTTGTACCCCAACGGGACTGATCGAGATTACTCACTGAATCCCGACTATCAATCACAACATCCATATGTGTACTATCCAACAGTCAACAGAGTCTATACCGTAAGATGAGAACTTTTATGTATTGCGGTAGTGTGAACAAGGCTACTCATTGATACAAAAAAACAAAACATGATCCCTCATTTGTTTCGCCTCGGAAAATGCGTCATTTTTCAAGAAAGACTTCCAAACGAATTGATTTTTGATGTCAGTCTCAGGTTTTTAAAAGTAAAGATAGGATTTCAAGCGACGATTTAAATCTCGCAATCATTAGTATTGTGAATATCTAATCTCTTTATGAATCCGTCAACAGAAGATACTGGAATTACGTAATCTGGTGGAGCAGTCGAGTGATTTGCCACTTGATTCACGTAAGGAAACTTTAGAAAAGAACTACTTTGTCGTAGTTTAGGCACTGAGAATATTATCTAAAATGATTAGTTCTAGCTCAGGAAAATGCGTGATGAATTGATATCTAAATCATTTTTCCTTATATTGTAAAGTATTATTAGACCACATCGCAATCTGTGTTCATATAGCAAGAATAGTATCATACATCTCAATTTGTCTTCACAAGGCAAGTCATAAAGACCTTTAGTCATTTTGATTCTTCACTGTTGAACCTTTTCAACTACATTAAATTCGTATTCGGAACAAGAACTGGTTACTTGAACCATGTATTTCAGGTGGGATTTGCGATTGGCCCATAAGACCCTGAAGCTTCTGGCAACGACCGCATTGGAGTTTTTTGCAGATGTAAGACGGTTACTAACTATAACTCCTGGATCCATCGTCAATTACATTTATTGCCTAGCTCTGTAAATTTTTTTAATGGCTGCCTTTAACCACCATATGTTCGGTACAATTTACTTTTGATGGCCAATTACTTGCCCATTTAACCAGTATGCCTAAGACTTTCTGTATTATCATCTCGTTCTTCGAGTTTGACGTGATTCATTGATCTCTCACCAATAACCTGAAATATTCACTGTGCAATCATTGAAATGTCTCAGAGCCAAATCATCCGGCAGTGAAGTCGATTAATGTCAAACAGTTCACCGGTCCCGGCAAAATAAGGAAAAACTAATGTGTATCATTTTATTGCACGCCATGAACTGGTCTATGTAGCAGAGTAAGGATTCAGTCAAGACAAACATGACTCTCCACTTTGTGCTTAGTCCACTTGGCGCAATCCCCCAGAGTTGTCCCCGGCATTGTTTAAAACGTATGCATGGTCCCAACTTGAAGTCCACGATGTCGCTACACCCCATTTACTTAAAGAAGAGATAAATCCTTTGGAACAAGTGCAGAGGTAAGCAACCAAATGGGGAACAGGGCTAAAACATGAATCTTATGAGGGCAGAATACAACGACCGGGATTATTCTCACTAAACTACAGGAGAACAAGAGGTGGTCTGATAATGGCACACAACACACTAGGCACGCCAGAACAAAGCATAACTATATAACCTTTGAAACTTTTTTCGTTTATCATATTTTCTTTCTATTCATCTTAATATTTGAAGTCTTCTTAAGCCCACATTTATGATCATTACTGTTATCACTACTATGATTGGTCCCTCGACACACGAGATATTCTTTAAGTCCTATTTGTTCCCTCTGATGATGTCACAGGTATTCAGTGTTTGACAACGCTTTTACCAGTAACACCCTCTAATATATTTCGTTCCCACCCAGAGAAATCAAAAGACAGAGTCGAGGAGATCTGAAGAGTATATTTGGCGATAACCAATATATCGGAATTCTCTGATCTAATCTGGCTAGCTATTGCGGTTGATGTTGAGCACAGCGTTACCACACGTGATCTGGTGCGGATGCATGACTGAGCGCCTTCAGCTAGATGAGTCCACTAAAACATATGGTCAGCATCCAATGTCGAAAAGTTAGGGCTATTTATTTTGGGGATTTATTTACCGCTACACCTCTAAATATCCAAAGTTTTTAACTAAAAATAAATTATCTTATGCTACACTTGAATAGATTAACTCTCCAGATTCGTTTTTATCTTCATCACATATATATAACACAGAAATTGATATTTAATTATCCTTTGTGATTTTCATAGCACCATTCGAAATTATTATAGCAAAAAATTTCATACTGATATCAAGTTTTACTCTTAATCCTTTTACATAAATTTACGTGTATTTACTCGAGTGGACTAAAATACCTTTAGGAAAATAAAAGGTTTACTTCAGTGGTCGATATTCATCACACTTTTATTACCATGATTGGACCCTGTCACTAATTTTTCATTTCTTTTTCTCTCTCTCACTCTTTTCCTTCCATATAAATATTATTCTTAAACCTATAAAGTTTGTAATCAAAACAATATCTTGTGTTACACTTAAATAAATTAACCTCTCAGTTTCATTTGATCTTTACTACGTATATATAACTCATACGTATAATTATTTGACCATCCTTTCCCATTAATTAAGACTTTCATGGCATCACTCTAAACTATTACTGCACAAACACTTATTCTACTGTCACATCTTACAGCAATAACAAGATATTTTCTTATTTATTTATTTATAACCTTTTCCTCTTTCTTTTCTTTTCTGTTTTTGTTGTATATTTGGCGATACATGCATAATAGTTTATTCTTGTTCTGTGTTCACAAAAACGCTCATTAAACTATCTATATATTTCACGTTTTCTTCATTTCTATTCCCTTATCTTATCCCCTTTTTTTTAAATTTTTTTAATCATTATTATAAGCTTTATTCAATATTATATTTTCGGTACAATATAGAATTCTCAGCACAAAGTATTTCAACAAGTTTCCGTTTCTTTCTTCTGGGTCGATCCTGACGATAAATATTGAGTGATAGCCAGTTAGATGTTAGCAGTCCAGTAAATAAACATCTGAATAATGTATATTCTTTTCTCTGCATATTGCCAGCGACCACATTATCTCTTATTGAGCTTTTAGTAACTTTGACAACGAAAGGTTGTAAACTTTTCAGAAATGCACAAGGATGGGTTATGCGATTAATATACATAATGATATATTAAAACAAACAAAAATAGATAACTTGTTGAAATATTTAGATGACAGGAACAGGTAGCCCAGATGCTCAAGCAGGCCGCCCAATCATCTCAATATTCTCCTCAATTACAAAGAACCTGCGTTTTTTTCAAATAAGGCAAATATTATGCTGTCATTGTTTAAACTTGTGTATTATTATATTATTGAAGAAACCAAAAATGGTTTCTTTACAGCACTTATGCCCCCTTAAGCTATTTATGAATAATAATAATGATAACAGAATCATTTGAGAATTAAAATACCCCCTCAGCCCACTTACAACTACTGCCGGTCTCACATATGGGTAGGAGAGGCTCACATTAGAATATGAGCTATCTCTTAACAACTTTTCTTTCGACTATCGTTTACAAAACCTTGAAATTTTGAGTTTCATCATCAAATAACAAAGATAATATGCCAGATTGTTTTTTTTAAGAAAGCCAAGCATTTATATTAATTGTTTTGGGACTTATCTGAATCTCCCGAGTTACAGAGTCGGCAGCATCACTCAAATAAAAGAATTAGTTTCAGTGCTGAAGGTCTGATGAAGTTCTTTCAGAATATATACCATTTCCCAAAACTGGGTGTTTGCTTCTTATATACTGGATAAACTGGCTAAGTAATGATATAGATAAGTTTCAATACTTCGCTGGATAGTTAGTTATGTCAACAATACAACATAACATGTAGCATATATTTTCACTTGGACTAGTGCATATCACAGAAGTAGCACTACCAAACCGGTGTTGGACATAAGATATATTTAATAGATGCATATGAAAACATATCACTATGAGGAATTATGTTGGTTGTAGGAGGGTCGTGTCATATTCAGCAATTATTTGACACTTCTTAGTTGTTTGGATTATCTTTTTAACATACCTATAATTGTTATACACTTCACTAAGTGCAGCATAGAGGTGTTTGCACGAACTGACAATTCCTTTGTACATGAAGACTATCTGACTTCAAATCCCAAATAAAATACGTTCGTTAGTACTAATCTGATTTCGTCTACTTAGGTTGCGCTATTTCATGGTTTCCTAGTTAGTGCAATAATTCAAATACTTCTAACAATCATAAGCAACCTTCCAAAGAAGACACAGTCTTTTTCGTCACGTTGTTAATTGTATTTCTACAAGTCATGTCTCAAAATTTAAGTTTCTTTTTACATCCTACATCAACTTATGCGTCATTCTAGCCTACATATATGTTTGTGTCATATTACTTCCGTGCTATCAAAATTAGACAGTCGTTCGAAATTCCCCATAATATTGTCTACTAAAACCATCATACTCTTTAATACTGTATGTACTAAAGTTTGAGAATCCTGACGTCATACTAGTTGTTTAAGTAAATTTTCAACGTGGTTGAAACCATTGCCGTTAACAGAGTCACCTGATTAATATATCATCATACCACACCAATGTAATAACTTAAGTATAAGGTACATTAAGCATAGTCATATTACGGGAAGTCCACAATATTGGGTTAGATCTATCATTCTAGTAGCATAGATGAGTGAACTAATACTAACTTGGACCGAAATTTTACATACTCTTCAAAAAAACGCGAGACGCGGTCATAGGACGAGAAACTCGTGGTTTCAGGACCACAAAAACATTCTTCAACACTGGAAAGGCTAAAGTTGCTGAATGTCAGCCAATAATACACATTCATCAATGACAGTAGGAGAGATGATAAATGTCAGACTTATGAGGAGCTACAGTCGAGTTCGCAGAAATACATGGGAAAATATTAGAGGATCTCGACGGAGGATCTAGGTGACAATATAAGGACAAACAGCACTGGGTAAGAACCCGGCATGTGACGACATGGACAATAAAAAAGAAGTGAGAATTGTGAAGGGCCACAATTTTTAACGTGATTTAGACATTTTAGAGACTAGATCATTTTTACAACATATCATGATATTATCATACTGTCTTATGTGGTCAATCAATTTTTTCCCGAAAATCAAATCTTATAGGTTACTTTTCAGTTCACACGTACATGTCATGGACTTATATTTCTGAATATCCTGATCAAGGCCACGGAAGAATAGGACGTAAATATTGACATATCTTCATCCCTTACTTATACTGATTTAAGTATAAATACTGAATATAGACTGTTATCAACCCACAATATGTCAGTTACATTGGTTAGATCGTTATCCTTTGGCGAATAAAATCACTTCACTATTCATAAACAGACAGCCAAAACACTTATTCTTTCCTTTTCATAGAATTACTGGATGGTCCAAATAATTTACGCAAGACCAAAGCTTACAGGGAAAAAGTGACACAGACTGATACTCCTCTTGATATGATTATTCGAATAATATGGGTAGTCCATTGAAATGTAACCATAAACTGGACCATGACTTTCAATCGTAGCCTAACATTCCTCTTATCGATATGAGTGCACCGAATTATAAGTTTGATGACATAACTCAACTGTTCAAGCTTGTGGATGACAATATGACCAGTCTCTAATACCATAAGTTTGATCAATGTTTACGAAATCTAGTACCTCGAGCCCTGAAAGTACTAACAACTCATCCCATATTATTGTTATACACAAATAACTTATTCATGCACAAATTGTGCGGATAAACCATTTTTAATTCCGTTGAAAATGCAGTTCTACACACGAGTTTCACTTATGCTTACACAATATTCACATTATTTATACAGATATTATTGTATTTAAATGAATTTTGGTTCGACGTTAAAAGATATGTGTAAATGATCAAACAGCTATGTTTGTGAAAGAGAATAAAAATAAACATCATCACGTTTACTATACATAGAATTGAAAATAAATTATCATTACAGTAACATTTTATGGAAGATTAAGTACTCGGGCAGTAATAGTTCAGAGTTATACCATGAAATGCTTAATTGGAAGCAGCATAAGATCCTCAGGTGTCAGTCTGTAGCTACCGTACTTACGTGGTGAAAATAAAATGCGACAGAAAAGTCACTTTCTTCAAACAGGTATAAAACAAGAATTTTGTTTTTTAATTAAGAATTCTGGGAAAATAAGAATAAGGAAGAAAATTCTGCGGTTAGTCTCGAAAAACAGGATAGACTGACTTAAGTCATCAGTGACTTGTTGTTCTACAGCTGCTTGATCAATATACTAGAAAACCCTGACCCAGTAGTATTGGATGCAACTAGAAGGATAATCGACCATGTTTTTGAAGTGCTTAACAGACTCCAACACATGTAAAAGGCCATAGTGCCTAATATAACTGACAATCGAAACTAAAAATGTTTTTAGAAAAATACTACAAAACAGTTGTGGCTTTTTAAACACTTTGTATGTTTGCAAGAGATTACGTGTAGTCAACAATAACACATCCTTCTCTCAACTTTCTCAATTTGCTGAAACTATCAAAGCCAACCATTTCGTCGACACTCTTTGATTTCTGGAAATATGACAGCGTTTAGAAGATTTAGGGCAATCCACAACAGGAATACCACCAGAACATAACGGTGTTTCTGGCCCTAATACCGGTTATTATGCTAATACAGATGATTGCAATGATATTTTTCCCGAGCCTATAGATCCACGGCCTGCTTCAATAAGTCAGGGTTATAAATTTATGAGGGATCGAACCAATAATCATAAACATTCGTTAACTTCTATGCTCATTTTAACTGCATTTATCTATAACAACCTACTTATCTCTCCTACGGCGATCAGGAAATTCGAGATTTATGAAGAGCATTTGCATCTATTTAATTCCATGCATACTAGTTATAATATGAGTTTTATTAAAGATAGCCTCAAATGCTACAAAAATCAGTTTGCTGTTGCCTATAACATATGGAAATCTAAAAAATGGTCTCAAGCAATTTCATATTCCTAACCTAAAACAATCTACTACCTCAATTATTCACTAGGTCAGTAAGCTCCACAACACTCATAACACCCCTTTGCGTCACTTACTTACGTCTGTTACCCCTTGCCCAGCATAGACTGCCAGCTGGGAATCCCCGGCCAGCGTTTTCTGGGTTCACCTTTCCATTATTTACTAATTACTATCAATGGTTTTGAGATCTCCCTTCAGTTACAGATGCCACTTGTTCTCTGGTCGACCTATCCTTCTTTTGCGTTGCGGACTGTAATCCGTGACTTGTCTTGTGTTGTAGTTCATTGGTTTTTGCATGGTGCATCTTGCTCACCGTTGGTTTTTTCCTAATTTTCTCATCAAATAGTAGTGAGGTTATCGTCTGCCATAACCAGTCATTCTTTATGGTCTCTGGCCAGCGAAATTGGAGTATCTTCGTTAAATTACGTATCAAGGATAAATGTATCTACTTGATAATGGTTGTCGCCTCCATCCAAGGTACGGCTTCGTACAACAGAACCGCTTGACGTTATTGTTGACAATTCTGGTTTTGATGTTTGCTCAAGGTTTTTTTGAGTTTCGTATGTTCTTCGATCGTAGGAATGCTGTATCAGACCTTCCTCGCCTGCCACTAGTGCTGCACAGGAAAGTGAAAACTTCTATCTGTTCCAGAACCCCACCATTGGTGAGGTTCAGTTAGTGTCAATCGTGTGGTACCTCAGGATCTTGCTTTATCCTTTGTGGACATTGAGGTCTACTGCTTTGTAAGCCTTGCCACATTTAATTTTTTTCACCTGCATTTGTTGCTTTGTATGGAATAGAGGAGCTGGGTTATCTGAGAAGTTTGAATCTTCTAGCCACATTTGAACAGTTGACTATATTTCATGATCCCTATGAGATATGGAGGTCTTCATAATTCAATCAACCACCAGGAGTAAGAAAAAGGGTGGAAGTAAGCAGCCATGTCTGACACCAGTATTCACCTAGATCCATGCGCTGCTCTTCATGCACAACTTTGGAGATGCTGGTGAAAATCTTCTCTGGTACACCATATTGTTGAGGAAGGTCCTCTAAAGTTTTTCTTTCCCCACTATCTAGTGCTTCCTCATAGTCAAGGAAGTTGGCGTTTAGTAATGTACCCCATTTTACTGATTGCTCAAGAATGACCCGTAGTATTGTACTTTTGTAGGTACGTGATCGACTCCTATGAAACCTAGCTTCTCCTTCTTTACGTTGAGCAAATTCTGAGTATTTTATTGGGTTATTCAACACTACTGAAAACTGCCTGGTAGTAAGAGTAGCGTGATGCTGAGATTTAATTTCGCTGTTACCATGATGTGGTATCCTTCTTTCCGGTACATCGGTGTTTGTTCGTCTACCCAAATGTTTCTGAAGAGGACGTTGAGCACCCTCACAAGTGCCTCCGTGTCTGACCTTAAAGCCTCAAGTAGCATGCTATCCAGTGCTGCTATTTTCTCACTCTGGGTTTGTCTGATGGTCATGCCGCTTTATTCAACTGTTGGTAGGTTAATGGCTATAAGAAGGCTTACAAATATTCCTCCGATGTCCGATCGGTCCAGTAGGGCTGGTCTATACAAGAGTTTCTCAGCGTCTTGCCCACATGTTATGATATTCTTGAATAACAGTGATTGGCTTGCCACCTTTGTTTCTGACTGGTAGATATGGTCTACCTCATTCCCCTGCTAGCTTCTTCGATGTCGAATAGTTGTCTCATATTTCTTCTCTTGCGGCTTTATCCGCTATCACTACTGCGTCTTCTACGCATTTATACTTGTCGAATATAATGAGTCGTTTCACTCTCTTGTTTGATTCTGTGTATTCGTCTCGTATCTCAGTTTTCTATGCTTTTGCGCGACTGCTGTTAATCGCTATCTTCTTGTTCTTACTTAAAAAATCCTGCCCAGAGTGCCGATAGTTATTCATTCTTTATAATGGTGGTTGTTGATGCCCAGCACCTCATAACACATTGAAGATAATGCTATTCTAGTCACTATTCAGTTGTTCTCCATAGTAGTTTCACATTCTTTGAGTAAACTCTGCAAGGCTTGAAACCTGCCGCTAAAGCTATCTTGAATTTGTCAAGTCTGTCAGTATTCCAAAGGGGGCCGATACAAACTTTTACAATCCTTATTTTCCAACTGTCCGGTGCATTTTTAGCTTCATTTTCAATTTGACCGCAACCAGGCGATATGAAGCTACATCTGCTCTTCCCTTTGTTCTCAAGTCTTTCATAGGCTTACCGAATCTTTTATTGATTAGGATGTGATCAAATTGCTTCCCTGAAATATGGTCCAGCGAAAGGTATGCAGCTTGTGGATGTGTTGGTATGGCAATAAGGTGCTACTTGAAACCATTTTGCTAAAGGCTCAAACAGTTACAAGTTTTTCACCATATTCTCACCTTTCTCTTAGTTTATATCTTCCTACGATACTTTCAGGCTTGATGCGTCCCATTCTGATCTTGCCGTTCAGGTATTTCATAAGGATGGTCAAGTCCTTTCCTGAGAGTTTCTCTACAATCAACTGCGGCCTTACATAAAGATGATCTTTGTATTCTTTACTGCTATCATTGGTGGACGCTTAACAATGGATGCGTTTCAGTGTAATCTCTTGTCTGTTCGTTCTTGAGATAATTTTGATAATCATCATGGGGTGACTTTCCTATGGGCACTTTCGCCACTCCTTTGAACAACGTCTGTGCAACTTCTTTTGTGTGTAAAGCGTCTTCTTCCTTGTGACCAGAATACAAAGGAACCTTTACCAACGCTAATCTTTTCTGTACAGCTTATCTCTAATTGCTTTCACATATTTCCTGCACCTCCAGGTTGTATCTTTTTATTTCTGAGGCTTAATGGATGACACTCTTAGTTTGTCACATAATACCGACAATTTCTATACTTATGCTGATTGTTACTCTTGCTTTCAGAAGGGACGGCGGCTTCGTGGTTCACGAAGAATCTCTACCTTCACTATGAGACTTTGTAACTCTTTTATATGAAGACTCCCAAAGAAGAGTTTAAATAAGTTTGCTGGATAGCACATTTTGCAAAGTTGCTTTCTACGAGATGAGATTGTCAACCCCATTCCCGACCCTTCCCCTTTAGCTGGGATTGAAATAAGCGGAACCCCTATTTGGGCCCTGGAAGGGCCACCACCGTTTCAGCAACCTGATTAAGCTGGCAGTCATATCTTTCAGGTCACAAGAACTAGCAAATAAAATTCACCAGTCATGAACATCGTCTGTACTGTTTCTCGTTTTTCGTCTATCCTCTGTTTTCCAGTGCCCTTGTGACATCCAGCCCAAAACACGTTTGAGAGACGTATAACTTTATCCAGGTCTTTCGTTATCACCTATGATATTTTAGTAGGAATCGAAATTGTGTTCACTAGAAGCCTGAGCTTTGTTATCTGGAAGCACTATCAAGAAACACAAAGTAATTAATTAAAGTTGGCGTTCCTAGCTGGCCGGCTATACATTTACCACTGCACTTCTCGATATAAACAGATATGGATAGTCATCCAGGTACGTTAGACACACGCCCTTGCCCGTCGAAATTGAAACAAGTAATCAGGTAAATAGCGGTTCTAAACAAATATTACCACCCGGTTATTCAACCAATAATTGTTCTATCAATAAAATCAGTCACAACAAATGAACGTTATTCTATCCTGACTGGATAGAACACACACACAAAAGGAGGAGCAAATCAATATGGCTACCGCTAAGAACAAGTGTCAAGTAAAACAACACAGATGCAGTTTGGGAGGAAACACAAACTTAGTGAAAGAGTATGAAAAACAAAAACTATGATAAAAAATACAAGTATTAGCGATTCAAATGTAACCAAAAGACAACAATGCACATCTATGGGGGTCAATAGAAACGAAGTGCAAGTATATACATGGAAGAATTTTCACAAACACACAAAACATTCAAAATGGATCTTACAGACTATACTTTCATTAATTTTGAACCATCAGTTGTTCATCACAAATGCTTCAATTTTCGCATTGTATACTCGAGTTTTATTAACGTTATTCATGTTCTTATGTACGCAACTTTGCTCTTCTGTTTCTATTATCACTGTGTCTTATAACATAAAAAAAATCAGTAACTTATTACATAACATTTCAAGCATCCCGATATTGTATGTAAACTAGAATCCTCGGTGTAATAAATTGTTATTTGAGGGTAAGTTATTATTGTTGTTAATATAACTATAGAGAAAACAACTGAGATGTCAACTGACAGTCATCCAGATAAGCACAAGTTGTTTACATCATCGCAAAATGGATTTATTCCCAAAATGCTATGCATTAAGGACAAGTGAATCTTACCACTCTTGGAGGACTGGAACGAGACGGTGAAGATAAGTCATCATTTTCACCATTAGAACACCAAAATAATGCTTCACGGTTCATCCATCGGACTCTAACCATGCATTTTGTTGGTGGTATTTACATTTACTTTACACTGGACAAACCCATTTCATTTTCTAATAACGTTCAAGTGGAACGTGACTTCCATCAAAGTTTGTGTGTCAGTGACATAGCACAGAGAGGTCTGAATTAACTTCGGGACCGATGTAGTGCATGGTCCCCTCCTCTAACAGCAAAAGAAATTAGTGTGCACACAATTTGGTGAATTTATTCCAAGTATGGCAATGTATAAGTTTTTAAAACTCATTATGTCCCATAGATATTTGACTGCATTATATTCTGGTATGTCTTTATATGTTCGTACATTTTTTTGAAGAAAAATTTGAAGTCAAAACTTTTTGTATGAAATTTTTCTTCATATCGCATGGCATATACATGTATATATACCGTATTTATTTCGCACGTTTCGCTTACTCACGCAGATGCAAGTGTATTTCGATTTGCAACTACATTTTCACTTTTTAATATCTAGGACGAATAGAAAAGATCGAAAACTCACGACGGACACGACGAATCGAATTTTTCATCGTACATCCATAACCATAATAGTGTATCACATAGCTCTTCATAGTAAGGAAAGACGACCAGATACTGCCGGACGAAACAAGCTATCAGAAGTGTTTATCAAAGGCATGCTCGTTGGGTTCAAACTTTCGGCTGATCACATTTTAGGGTCATTACGATGCTTCTAAGGAGCGAGAGAGTAAGCTATACCAGTCAATAATTCCGTAAAATGAATAGTTCTATAAGTCTTCCATATTGGTGGTGATCACACTGGTTTAACTCGTTGGACCCCAAAGGAAGGGACTGGATAACGCATACCCACGGCATCGCGGTTGGGTACTCCGTGCCAAGCATTCCCGTAGCAACCGGATAAAACACTCCGCAACAAATCAACAAATTTTTAACTATATGTCATTGAGCTCCTTCATTTTTGAATTCAGGTTTGGTTGAATCTAGGATCTTTCTAGAATAGAAATGTTACGGGTTGAAGCAATGTGAAACTCCAAACATTGCTGGCATCTTTACGTTCCTGTTATCTCTCCCAAAGTATTTAGCATTCATCACGCTCGGCACTTAGCTCCACCTGTATCTCTTTTAGACTTACTGCTCGTCCCAGGCACAACCAAAGGAGGAGGGTTGGGCATGATGTTTGCAACCCCACGACTTGGAAAAAAGTCTTGCTTAAAAAACCAATCAGATTAAACAAGTTAACCTCTGCCCTGAGAGGTAAAGGAAGAATTATGACGCCTTAGGATGGAAGCCGAAATTCTTTGAAAGTTACGAGTCCGATGCCCCTTCTAACAACCAGATTAACAATTTTTATAGGCACATGGAACTTCCAAACGATGTAAAAAACCGGAAGGACAAGTCAAATAACAACGTAAATAAGGAGATACAACTTGACGGCCCTTGAAATCGGCGAAACCAATTGGAATGAAGCTGAACAGCAAAGGCTATATGCTGCTGTTCCCCGGTCACAAAGAGAAAAATGCTCCACACACGAAGGGAGTTACTCTGATGCCGTCTAAATGAGCACGAAACGCACTTATAGGATGGGAATCTCATTGATCCAGGATCACTAAACCATCCTTTGAAACAAAGAAGGAGAGAATTATGATGAATCTTATCCAATGTTATGCACACATCAATGATAGCAGTGACGATGATAAAGATCAGTTCTATGAGAGGCTGCAATCAATCGTTGTGAAGTGCCCAAAAATGGTTCTCACTATCCTGATTGGAGACCTAAACTCCAAAGTCCGAGTGGACAACACCGGGTATGAAGATAACATGAGACAACATTGACTGGGAGAGGTAAGCGAAAATGAGGAGAGATCTGCAAACCTATGTGCATTCAACAAACTGGTTGTAGGCTGTACAATATTCCCACACAAACGCGTACAAAAAGATGAACGGGTCTCACCGAACCACACTATAGAGGACCAAATCGATCATGTATGCAACACTAAAACATTCCGAAGGACGGTGGAAGATGTGAGAATCAGGAGAGGAGCTGACAGCTTTAGATAACCACCTGGTTGTGGTCAGGATGAAACCGAAGCTAAAGAAGCATCAGAAAACTAGAGAAACAGCATTACAAAGGTTCGATAAAGCCTTTCTTCGAGATACTAACAAACTCAACGAATTCAAGATAACTCTCAACAACAGGTTCCAAGCCTTACAAGATCTACTGAAAGAAGGAACTAGCAAAGAGGACAACTGGAGAGATATCAAAGAAGCATTAACTTCAACGTGTCAGGTTGTTCTGGGCCTCAGGAAGCGTCACCATAAGGAATGGATCTTCATGGAAACTCTGGACAGGATCAAAGAACGGAAGAACAAGAAGGCAGCAATTAACAACAGCCGATCACGAGCAGAGAAAGTCCAAGCACAAGCTGAGTACATAGAAGCAAACAAGCAAGTTTAGAAGCGCATTAGATCTGACAAGGTGAAATACGTGAAAGATATAGCAAGGACAGTGGAAGAAGCTTCAAGAGAAGGAAATATCAGACAACTATATGGAACAACGAAGAAACTGATAGAAAAATATAGTAAACCAGAGAGATCGGTCAAGGAAGAGGAAGGGAAGCTTATCACTGAGATTCAAGAACAGAGGGGCAGATGGGTAGAGTACTTTGAGAAACTACTGAATAAACCACCGAACATCGATGCAGCATACATAGACATTCCCACAGGTGGCCATAGGATGGGTATTAGACAAACTAAGGGCTGAAAGGAAGCAGGACTTGATAATATACCAACTGAAGTTCTGAAGGCAGACATACAAGTAACTACAAACATTCTCCACATTCTGTTCAGGAAGATTTGGGAGGAAGAGCGACTGCCGACAGACTGGAAAGAAGAAGACCACATCAAGATACAAAAGAAAGGAGATCTGAGCAAATGTGAGAACTATAGATGCCTCACACTACTGTCAGTAGAAGGAAAAATTTTCAACAGGATGTCGTTGAACAGGATGAAAGATTCAGTAGATGCCTAGTTTGAAGTTCCACAGGCTAGATTTCGCAAGGGTCGGTCGTGAACAGACCGATTCGTGACGATGCGGACCATCGTTGAACAATGAATCGAATAGAGTCTGTCATTATATGTTAGCTTCCCTGATTATGAGAACGTATTTGACAGTGTGGATAGGAGAACATTATGGAAACTTCTTCGACACTATGGTGTGCCTGAGAAAATCGCCAACATTATCCGGAATTCATACGACTGACTACACTTCTCTTTCCTGTGGTGGTGAACTAGGTTATAAAGACCTCTACATCTGAGATTAAGTACAGTGTAGCAGCAGCCTTTGGATCAGTGAGCTTCAACATACCCAAAGGAAAAAGCAAGATTATTAAATACAACATGGAGAACACCAATGCAATTACTCTTTATGGAGAAATTCCGGAAGAGGTAGAATCTTTCATGTACCTTGAAAACATCATCGATGAACGTGGAGGATCTGATACAGACGTAGAGGCGAGGATTGGCAAAGCAAGGACATTTCTAAAACTGAAGAACATATGGAATCTTCAATACGAACGTCATGACAATTCTACTATATGGAGCTGAAACGTGGAGGACTACTACAACCATCATCAAGAAGGTGCGAGTATCTATAAATAGTTGTCAACGCAAGATACTCAACATCTATTGACTGGATACCGTCCAAAACAGCCCTATGAGGTAAAGAACAAACCAGGTTCCGTCTGAAGAGAAAATTAGGAAACGACATTGGAAGCGGATATGACATACATTCGGGAGATCAAACTCGATGCCATGAAGAAAATACTTGGATCTGATTGACTGATATCTATTCTCTATATGATATATTTAGTTACCTCCCTGGAAGCAATGGAAATCGCTGCTATGTAACACGGAATGACGATAAGATAAAGCTCTTTTTGTTCTATCGACAACCGTCTAAGCCATTTGTTTGGTTTATACTACAATAAAACTGTGATAGAAGTCGGTAGAATGTTGCTGAAATAGTTTAACGAAGGCATTTGATGTCTACTTTTAAAAATTTGAAAAGCGATTATGGTGTGTTGTTTGGATATATCAGTTAGTTAATGAGTGCATGTAACCTTTGTGAGAATCGTTTCAATTGCATGTTTTTGAGATGAGTTCTCTTATTGACTATGTTTGTCGATACAGTGGTAGAGTAGGTTAGATTTTTGAAGATTACAACTGTTTTAGAATGAGTGGGTATATCAATGGAATCAATATATACCTTTGATTCCGGATTGCGGGAGCGAAATTCTATTCCCCTTTCTCCTTGTTATTTTCACACTTTTGGGACTATTGCCTTATACTGTTATTCTAATAGCTTCAAAGTCAAGTCACAGCCGTTTGATTTCGTGCTTGTATTTGAGCAAATCGGTAAGAAAGTTCGGTTTAATTTCCTAACTTTTCTTAGGGTCTCGTTTGCGTTTCTTTTCTTCTTAATGCCGTTTGGATCCTGTATGTCGTATTGGAAATGGGAGAATTCGGTTTATATTCGTTTGTTCGACCTGCATTAGTATCACTTTCTCTCGTGAGTGTATCAATTAGGTTTATTATATGGTGCAAAATATTATGTTCAGTTAATGCACTTGATCGATCATAATTGATTGATCATAATTCTTTTTAACCATAATTTTGCATAAACATGAATGTGTGGTATTTTTTCGTGCATCATCATTAATGTAATAAAGTGTCAACACAGAGTTTGTCTGTATTTACACCGAAACAACCTCATTTTATCGAAAGCAGTTTTAATCAGTTGCTTATTGTTACTGAAAAAATGTAGTTTTATTTCTCTTGTTACATACCATATTGTGTTTCATGTATAACTAGGATGTAGGACAAAAAAAGTTTCCGATTACTTGCTGCTTACCTCTCAAAGTTTATTCCTCGGGGCTTTAAGATAAATAAATACTTCACCACAAATAGATATGATACTACTCATGTCTATGGTTTCTTGATGTCATTTGTAAGATAGAAAGGTTAGATAGATTATTTCATTTTATCCCGTTTCTCGAAGTTGATTTCTTGCATAAATCCCTGAAAACATCATTGTCGTTGTCTGTCTAATTCTAACGACTGGTTAAGCAAACACCAATATATCAGACTTCTGGGCGCTAAGGGAGCTTCAATCCATATGATGATCTTTGATATTAATATTGTTGATTTGTGAAGCTATTTCACCAACAATCTTTAATTCTATTCTTGAAACATAACCTTTAAGAACAACTTTCAGGTTAATTGATTTCCTCAGAATCAGCAGCTTTATTTAACTCATCAGAGTGCCTCATCAACTTCTAGGTATTTCATACAATAGGACTTTCTAATTACATAAATCACTTGAGAGTTAAGTATAAAAGTAAGAATGTGTCAAGCAGAATTTTAGTTAGTGATTGTTTAATATGATATGATATCAAAGGGCCATATTCTCAAGCTTTAAGTAATAAGCGAGAATTAACTCCCGTACTCCATGGTGTTAGGTCAAAATTTTACATATTAATAGTTCGGGTGGTTTGCCAGGATATTAATATGTTTCTATCTAGACATAATGGGTGCTCCGTGTTTCACCTGAAAGGAAAACTATCATCGATGTAGCAAACAGAGGTTGAATGCTAACAGAAAAGCGGTTTTAAATGACCGAAATTTGCATTAGTATTAAGCAGGATGTTTACGAATTACGAAAAGACCTATATTTATCAAAAATAAATTATCAGCCTGTATAAATCATAAATCATCATCAACAACGTGGAGAACTCAAGTTTACCGTGTAATTAGTAAATTCCTGAAAATGAGTAATTATCCTAACACAGATACTTATTCTGTTAGCTTTTGAAGATGAAGTAAACATCAGGCCTACTTAAACCTATGTAAAGAAATGCAAATCCGTGAACAGACTACATAACTTTGAAAGCTGTCAGCAGGGTTTAATTGTTTTCAATTACTTCCTGAGTGGATAACAATCAAAATCTTCGTAAACGTTTAAAAGTGGGCATCATAATTTTCTCCAATTAATTGTAAAGCGATCGTTTGATAAACAAGTATTCGTGAACTTATATTGTGAGATTTTTATTGCTGATATATGAACGTTTCTTTACTATCTTTGGGCTAAAATACTGGATGAATATAAGCTGTACATGTTTATCAATCTTCTAAAGTCTGCCAAAATGTGGAGCACCAGTCTCGATGGTATGGTTGCTGATCTTGAAAACATATAATCTTGTAAAACCTATCATTTATCACCAAATATCGATCATTGTGACTGAATTGGTTTATGTTGTAGTTCGATTGTAGACTTGATTGATTTAATTATGTTGAGTTCCAAAACTGGTTATCGTAATATTTGCTACTCTTTGGCAACTAGTTTGTATCTCTAAATGGCAATCATTGTAAAGAATATGTATGTATATTCATAAGACTATAGCATTTTTTCGGGTTTATGTGACTGCTCACACTTGACTTAAGAATGATCTTGTTTCAAGTAAGGTTAAATCAGCAAGTTCTGTTTTCAAGAATAATAATACACCACGTGGCATATTATCCAGATGCCAACATGTGAAAAATTGTATTGTTGGTAAGGTATGCACTCAGTTTGTGAGAAATAACCTATTTCTATGGCGTCTCTTTATTTACTAACACTACAACTTTTATACTAAGCACAATGGAATTACGTAATGTTATTTACTTTCTGTCGGATAGGATTTAATTAAGTTGAGCAGAATAACTGTATTCAAGACTAAACAATTAATGCTTATTAGAAAAAAAAATACGGACAGCGAATTTATAACTCAAAAATGATAGAATGTTAGTGATCAAATCATTGACCACATCGGTAAAAGTGTTTGCCATTAATTTCTACTTTGAACTTTACCTTTTTAAAATTATGTAGCGATAGTCTTTTTGTGATGAAGTTATTTACTGGTTTCAAATTAAGAAACAAACTTATCTTGATAATTCGTTTCAAATCAGATACACTTGATCCATAATTTTTGAAATAACAGTTTGTGTAAATGGATTTTGAAAATCTAGTTTACTGTGCTTGATGCGGTACTCATTATATTCGTAACATATTGTTACATAATATTCAGCTTGTAAAAAATGTTTTTAAATATGTAATTGGAGTTTAACAGTGGTCTTGAATGCTGTTAGAGGTATGAGGGCGGTTATTACTTCCCGGTTGCCCACACCGTGGGAAGGTTCTTCTGGAGGTACCTGAAAAGGAAATTGGATTAGAGATGGTCTTAGTGACCTGAGAGCATGACCGCAGCACCCAAGGGACAACTGCTTGAGGTCAGCCACACACGACCTTTTTATGAGTAATTTTTGTGTTAGCTCCGTACTTGTTGAGACCTTACCGCTGGAGACGGATATCCGTGGGATAAGGCGAGATGTGCATTTTGGGGTCGACCTTTTCTAACTGCATCCCTCCTTGTGGGAAGGCAGCATGGCTGTCATGCTGGTTGTCTGAAGAAAACACCTTACTACTGTCACACCTCTGTACAGTCAGCAGTACGACTTCGCCTTCGGACCTTGGGTTTGTTGCTTTTAATCTTACCGCTCTTCAACCGACCTGTCTGACATGCTAGGACCTTGAGGAACGGTTGTTGCAGCCAGTATAGCTCGGTTGCTTCATCACGATAGGCAAGCCCGACCACTTTGTCAAGGTAGCAATCTTTCTTTCATATATTACCACCTCTGAATTAACTACTTTTATGAATCCAGTGTTCATCTTGTGTTAATAAGGTATGGCAACTTTGACCGATGCATATATGTACCTGGTCCTACGTTTTAGCTGACGAATTGGAGTTTAACAACTAATTATACTCCTCTTATCTGGCTAACTTGATAATTGTATAGTGTTAAACTATACTTTAACATCCATCTTTCATATTTTTAGTTCATGTTGAACCCAGATTATTACTTGATTTCATGTGATAGAATAATTTATAAGTTCTAAAAATCATTACTAGGAACTTTTATAAGCGTAATAGACATTAAAACTTAGAAATAAACAAGAATTGGGATACTTTTAGTAGGTAACATTCAAGTGAAAAACTTGATTATTTTCGAACTTGAACTCAAAAGTTTTATAAAGCGATAATTATATTGACCATCAATGTATTTTACTGAAATTTAAGCAATTACACTTTCTAGTATTTCTATATGATAAAATGTCAACTTTTTAAAACTTTGAATTGGTTTAATTTGCATTTATTTTCATTGAAAACATATTTTAGGTATCATTTATCATTGTTATACATTATGAACGCAAACGAAATACACCAAACTCTGGTGTAAGCTTTTACTATTTATTGTTGTTAAATTTTGTTTGGATATGCTGTTGCTGGAATCACACTGTTCACTACATAAAGGTTAGAAATATATGATATTTACTTTAATTACTGTCTTTTTATTTATTTATTCCGTTAGTTTATAGTATTTGATGGTTTGCTCAACTGGTTAGCAGCTTCATGCATGAATCTTTACACATGCAGGTCTTTTTAACTTATTTTAAATTTGTAAACTTGTGTTTGATGTATGATTCTTATCTGAGTGTGTAGTATGTATATGAGAATAGTCTGTTGATAGTGTACATGAATGTTTAGCTTGTTTAAGAATTCTCTACTGATTTTATGCGTTCACATGTTCATTCTTTGGTATTCGTCATACGTTAAGCATCTATATCTTGCGTTAAGTACAGCTCGCTGATCAAGTACATATTTGTTCATTCTCAGTTAATCCATACTTGTGTGTAACGATTAAAAACAGTACCCAGTTATTCAAACCAAAATAATCTGAGCGAGTTTGAAGCATGAAATTTAGCAGCAGACAATCAAGTCTATCAATCAAAATGGTCTACTTAATTGATTTTATCAATAAGTTTTGTTCTACTCTCTTATTTTATTTTAACACATAGATATTGGTACAATGAGACACCAAATACATATGCGCCACACATATCTCAGTTGGTATGTGTGAGAGCTGTGATACTGCCCAGGTGTCCAAACCGAAGCAGGTGGTTTTCTTGGGGGGCCACTTCCCGAGCCTTCGACCTGAAAGTCGGATCCACAAGGTAGTGGAGCATCGTACGAAGATGCATTCCCATGGTAGCCGGTCACCAACGATTGGTTCATACACCATTTGTTCCTTCAGGATCCTGGAACCCATGTGCACCATTGGTTTGGAATCAGGGTTTTTCAACTCCCCTAGGTGGACTCTCTGTGTCCACCAACCCGGTTAAAGCGCCGGACATTTGCTTTTCGTCCTCTCAATTTCGTAAATAACATCCCCGACACGAGAAGGCAATGAGTAGGACTTCCCTGGCAGAGGGTCTATATACGCGTGGCCGTGTTAGAGCGTTTGGAGAGGGAGAGCGGACTCCCCCCACTCTCGGCCGTATCAGGAAGTTTGGTGGCCTACTCTCTTCCGATTTGGAATTCTTATAATCAAAGAAGATTATACGAAATCAAGTATTTGTTTACTCTTTTGGTACATCCCAGAACTGAATAAAATAGGTCATCATTACTATTCTTGATCATACAAAGTGTTTAAATGAATCAGCGTTTGGTTCAGTAATTCTTGAATACACTTGTTTTATTTCTTAATTGTATAGGCATTCTGGGTAGGACACACTATAGCACCTAACCAGTCACATTGAACATGTTTACTTTTAGATTTTTGCGCGGAATTAAAAACATGATGATGTTTAACTTCAATATTATGTAGAACTTCGTGAAATTTATCCGTATTCAGTTCTTAGAACGCTTAAAATTAGTAAACATACGCCTGTTGTTCATCTGTACAGTCAACCTAAAATGGTATGGAAGCTCAGTCTCAAGAACTGTTTTTTTACTTCTGATACAGATTGTATCCAAAGCAGATATTACACGTTGAGTTGATTTCATATGATTCTGAGAATATGCAAGGATATTTGTAATTCTTTGAGATTTCAGTGGCTCGGGATCTGACTCCAGTTAGATCGTACGAATATTATTGAAATATACATATCGTCAATCCTCGTATATAATTATCAATTTAGATCGTGTTAGTGAATAACAGAATTAAATGTCTTGAAAATACGAGAATGGATTTCGAATGCGTATATTTTTTACAATCGTTGATCGGAATCGACAATCAGAAAGACGTAGGGAATAGAGCGAAGCAAGAATGACATGTGGTTGAGGTGGCAGATGAGTCAACTCGATTTAATCAAGCGTTAATCAATATTTATAGTCACACAAAAATAAGCTACAGAAATGTGATGAGTAGGATAAGAAGTACACATACATACTCACATATAAAAACAGTCAGGGTTGATAAGTGAATATTTAACAAGGTCAAAACGTGACTCAAGAAGAATGTATAAATTGGAAGCTAGAATAAGTTACATGGGATTTTTGTAAGCAATGATGGATAGAGGCTTGCAGTGGAATCCAGGACACGCGTCTCGTTCTATCTGGGACTCGTCAGCTGGATGTACCTGGATGAGTTGGTGTTCACTCTGGGACTCGAACCCAGTACCATTCGCTTCAAACGCCATCGCGTTATCCACTCAGCTATTGAGTCCTGATAGCCACTTGCTTGTACAATGGGGTGAATTTAAATTCATTTGGTATTGTTTGGCTTGTATCTTCCCATTGAAGTTTAAGACTGCAATTGATCAGTCTGTTATTGGCATATGTGTATACTGTGTGTATGCCTCGATATTGCGTTAATTCACAAACGTTTTGTAAACAATGATGGATAGTGGCTAGCAGTGGAATCCAGTTTGACGCGCGTTTCGTTCTGCCAATAACAGACTGATCAATTGCAGTCTTAAACTTCAATGGGAAGATACAAGGCAAACAATACCAAGTGAATTGTTGTGTTTTCTTTTTGGAGATTTTCAGTAAATTGATCAATGACAGGTTATAAGCATTCTATGATAAAGTGTAAGTACGCTCGATAGACAGACTCTTAGTTGATTAAGTGTAACGTAAAGTAAGAAAACTTATGATAATAAATCCATGCTTCAGAAACCGATATCCTACAAGTTTAAACAAATAGCCATTTTCCAAATGAAACAGTTTGAATTGACTGATCACTTCATACCATTGGTAGATGCATTTTCGAATCCGATGAAGAACACTAATCTCTTCATAATTGTTTATATGTCTAGATAATGAATGATAATGAACATGAAATCCAGTTTCATACAAAAATTCCACTTTTATTTTTAAAGGCTACTAATAAGTTCTAATTAAGAAATAGTAGAATAAAAAAATGTTGTACACTGTTCAGTTTTGTAACATAAATTATCAATATGGAGGCCAATTATCATGTTTATTTATATTGCTAACAAATAACTTAGTAAAAGTATACATACAAAAATCGGATCCAAATTTGTCCCTATCACCTTTTTAATGTTATCTATACACAGATGATCATGGATAATGATGTGCAAATTTGTGAAAGTACTTGATATATCTATATCTATATGTAGACATACATACAGTCACACTTTAATATTTATACGACGACATACTTCTTCAATCTACAGATTATTAGTGAATTAAGTAGTAAAAGTTAGTTTGTATCACGAAATAACATTTCCTATACGATCATTGAAAACTAGGAAAAAGTTAACAGCTGTTTTATCCTAGTACATATGTTTTTAATAGTACACATCTACAGTCCTATCAGGAATCGAACCTATGACCTTCAGGTTGCGTTCAAAGTGTTGTTCACTTTAGGTTATTGAGTTTGTAGCGGTAAATAAATCCCCAAAATAAATAGCTCTGTAAGTTTTCGACATTGGATGTTGACCACATTAGTTTTATTGTACTCACCTAACTGAAGGAGCTCGGTCATGCATCCGCACCAGATCACGAATGGGAACGCCGTGCTCAACAACCCCTGCAATCGCTAGACAGATTAAATCAGACGATTCTCGATATATTAATAGCCTACCAAATATATCTTCGAACCTCCTCGCTTCTGTCTTTTGATTTCACTTGATGGATACGATTCATATTAGGTGTTACTGGTTAAGGCGTTGTCAAACTCCGAATACCTGTGGCATCTTCATGTTGAAATCTATTTCGTTGTGAAGTAAAGCAGATCAAACCAGCTCAGTCAATCCTAATGACTGGCTACAAGATGAATCTTCGCAGTTCAAGGTAGATTTGTAAATTTACCACGTAAAGTAATGTTAGTTAATGTTTGACTACAACATTTTTTATCATCAGTAGTTTTAAATAAAACTAGATGTTTATCACGTCGGTACTGTACACGTATTTTCTAGTGAATCAAACTAGTGAGGATATTGTAGTTTGATTAGTGGGACTAGATCAACTTGAAAGAATAGGTAAACATTAAATTGATTACTTATCAATGCAAATATTTCGTTCCTACAGACAGTCAATTTTGACTCAATAGTAACTTCTCTAACTAATAATACTGGTTGATGAGGGTCCGCATATCACGGGAAGCACTCAATGTTGCAAATACACCATGTTGATAAGTTTAAAGTAGCACGAGATAGTACAGGGCAATACCAACCGGCTGCAATCATAAATATCTTTCAGTGTATGTATCATACATACAGATATATTCATTAATATAACTGTTTACCAATATATTTTCTAACCATATATATATATATATATATATATATATATATATATATATATATATATATATATATATATATATATATGTAATTTCGAATCGTTTCTCATCTTTTTCAGCATTTACAGAATTCTACGATGTTGTTCACAACAATCAATAATACCTCTGTTATTCCTAACAATACTACTACTACTACTACTACACTTCCTCTTCATTCAACTATACGAAACAAAGAGAATTTTCTTAACATTTTAGATTATATCAATTTACTTATCTCTTTCATTATTTTCATATTGAACTGTAATTCAGAACGTCATCAATGTTTAAAAGCTAATAGAATTATCGATATAACAAAAAAGAATCCAAATATAATTACTGATAATGTTAATAATACCATCAATCCAAATGATGATCAAGATCTTTCAGAGCATTTAACTAATCAAATAGAAGTGAATTACAGTGATGAAAATGTAGAAATACAAAATTTACAAGTAAGTAAATACACTTTAATCTAGTGTGTGTGTGTGTGTGTGTACAGTTACAGTCGTTTATTATTTAGTTATTTAAACATATAAGCATTGGTACAAGGAGGCACCAAACAAATATGCGTCACATAAATCATTCAATTGGCGTTAGGGCTGGGATACTGCTCGGGTGCCCAAACCGAAATAAGTGGTCTTATTAGGGGGCCACTCTCAGAGTCTTTGACGTAAAGATCTAATCCACAAGGCCGTGGAGCAACGTCCCATGGTAGCTGGTGGTCAACGATTGATTCATACACCATTTGTTGTTTCAAGTTCCTTGAGCCCATGTGTATCATTGGTTTGGAATGAGGGTTTTCCAACTTCCCTAGGTGAATCCTCCGTATACACCAACCCCGTTAAATCACCGGACATTTGATTCTCATCTGCTCAATTTCGTAAATACCAGTTATGTCGCGAGAAGGCATTGAGTAGGACTTCCCTGTGAATGGCTGTATACGTGTGGCCATGTGAGAGCATTTGGAGAGGGAGAGTTGACTCCCCCCATTCTCGGCCGTTTTAGGACATTTGGGGTATATTGTTCATGGTGATGACTGTGTTCTGACTTAAATAGCTCCCTTATAATAATACAGTGTATGTATTTAAAATATCTCCAAAGAAGTTTATCCACTGTATTTTTAATCTTGTCTAAGCTTATAAGCGTGTCACGCCTTCAGTATTAATGAAAATATCCGATTATATTTTAACCTTTATTTTAAAAACTCAGTTTCTCTGACATAATTCCTAATTGAAAGTTATTTACTGATCTATCTGAGGATGTTAAATTAAATTAAGCGATTTCCATAACTTAAAAACAGACTAATAGCTAATGAAATACAAATGGTACTGATCCATGGCTTACTGATCATTTAGTCTAAATGTCTTGTAGGTTCAACCATGGGAAGCTATACGCACTATTAAAAATTCCCTTGTCGCTATTCATTAATTTCCAACTATTGAAAATAATGAAGGTTATTTATCTAATGTAAGTTTATGATATAAACCGGATATATTGAACGATCTCTGTGTGTGTGTGTGCTCAGAACAGTTTCGGTTTGAGAAGGACAGGAGGCTCGATGGCCTATGTTAGTCCTGGCAATGGTGGTCTCTCAGTTGATCCAACTTTCTTTTGAAAGAGTCGACGGATGGAGCCTCAACCACGAGCTGAGGTAGTGAATTCCACTCGATGATTCGATGGGAAAGTCGATAGTCAGCTGACAAGTAATTTGTTCTCGGCTTATGAACTTTTTTGGAGTGTCCCCGTAAATTCTCTGTTTTGGAAGACAAGAAAAATGAGGGCATATTAGGTGCAAATTTATCACTAAGCAATTTGTAGACTGTAATCAAGTCGCCTCTAATTCTGCGATATGACAACGGGAAAAGGTTCAGCTTGGCCAGTCGAACTTCGTACGGAAGCTTCGCTATTCCGGGAATCAGCTTAGTCGCCGTTCTCTGAACCTTTTCCAGAAGCTCACTGTCTTTTTTTAAGCAGGGGCTAGCCGCTTGTATGCAGTACTCAAGTTTAGGACGAACGAACACTGTATACAAAGTCAAAAACGTTTTAGCGTCGACATGACTAAAAGCTCTACGTATTGACCATAAGGTTCTAAAACCTTTGGCGGCTATTGCACGGCAGTGTGCAGTAGTCTTTAAGTCTTGACTAACGATAACTCCTAAGTCATTATATGTTTGGACGACAGGTAGCTCAGTGTTATTCATCGTGTACGTATCTGTGCCTTGACGACCGATATGCATCACAACACACTTGGAAGTAGTTATCGGCAACTGCCATGTTTGAGACCATTCAGATAACTTCTTCAGGTCATTTTGAAGTTCTAAGCTATCACTCTTACATCGTATCGTTCTCCATATCTTGACATCGTCAGCATATAGCAAGACCGATGATGATAGGAGACGATGGAATTTTATTTTGATAATGTAATTAGAAGACGAAGATTATCAGAACTATGTGATGATATATTAGCGCAATATATTTCAAACAATCTGATCACACATTACATACGTGTTAAGAACATTTATATATATGCAGAAACAAATAGAATCAAGTGACCCAATAAAAGAGTAGATGATAAACATTCATCATCCTAAACATATAATTGAAACAAGCCATAAAATATTGATCTTAACTTGGCTTTTGTGGTGTTGTACAAGTGTCAAAGGGTGTATACTAAGGTTTATTGAAGCCTTATATATACGAAATTTTAAGCCCCCTTTGTGTATTCAAAAACAATTTGTTCCCACCTTAAACCTACCCTGGTAATATTAGCTTATTATCCAAAATGATTAGGTTTTAAAGTAATTAGTCCCTTTTATAAATTTCGATAGAACAATGAAAAGACGGAGTTGATCAGATGAAAATGTGATGTATTTGCGCTATACATTTCGAACAATCTGGTCATACACATATATTTGTTAAGGCATTTTTTTATATGAAAATTAATAAAGGTCAATGAAATAAAAGTTCAAGTAAAATAACAAAGGGGGAGAAAGAATAAGAAATTGTCACGTTATCCTAGACCATAGAATGACTTAAGGATTACCAAGGTAAATTCAAGATTACGATAAATTGTTTTTGTACATATAAGAGGGGGGAGGGTTAAATTTATGAATAGCCAAGGCTTCAATAAACTTAAGAATTCGTTCTTGACAATTTCTATACAACGTTCTAAATGCTGTATTACTTGTCAATTTTGTGCTCAAGTTTCGCTATCGATGAACCTGGTTTTATAACTCTCACATTGATCGGATCATTTGAAACATATTGATTTTGAAGCCATCTAGGCTTTTAAATTGTGTTCACATTATTATTATTATCCTTATCATTATCCTTATCTCCTCTTACCCCATTTCCAGTCTAGTTGACCTTTTATTTTTAACATATAAATGTTCTTATATTATATATCATCACATTTATCAAAGGGGCTAATCACTTTAGAATTTTAAGTACATTTTCATTTACACACCTCTATGGTTGTTTAGTAGATAAAATATTAAAGATTCCCATTGTGAAAATTAGAACAAAACATGTAAGCGAACAATATTGTTTTCAATTAGATTGTTATCAGGCTTTACTCTAATATACAAAAAATGTTAAACCAATCAAGGCAATTTGAGTTAATCATCACAATGAAATAGATTATATCATCAACTTGTACTTTTACCTATTATTATGTGCGATAACATAATCTATTTCTAGTATAGGGGTTGTGGAGATTATTAAGTTTTTGATTGAGATCATGAACCGATTGATGTTGACACTATCACCATTGGATGCCGGCTCAGTGGTCCAGTTGGTTAAGCGTTTGCACACGAGACCGAGGGCCCCGGGTTCGAATCCCGCTCGCGGGATCGGGCGTGCGTACTGATGAGGAGTCCCACAATAGGACGAAACGGCCGTCCAGTGCTTCCAGGTTTTCAGTTATGGTGGTCTAACATCAATCGGTTCATGATCTCATAATCTATTTCATTGACTTGATTGGTTTAACATTTTTGTATAAATATTCATTTATATTAGAGTGAAGCCTAATGACAATCTGATTGAAAGCAATATTGAAATCATGAGTCAATTAAAGCTAGAACACCATGAAAAACCTGGAAGCACTAGATGGCCGTTTCGTCCTAATATAGGACTCCTCAGCAGTGCGGATTCACGATCCCGCACCCCGCGAGATTCCAACCCAGGCCGTGGAGCAACGTCCCATGGTAGCTGGTGGTCAAAGATTGATTCATACACCATTTGTTGTTTAAAGTTCCCTGAACCCATGTGCATGATTGGTTTGGAATGAGGGTTTTCCAACTTCCCTAGGTGAATCCTCCGTATAAACCAACCCGGTTAAATCACCGAACATTCGCTTTTTGTCTTCTCAATTTCGTAAACAATAGTAATGTCGCGAGAAGACAGTGTGTAGGACTTCCCTGTGAATGGCCATGTGAGAGCATTTGGAGATGGAGAGTTGACTCTCCCCACTTTCGGCCATACCAAGACATTTGGGGGCATTTTTTAACACTTGCATGAAATCCGAATGTCAATCAAACTGTAATCATTAAAACTGATTAATTATACTTTCCAATAATTTAGGCAAAATCTCCTGAAAATGACTGTTCGTACTTGTCACGTATAACCTACTCATGGTTCACAAGGTGAGTTAGTACAGTATTTTTTGCAAGGCGGGTTGATTATTGTCGTGTGTTTTTAAAAAACTTCTACACATCCATTATTTTGATGAATGATGATTGTGCTATATCAACTCTCAAATCTTAAGATATCATAATCCTTACAACACCAAAAATCTTAGGTGTAGAGCCCTTGGAAGTCCTCAATAAAAATAGTACGATGATCCAATATTTTATATTTTGATGAATCTGAAAATGCTGCCAGTCTGTGATGAGAACATTTTGGCGAAATTAACTAAAGTAGTTATTTTCAATGTTTTAATGAAATTAACTCAGACAATACCAACGGTCTAATTGATCTAAAAGGTTTGTAGTACTTAGTGAGAACGGAACTTATAATTGTCCAATATAAAAAAAGAACAAACTACAACAATACGTACTGTGAGGTGGTTTGGAAGGTATGTAGCAAAGGTGGAAAATCGTAGTGAATTTGGATTCTCTGAACTGGTGGGTTAAATTCTGAAGTTTTCATTGTCTACTTAGATAATAACATTCGCATAAAGATCATGTTGAAATAGGTGCTGATGTTTCTGTCTGGAGAGTGAGACAATAAAAACCTTCATGAATAAACTACACTCAAGTTTAGACAATTCAAATTCTTTGAAAATCATATACTGTTGAAATCATCTTCAGCTAGATTATTTCAGTGTTTGTTAGGGATGCAGAGGAATATACCAATAATTATCATGTTAAGTCTAATGGTGTCCTTGGACGTTAAATGGACATTTCCATTGGTCGATATTCATTTCACCTGTCAAATATTGTACAAATGTTGTTTTCTATTATATGGTACGATGTGGTCTGGTTGGTTGGTATATAAATAGAGTATGTCTGAAATATAATGATTCATATCTCGGAGGCTGTGACTTGCGTTCTGGACTCAACTGGCTGGGATAGACACCGGAGCAGGGCCAATGGGGTCTCTAGGTCGTCCTTACGTGTTTTACGTGTCACTGTAATCGATCGATAATATACGCTTCACTCTAATCTGCAGTCCACCCATTACAACATTGTTCTACATAATATGCTAATAACCCAAACAATGAATTGATTCTCAATTGAAAACAAGGATCCCATCAATCAATTATCTGAAAAACTATTCCTTTTAAATAATGAATGGCAAAGAGAAATGTTTTCAGGGAAAGAATTCCACTTCTTCATAGAAAGTTGCATTGTATAAGCTTTACTTCAATTCTTTTTTTTCATTTTGTAAAACTAAAACGTAAACAAAACTACAATTCATTATAGAATAATTTCAGTTGGATGTATAAAATAACGAATAGAAATTAGTGTATGATAGTGAAATGGTAATAATGAGCAAAACAGTTCAGTTAGCAAAGGTAAAATCAGAAAGAATTCTTCCAGTTAAAGAAGTTACATCCATTTTTTTAAATAAATAAAGTACAATAAAGTTATAGTAGGATCTGCAGTAGTAGCTTATATTCTGAACTATATCTGATAACGTCTCTAACCGCTGTGTTGCACCATCTATAGGACCTCAATCAGGGAGTCGTGAAGATCCGGCATAAGTAATCCTTAATTAGGAGCATTTTTTCTGGTATTCAATAGTTGCCAATATTTCTTCAAATAACCCATTGTATCATTAAATAAGAAAAAGAGAATTCAGTGAAGAAATCTTTCACTTCTCGACGAAATCATTTACTTAGGCTGTACATTAGTACATATAAAGTTATATATGTCTATAAGAGGATAGAAAAGATGGTATCATAAAATAGATTCAAGACTAAATAACCAATGAGGTGGTAAGGATGAAAATAATTTACAGATCAGATAATTGTCCAGTTGACAGATATGAAGAAAAAATGACAAACATAAAGGTCATAATAATAATATAAACTGAATAATAGTCGAATAAAAGTACAAGAAGAAAGAAAAGAAAACCCACCCAGAAGCATACCCATTAAGGGAATTAGGGTCATGGAAGGATGAGAGGTTGAATGAATCGTTTCTGCACGCAAAGTTCTGACTTGAGTTCGTGGATTGTAAATGCCTCATCAGTGCATAAAATGTTGATTCGACACGCTTTTGATCCAATTCTTTTGACTCTGTAGATTACTTTAAGAGTCCTTTGGAACGATGTGTCCACAGTCAATTAAATACTCCTGTATCGCATTCACCTTTTAAAAGCCAAGCCGGGGATAGTGTTCTGAGATGGGTTTGGAATGTGATCGCTTTGTGCGGCCTATGTAACGTACCTCACATGAGCAAGTAAATTCATAGATACACATTGATATGGCCCAAAGCGGAAGTTTATCCAAGAATGGTAGGCCGGCTTGAGAAAACGATTCGGAGCTTAGCTGCGTAAAATGTTTTATTCTGACCCGTAAATTTATGAAAATCATTATCACTATTCTGTTTTTTGTCTTTTATACTTTCTAGTTTAATAATCAAAGGATTTCGTAAACCTGTTGAATTTAACGATTTATGGCGATTAGATTCACAGCATTTATCAGCCAATGTATCAAAGATATTCTTAACTAACTTGGACAAATATTTAATACCAAATAAATCAACTAATAATTATCTGTAAGTTAATTATTGTTCCATTTTCTATAATTTCAATAGTTGAAATCATGAGTCAATTGAAGCTAGACCACCATAGAAAACCTGGAAGCACTTGACGGCCGTTTCGTCCTGTTGTGGGACTCCTCAGCAGTGCACATCCACGGTCCCGCCTCGCAAGGTTCCAACCCCGGGGCCTTTTAATCTCGCGTGCGAACTCTTTACCTATTAGACCACTGATCTGGTGTACATTCACGATCCTGCTCGCGGGATTCGAGCACAGGGCCTTCGGTCTCGCGCGCGAACGCCTAACCTATTAGACCACTGAGTTGGCCGGCGTCCAATGGTGATAGTGTCTAACATCAACCACCACTGAAAACCCGAAGCACTGGACGGCCGTTTCGTCCTCATGGAAGAAAGTCGAGCAAATACATGAATTGGTTGAGGTTAGACATTAACACCGTTGGATGCCGGCGAACTCAGTGGTCTAATAGGTTGAGCGTTCGTATGCGAGATTGAAGGCCCTGGGTTCGAATCCTGAGAGGCAGGATCGTGGGTTCACACTGCTGAAGAGTCCCACAACAGGATGAGACGGCCATCTATCTTCCATTGACTCATGAATTCAATTACTAAAAAATAAGTCATTTTTCTTTTACTAATGAAAACTCAGGCTTCATGTTGTAGATAAAATTTCTGTTAATTTTTCTGAAGTCGAAAACGAAAACATGCATAAATTTAGATGAATTCTATGGAAAAATGTTGAGGTGTTTCTTGGTGTAGCAGTAGGTTGGAAGTAAGCCAGGGGCGGCCAAGCCAAAATATGGCACAAATTCATGTAGTCGCTGTGAAGTGTACTGAGTTATGTTGGTAGGTGTAGACTAGCTGGTTAAGATATGCGAGACGATAGCAACCGATAGTTGAAGACTTTGAATAACGTGGCTCAAAATCGTTTGCAATGTCGCAGGTGCATCCACTCTTTGTGTTCTCCCAAATTCTAATCTGAATTGTTGTTGTTCCCTTTTTCTCCTTCCGAATTTATTTCACTGGATTATACTCCTTGAATAACATCTTTGAACCCTTATCTTTCCGATTGCTGCCTATACTTTATTACCTCTACCACAATGGGAATTGAATCGACAATTGTATCTCTGTGCTAATGTGGTGTGGCAACTCAAACTGATATACGTACGTACGAAGTTCTACGTTGTTACTGACTAATTAATACCATGTAGAAGTTTGCTTCTTAGTTATTCGACAGGCATTAAATTTATTTATTCTGATGGTCTTATTTTTGATTGATTCTTTTCTTAAATTTCATTGTCTTCACTTGTTTATATGTTTAAGTTAATTATCTTGTTCGATTGACCTTCGACCATATGGTTGATAGACCTATTTCTTATGAGTTGATAGATTGCGTTGTAGTCACCGAGAACACAAGTGGGGATCATAGAATGTATTTGAACACAAAATTACAGAACAACTTAGTAAAATCTGAGAACCATACAGTAAATATTTTATTTACAAAATTTCAATCAATCGTCTCAAACTTTACTGTTTCTTCATTTCCACAGAAATCATTCTCTGTCCACGATCTATTTTCTTCGATCTTAACATTCTGCTATCAGGCATTTGACTTTCGCTTAATGATACATACTACTTATATCTGTTGACATCAGTAGCACACATCACAGCGTCTATTTCGATGTGTCTGTTGATTATCTCTTAACTTAAGTGCCATATTTCTAACTTTAATACATCAAAGAATCTCAGTCCTTTGATTAAATAAGATTAATCAATCATTTGTGAAATATGTAAGCTGTAAAATGGTTAACATAGCCTACCTTACTATATTGTGTATCTAATTATTAAAGTGTCATTTATGAAGTGATACAGTTGACCTGTTTTATTAATTTTTCAAACACTTCTTTGAATATTTCGATGTATTCAGTTCTGTCTAATCATTCACTATTTTTGAGGTAGATGATTCCTGTAGATTAGCTCAGTTTTAATGATTGTTTTTGTGACAAACAATCCCTAGCGAGGTCAACTAATATGCATTGTTGAGAAGTTCAGAACTAACATGAAATCTTTATTTAATACTCTGTTATCAGTGATGATTTTTTATTTTGAAAAAATATTCCAACTCCATAGTGCAACTTTATTCATCTAAATCAATTGATTGTAACTATCTACGATTCGATTTACTTATTTACTTTCGCCTGTTACTCCCAATGGAGCGTAGGCAACTGACCAGCATTCTTCAATCCATTCTGTCTTGGGCATTCCTTTCTAGTTCTATCCAAATTTTGTTCACTTTTCTCATGTTTGTGTGCATTTCTTGGTGTAATGTGTTCTTTAGCCTTGAGAATTCCATGTGAGAGCTTGTCTTGTGACGCAGTTGGGTGCTTTTCTCAATGTGTGTCCTATCCACTTCCAGCGCTTCTTCCTCCTCTAGGATCTGGTTTGTTCTTTCCCATAGTAGGTTGTTGCTGATAGTGTCTGGCAAACGGATCCGAAGTATGTTGCGTAGACATCTGTTGATAGCTTTCGTAGTTCTTCAAGTTACCGTTCCATACAATAGAATTGTTTTGACATCTGTATTGAAAATTCTGACCTTGGTGTTGGTTGACAGTTGTTTTGGGTTGCAGATGTTCTTCAGTTGTAAATATGCTGCTCTTGCTTTACCGATCCACGCCTTCACATCTGCATCAAATCTACCGTGTTCATGAATGATGCTACCCAGATACATAAGGTTTTTTACATCCTCCAAATCTTCTCTGTCAAGTGTAATTCGATTGGTACATGCTGTATTGTATCGGAGAATTTTGCTTTTCCCTTTGTGTATATTGAACGATTCGATTTACATTTTCCATTAATTACTCATAGATCTACTTTGAGTCACAATTCGGTTGTATGATAAGAATAATACATATATGTTAATGAACTAGTACCATTCAATAAAATACAAAGCTTTTCCTTTTGTTTATTTAGTTTAATGATTTGCACTTTGATTTTACAACGGATATTTCTGACAATGAACGATCAGTACAGATTGTATTTACTGAGTACAACTTATTGTTTACAGTTTTACACTACACTGTTTATATGTAGTATCCACCGTCTATGTAAATTAAAGTACTTGTAGTGCATTTCAAAACTAATTACTCTAATGATAACTAAGTTACTATTCTGAATTGAAACTTATCTAAAGAAAAAAATATTTACTATTGTGTATATGGAAATTTTGTTTTCGATTTCAGTAAACACTACTAGCTATTTGTTTTTAAAAACTAAAAGATAATCTGAACTCATATATATATACACATCACACAAGCCACTTGATTTATGCGTCGGCTGTGATACTACCCGAGTGCCTAAACCGAAGCAGGTGGTTTTCTCAGGGGGCCACACCACGAGCCTTTAACCTACAGATCTAATCCATAAGGCAGTGAAGCAATGTCAGGAGATGCAGTCCCATCGTATCCGGTGACCAATAATAGGTTCATATGCCATTTATTTCATTAGGATCCTGGATTTCATATACACCATTGGTTTGCAATCAAGGTTTCCCAACTCCCCTAGGTGGATGAGAGGACGAAAAGCGAATGTCCGGCGCTTTAACCAGATCCCAAACCAATGGTGCACATGGGCTCCAGTATCCTGAAGGAACAAATGGCGTATGAACCAGTCGCTGGTTACCGGCTACCATGGGTATGCATCTCCTCACAATGTTCCACTGCCTTGTGGATCAGACCTGTATGTCAAAGGCTCGGGCTGTGGCCCCCTAAGAAAACCACCTACTTCGGTCTAGGCACCCGGGCAGTATCACAGCCCACATACACATAAATATGGTGTGGCGCATATATATTTGGTGCCCTCTTGTACCGATATTTATGTGTTGAAATAATAATAATAAATCTCCATATCTGATTAAATCGCCGAACATTCGCTTTTCGTCCTCTCAATTTCGTAAACAATATGCATGATGCGAGAAGGCGGTGAGTAGGACTCCCATGACACTGACTGCAAACGCGTAACACTGTAAGAGCATTTCGAGAGAGAGAGAGAGAGCTGACTCTCCCTATTCTCGGGGGCGATTATACTGTTAGTGTTATTTTAGAGGAAAATATTGAATAAACTACTTATTAGTGTTTTTTATTATACCAGCACTTACCATAGTTGAATCGATGTGGGATTTTATGGAAAAAAAGACTAGATATTTACATAAAAATTGTAAATATTTTCTAAAAGTCACCAATTATTTTATATTTGCATTAGAAAATCCCGGGATTGGCAGAATTCTTTGTGTGTGTGTGTTTTAACACTTTTACTTTAACTTAACCAGTCAGTCATTATCTACCTAGATTTTAGTACAGATACCTGTTAGTCCAAGTTGCTGTTCAGACCTACACAACAAGAGGATATCAACATAACTAATTGTTGAAGAGTAGAAATAATTGTAGTATCAATCGTAGCACGGAATGTAAAACATTGAGAATATGGTTTAGAAAGATGTCATGAACGGGTATATATGTATGAAAGAATACTGGAACTCAAGATCTGGAGTATGATAAAAAATGATTGCATCTACACCGTTTTGACAGATTCTGAGCCATGCCATTTGCTGCCTCTAACAACTGATCGTGGTTATTTAGAGGACTTTAACAAGGTATTGTGCCATCTATCTACACAGTTCGTATCGATGTTGTGCATCATGCAACAAAACAAATATAAGTTAGCTATACTAGTTTAATGTAAATAAATGCTGTGAGAAATAGTCATGTCCATGAAAAGGATCAAAATTTCTTTGTATACATTGATCGTAAAAGTTGAAAGAGAGGTTGAGACATTCTGATTATAGTCTACAGAATAGTTTTAATCAATGATTGATTTACAGGGCTCATGATCATGGTGTCTCAGATGCACCTCTTTAATTTTTGATTTTCAACCTTAATTTACAATTTCATTTCGTAAATTATTTTATCTAATTTTATTCTGTGTATATATAATGGTTTGAGTTTTCTTATTGATATTAAAGTCTCTGTTTGGTTGATGTCTATTGACGTATGTGCATTCTGAGCGGATTACCTCGATACTGCCTCTAGTCACAAAGTTTTAGTAAAGTTTGTTTGAGAATAACAGTCATCAAGGATTATGGTTTCGTCCTCGTTGTGGGATTAGTCTGCTGGATATGTCTTGATCCCAGTGTAGACTAATTAGATGCAGTCCTTATTATTAACCATAGTAAAACTCAAACCTTTATACATGTAATTTTACAACAGTTGGACAGTTTGGCGGTTATCTAAACCTGATAGGTCAATCGATAACTTGTTAATATTTGCGGTGAAATGTGATTAGTTCTATCTCATGTTTGACAAATTCTGTAATATTTATATGATCAGTTATCTACGTCATAAAAGAAAAGTATAATGGATGCGCACTGCTGAGGAGCCCCATACTAGGACGAAACGGCCGTCCAGTGCTTCCAGGTTTTCCATGGTGGTCTTGCTTAAATTAACTCATAATTTCAATCTGTGATATTATTTTATGTTCAAATGTCTTTCAGTGATGAAAAGATGCTACTTTCTTCCTCTGTATTTATTATGTATAAAAGAAAAAAAATCGAATGATAGGACTGATTTAAAATGGGAAATCTATTTACTTTAAAGGTCCTATTAAAAAAAATGTTTAAATACTTTCTGTTACTTCACTGTAACAGATATCCGGAGAAGTTTATGAGCAAAGAAAAGTAGAAAATTCGACTGATAACCATATTTTAAAAACTTCTAATAGGGTATGGCAACTTGAACCGATGTATATATGTGCCTGGTCCTATGTGGGGTAACTAACTGAATTGTTTTATAAGAACTTCTATTTTTTCTGAAACTTAACTTTTGAAAGGCTTTTGAACTCTTGTATGTGATGTTCCAATATTCGTAGTAGAATTTTTAACATTTTCAATTTGAAACTAATAACACTTTAATTACTAATTGTATTTTGAGGAGAGGAGAGAAGGAAGGGAGAATCACCTGATTTCGGGCAGGTTAACCATATCGAGTAAAACAAAATGTTTATTCAATTACTAGTATAGCTAATCCATGTCGTGTAGAGACAGGTATCTACCTCAGTACAATGGAAGATGGTCACATAATTTCGTGGATTGGTTGATGTTAGACACTATCACCATTGGATACCGGCTCAGTGGTCCAGTAGGTTAAGCGTTCGCGCGCGAGACCGAAGGCCCTGTGTTCGAATCCCGCGAGTGGGATCATGGATATGCACAGCTGAGGAGTCCCACGATAGGACGAAACGGCCGTCCAGTACTTCCGTGTTTCCAAAGGTGGTGGTCTAACATCAATCGGTTCATGATCTCAATCAAAAGCTTATTCAATTCCTCAAATTTACTAGTTCGAATAAAATTGTTTGACCCTTTAAATCACACTGCTATTCTATGCTAATTCTGTTTATTTATCATACTGTATTATGTTTAATTTCTTCCAATATCTTCTTTATTGTTTTCTTCAACAATCAGTGAAAAACGTCGTGCTTCTATGGGAAATAATATACATCATGGTACTAATGATTCATCAGATAGTGAATTTCGACGTAGATCAGCACAAAGTATTCTTGGCTTTGGTATTCCACAACATAATAAACATTTATATAAATCTGGATTAACAAATACCTATTCAGATGAGATAAATATAAGAAGAGCTAGTGAAGGTATTGCTTTATTGAATAATAATAAAACATCACTTCAAAGTAACAATAATGATATTCATCCCGAAACTGATTTACACCTTAAAACTCATCAAAATGAATCATTACAATCAATTGATAATCGAATGGATTCAACAAATCATGATTTACCATCCAGTACTATTATAGGTAATTACTTTTAATATTATTTTCTTTAATATGGTCGAATGAGATAGAGGAAGAGAGAATAGAAGGAAGAAAGAATACATTGTATGTTAGATCAAATGATAAAGTTTCCTTCATTTTTTTCCCAAATGTATCTATCAAATTGTAAATAATAAAACTTGTAATCATTTATGTTGATTGTAGTAAATGATAGTACAGTGTATTGTTTGTTTACAATTTGTCAAAATCTGTAATATATCCATGTATAAAGTTTAAATACATTCTTATTCTAGTATGCCACCAAATGTCCTGGTACGGCCGAGAGTCAGCTCTCTCTCTCTCGAAATGCTCTCACATTACCGCGCGTATACAGCCACTGTTATGGGAGTCCTACTCACTGCCTTCTCGCACCACGTATATTATTTACGAAATTGAAAGGACGAAATCTGAATGTTTGGGCGATTTAATCAGATTGGTTGATAGGGAGAATCCACCTAGGGGAGTTGGAAAACCTTGATTCCAAACTATGGGACTAGATCTCCTGGCGGGAGATTCCAAAGTCCTAGCTAAGGAAGCCTGCTGTCCTATTTGGCATCTATGATCGAATACTAGTATTCGAAACATTGCTCGTATATCATGGGACCATCGAGTAGGTAACACAGTTGTTAGGACACGGGTACTAGGTAAAGATGGAAAATCAGTTGATGACGTAGTGAAACTTCATCAGTTGAGATGGCTGGGACACGTGTTACGTATGCCCAACGACCGACTGTCTCGACGAGCGATGTTCAATGGTATAGGAGTAGGTTGGAAGAAAGCTAGGGGCGGCCAAACCAAATCATGGCATAAATCCATGAAGTCACTGACAAGTGGACTGAGCCATGTTGGTAGGTGCAGACTACCTGGTTGGGGACCACGAGATGATAGCAACCGATGGTTAGAGACCCTGAATGACATGGCTCAAAATCGTTTGCAATGGTGCAGGTGCATCCAGTCTTTGTGTTCTCCCGAATTCTGATCTTTTGAATTCTTCATGTCCCTTTCTTTTTCCTCTTTCCAAATTTGTTTCACCGGATTATACTCTTTAAATAACATCTCCAAACCCTAATCTTTCCGATTACTACTTATACTCTTGCTACCTCTACCACTACGGGATTTGAATCGACAACTGCATCTCTATGTTAAGGTGGTGTGGCAACTCGAACTGATGTGCGTACGTACGAAGTTCTACGTTGTTACTGACTGACTGACTGACTGATCTCCTGGCATCACCTCAATGCCTTGTGAATTAGATTTTTAGGTCGAGGGTTTCGGGTTTAGCCCCTTAATAAAACCACCTTTTTCGGTTCGGGCACCCATGCAGTATCCCAGCCCTCGCACAAGTCGAATATATATATTTGATGCATTATTATACCAATATTTATATGTTCAAATAATTAAATAAATCAATAAAGATAACTTTAAAAGTTATACGGAATTTTCTTATTTCAATAATTTGAGAAACCAATGCCAATAACCGTTTTATTCTATTTTATAACTATTTAATATGATTTTTAACTTTTGTTATTAACCCGGTAACTTTGCATCACTCAATTGGAATTCAGTTATTGAAAGTCTATAATATAATAATCGATCTTTATGATAAACTGTTGTAGTTCTAGTGAATAGTCATAATTTATGAAGTTCATTGACGTCAACATTGAGACAGAGTTCAGTGATAATAATTAATGATGATCATACTTTAAACGACTAAATTTCAACTCATTTATCTTAAAGCAATATGCTCAATGTGACAGCTGAACTGAACATCCTGATTCACATCATTAGTAAAATCCATAGGTTCATATGAGTGGATAGTTTCAAATTAGAGCAAAAGAATTGTTCATCTTTCAAATGAAACTCATATTTACAGTCTCCTTAATTTAATATTACATGTATATCATTTTATAAAGATATGAGCCTACTTTTTCTTTCGATCACTACAGATTGTGAATTTAAAAGTCACATTCTTATTTCTTTTCGTTTCCTGTTATTATATATATAACCCTTTATACATTAGCATAGACATTGTTATTATTTTCAATAGTTGAGATCATGTGTCAATTGAAGCTAGACCATCATGGAAAAACTGGAGGCACTAAATAGCCATTTCATCCTATTATGGGATTCCTCAGCAGTGCGCATCCACGATCCCGCCTCGTGAGATTCAAAATCAAGACCTATAGGTCTCGCGCGCGACTGTTTAACCACTAGACTACTGAGTTGGCCGGTATTCAACAGTGTTAACGTCTAAATTCAGCTAATCCAAAAAATTGAGTGACACATCCATGATTGTCCTCAGTGAGTTACTATCTCGCAACAGACTCGGTTGAACTTCTTTGGTTACTATTTCTCACTAGAACTCCAAGAACTACGTCTTGGAGACCGTCACTAATGAGCATATGATGATGAATACCAGAAGTGGTTTTGCTGATATTATAGTATTCTCACCGGTTGAGATCATGAGTCAATTGAAGTTAAACCATCATAGAAAACCTGGAAGTACTGAACGGCCATTTCATTCTATTGTGGGACTCCTCAGCAGTGCACGTCCACGATCCCGCCTCGCGAGTTTCCAACCCGGAGCCTTTTAATCTCACCTGCGGACGCTCTACCTATTAGACCAGTGAGCTGGGCGGTATCCAACGGTATTAAACCCTTATCTATTTATTGTGTACGTCTCGACTAAATTACAGTATAATACCTTTAAGCGTAATAAACCAAAGAATTGTCTCTGTTATTTATAATATAGATTTATTTTAAATCGAATTGGATAGTTCACAGTTTTTTTCTTTTTTTTTTTACTCGACTGAAATTGATCAAAGTTGTATTGTCTGTCAACTCGTTTTTCTCCTTCCTTTCAACTTTATTTATTTTCCATCTGTCTACCTTATCTCATTCTATTCTCTATGTATATTCTTTTCTTTTATTTGCTATCACACATAGTTTATGTTAACATATAATAAGTGTCTCAGGATATAATTTATTGTTTTGTTTTTCTTGTATATAACTGTACATAGCTGTTGTATTTCCTCATGTTTTCGTTCCATTCCCTTACCTTTTAAATTTTTACAGAAAGCCTCAAGTAATGTTTTTCTTTATATTATAGATTTTCATAGCATAAAAAAACAGTAGGTGTTAAAACATGTGAAATTATTCGATATTTATCAGTATAGTGGTTGTGGAGATTATTAAGTTATTGATTGAAATCATGAATTGATTGATGTTAGACCACCTTTGGAAACCTGGAAGTACTGGACGGCCGTTTCGTCCTATTGTAGGACTCCTCAGCAGTGCAAATTCACGATCCCACCTCGCAGGATTCGAACTCAGGACTTTCAAGCTCGCGTGCGAACGCTCAACCTATTAGACCACTGATCTGACCGGCATCCAATGGTGTTAATGTCTAAACTCAACCAATTCACGTAGTTGCTCAACCATCTTCCATTGCGCTGAGGTAGATATAACGTAGGACCAAGTACATATATGCACCGCATTCATAGAAGCAGTTAACGTAGTGGTGTAATATATAAAAGAAAGATTAGTTTATAGAAAGAAAGATATAAAGCGATTTTAATCTCATAGTTTAAGGGAAAACAAAGAGTGTATACACCGACGCCATTGTGATCGATCGATTCTCAGTCATGTCACCAAGAGTCTCTAACCATTGGTTACGATAGTCATACGGACCCCAACCAAGTAGTCTGCATCTACCAACATGGCTCAGACTAGAAGTTAGTGGCTTCAAGGACTGATGCCATGTTTTTGGTTTGGCCGCCCCTAACTTTCTTCCAACCATCCCCTACACCGGTCAGCATTGCGCGTCGTGGTAATCAGTGTTCAAGTATATGTAACAACTGTCCCAACCATCTCATTCGATGAAGATTCATAACCTCATCAACTGATTTATCATTATTCCTTAATACCCTACGTCTAACCTCTTTATTACTTATCCGGTGATCCGAGCAGATGCGAGCAATATTTCTAAGGCATCTGTGGTCAAATATTAATAGCTTACGAGTATCTTCTTCTCTTATTGGCCACATTTCGCAGTCGTAAAGTAAAACAGAACGAACTGCTGCTCAATATACTCGTTCCTTAATTGAGAGATGGATATCTCGCCTTCGCCAAACGAGCTTTCTGAATGCGTGCAGATATTCCGTCAGACACTAACCTAATAGGGATGGTCAGACTTCCATGATAAGTGAAGTTGTCGACGCATTCTACTACTTCACTCCCTATCCTTAGTTGAGGTGTTGACGCAGGCCAATCCTGGTGTAACAACTTGCATTTATAGAGTGAAAAACGCATCCCAATCATTCTGGCATTGTTGCTTAGCGCTATCAAAAGACTGCATTTTATCAACGTCTTCACTAAACAGGACTATATTATCTGCGCGTTTTAATTCGATAAGTGGACCTCCTGGTAGGAGATCAATGGCCGAAAGTTCAGTCGACGAGAATTTTATTTCCTTCAGTATATCTATGATGAAGTTGAACAAAAATGTAGAAAGTGGACAGCCTTGTTGCACACCACTTGAGGTTGCAAAAGCAGATGACAGTTCACCATAAGCTCTGAATCGACTAGTGGTGTTCGAGTGAAGAGCCTTCACTTCTGACATAGTTAATGTTTATTAAAATAAATCAGAGTAGTGTTTTATGACTTAGTTTGCAAACAAATCCTTATTTGGTTGACTTTATTTTTTTTCTTTGTTGATCAATTCAACTACTTATTTTCCTGATAATTCTAACAATCCAACAATATATATAAAGCCCAAATTACTCATAAACTTTATGGTTATAAATTCTTATTATGTTTATTTGTGTACATTGATTGATCACTGTTTGGTGACCAAGATTATGTTTGTCTAGTCCTTAGTGCTGATCGAATTTTATCAATCAAGGTACAATTGGGTGACTCAAAATCACATATACTATGTTTTAATAATGAGTGATTGCTAGCAGTCAATAGTCTGAAACTGGGTGAACGGGGTTTGAACGCATGAGGGGCAATCAATTCCTTCAAAATTGTAGGTACGTCTAGGCAATAAATGCAAGTTTATAGAAACGTAAGTCAAAAATGGTTTCGTTCAAACTACCTCTAACCACCGGACATGAAAGCGTAGAATGATCAGAATGTGAATGATCAAGTTGAAAATTCTTAATGGCAGTCTCAAATTCATCACAATATGGCAGATGATTTCACTTTCAATCATGTTTTCAACCATGAACACTTGATTAATCCTGTTTTTTAAGAATATCACCAACAAGAACGTGAAAATCTTTTGGGAAAATAGTTAATATCACACCTGCTGAAAAAGCTATTTGGTATCTTAATTTTTTGTCGATTAGCAGTAGATAATACATTCAAGTAAGAACTGATAGTTACTGGTTTCATGACTTAGTATGAATACTAACAACACTTGGATGTAGATACATCCAGCTGACAAGTTATAAATAAGATGAGTTACTTAATTACTTACGCCTGTTACTCACTATGGAGCATAGGCCGCCGATCAAGATTCTCCAACTCACTCTGTCTTGGACCTTCTTTTCTAGTTCTATCCAACTATTCATTCTTCTCATGTTTGTCTACATTTCTCGGTGTAATGTGTTCTTTGGTCTTTCTCTTCTCTTTTGGCCCTGATGATTTTCAGTCAGTCAGTAACAACGTAGAACTTCGTACGTACGTACATCAGTCCGAGTTGCCAGACCACATTAACACAAAGATGCAATCGTCGATTCAATTCTCGTAGTTCTAGAGTTAGTAAAAGTATAGGCAAATATCGAAAAGATTAGGATTTGAAGATGTTATTCAAGAGGTACAACGCAGCGAAATAAATTTTGAAAGAGAAGAAAAAGGGACATGAACAATTCAGAAGATTAGAATTTGGAAGAACATCAAGAGTGGATGCACCTGTGCCATTCCAAATGATTTTGAGCCATGTTATTCTAAGTGAAGATAAGTTGCTCATGTTAAATTCCATTACTATTCAATGTCAAAAAATCAGTTGAGCAATGTGCATTCATTTGATATGTTCACTCACTTTATTCCTTTTTTTCTTGACCGTTCTTCATCATATATCTATATATACTAAACTATACTACTTATTCATTGTTATTTCATTAGGTTTTTCCAAAGATCAACCAACACGTCGATCTGTACGTATACATGTTGGTACTAAACCAGAATATATACCGGAATTATCAGAGATAAATACAGATTCTGCAAGTTATACACCGATAAATGAAAATGTAATCATTAGTTATTATGAAATATTTTTATTTGATAAGATTACATTAATTATTTTATTATCACTTTTCTAATTGATGTATCCATTAATAAGGTCTTACACTAGATTCCGTATGTTTTACTTCATTTAGTTGTAATCTCGCTCATTCTAGTACGAAGGAATGTATGTAAATGTTTACTTTGTAATTAGCGTTTTTTTAGCGAATTATTTTACTACCCCATGCCCAACCCTCCTCCTTTATCCGGGCTTGGGACTGGCAGTAGCCCCCGGAGGGACTCCAGGTGGAGTTAGCAACAATTCAATCTTTGATCAATGAGTTACATGTTCAAATATCTACTAAGACGCCTTGAACTAACTGACATATTTCACTGAGTAATACGAGTAGACAGTCAAGAACAGTTTCTCCTTATTATAAAATCTTACATTTTAAATAATACAACACAATACTTTTAGTTTCGATATCTTTGGATAGCCAATTTGTAACTAAGGTAAAAACTGTATCCTATATAGAGATGTATTGATGGCACCAAATACAATGAATTTAGCTAATAACAAATATGTTTGCATTATTTTAATTAATGAAATAAAAGGTACTGTATTGGAACAATGACACATAGTTATGGTAAAAATCTTACTAACCATTGTGAATTTGGTCGTACATTTAGACTGAAGTCATTTTATGAAGACAAAGGACAATTGGAATTACTAAATAAATAGATATTATTTGATTGATATGAGGTCATCAATTTGAGCATCGTTTTTTGGTTATGATTAACTAGAAAGATGTATCCGTTTTACCCTTGTGTCTTGGATTAGTCACTGTCGATCAGCTTGATGGATGGTTTTCTTCCTAAGACAAATAGCTGTATCTTCATTATAAAAATTATACTTCTAGTAGCTTTCGTTATGAATGAATGTGTTGTAGTTACTAGCAATCATCTATACATTATTCTATAATATTAGTTAGTTTCTGTAGTGAAGATATTCATATTAGGCAGTTATTCATAACGATGAAAGCATAAAACTGCACTCTTTTTAACCATAACCAATTTCCATTTTTAACATAAACCGTCACGGTTTTACTCTTGTGATTTGTTGCATAGTAAGAACCGTCGACCAAGAATCGAAGTTTTCTTTGGCAGCCCTACACATGGCGCTAATTAACCCCAAAATGCCCTAATATGGCCGAGAGTGGGGTGGGTTCACCCTCCCTCTCGAAATGCTCTCACACGGCCACGCGTATACAGCCTCTGCCAGGGAAGTCCTACTCATTGCCTTTTCGTGGTATTACTTTTGTTTACGAAAATGAGAGGACGAAAAGCGAATGTCCGACGCTTTAACAGGGTTGGTGGACATGGATAGTCCACCTAAGGGATCAAACCTTCAGGTCGAAGGCTCCGGTTGTGGCCTCCTAAGAAAACCACCTGCTTCGGTTTGAACACGAAAGCAGTATCATAGCCCTCACACATATCAAATGAGATTTGTGTGGCGCATATATATTTGGTGCCTCATGGTACCAATGTTTATGTGTTAAAATAAATAATAAATATATATTATTAATTACCAATTATGTATGTTTACAACTTTGTTTTTCTTTTTTTCTTTTTTCTTTATAGTCCGAGTTCTTTATGAAAGAGATCGATCATAAATCACCTATCGATGACCAATCAAACAATCATCTAATTAAAGGGAAAACTGTTACTACAAATGATGAATTAAATAAATCGATTGAAATCAATCAAATCAATCCAGTAATGATGAAGTCATCATCATCATCACCATATTCATCGTCCTCCTCATTATCATCATCATATCTATGTCATTGTTTCTCTATTATTTGTATTCATAAAATGAAATTTAGTTTATTATATGCATTATTGAAAACTTATGGGAAAACATTATTATGGTCAGCATTTTTAAAATTTTTATATGATATATTAGTATTTGTTAATCCATTATTATTAAAGTAAGTGAAGTGGGGTTTGTCTTATATTGTTTTGTTTTTTTCTTATCATTGAATTTGAATCATTTACATTTAGGAATAGATGATTAATTGTATTGTGGGGCCCTTTTGTTTTGTTGTCGGACGATGTTGTCGAAAGGGCTCCGCACTTTAGTTGCCCGTGAATTTCACTCCAATTAGATCGTAATGAATGTTTGTTATCACCTATCCTCGTATATATATTCATCGACTTAAATCGCCTTAGTCAATAACGGAATTTAGATAAGTCAAATAACAAGAATCGACTTGTGAATACATATAGCTTGTATATAAAGTGAATGGAATAGAACGAAGTGAAACGGAGCACAGTAGAGATGGAGGGTAAGCCAACTCCCATTTTACCAAGAGTTAATCAATATTTATAGTTACACAAAAATAGGCTACAGACATATGATGAATAGGATATGCACCCATATAAAAACAATTAAGGTTGATAAGCGAATAAATTAACAAGGTCGAAATGTGACTCAAATAGAATGAATAGAATGGGCTGTCTGAAAGCTAGAATAAAGTGTATATGGGCTTAACATAGGAACCAACACTACAGTATCGACTTACACTTAATTAACTTAGATTATATTATTCTAATAGTTCTAAATGCCCTAGTATGGCTGAAAGTGGGGAGAGTCAGCTCTTTCTCTCTCGAAGTGCTGTCATATAGCCACGCGTATACAGTCACTTAGAGGAAATTCCTACTTACTACCTTCTTGTGGCATAACTGTTGTTTAAGAAATTGAGAGGACAAAAATCAAATGTCCAGCGCTTCAACCGGCTTGATGGTTATAGGGGATCTACCTAGGGAAGTTGAAAAACCCTGATTTCAAACCAATAGTGCACATAGGCACCAGGATCTTGATGAAACAAATGGCATCTGAAGCTATTATTGGTCACCGGATACCATGGGATTGGATCTCATGACGTTGCTGCACTCCACCTTGTGGATTAGACGTTTGGGTTGAAGGCTTCACGTTTTTAACTGCTTAATAAAACCACCTTTTTCGGTTTGGGCATTCGAACAGTATCCCAGTCCTCTAAAAAATCAAGTGACTTTTGTGATGCATATGTATTCGGTGCCTGTTTGTAATAATATTTATAGAGTATCATCCCACTTTTGAAGGTAATATTTGTCAAATTACGTGAAAATAATACTGGTAATAAACATGAATAAAAATAACATTCATATATAGAATATAATAATAATAATTCTGTTACGACCTACGTATGATAGATCTCATTTCATGAATTATCAAGATGTAAGTGTTAAAAAGGTTAAAATAATAGAATAAATATCAGAAGTGGGTTTTGTGGAGATTGTAGTAATTTCAGTAGTTGAAAATCATGAGTCCTTTGAAGCTAGACCACCATGGGTCAGTTGTGAGATAGTAACTCACTGATGACAATGGTGGATGTGCCGCTCAATTTCGTGGATTGGTTTAATTTACACATTAACACCGTTAGATGCCGGCCGGCTCAGTGGTGTAGTTGGTTAAGCGCCTGGCGCGAGACTGATAGGTCCTGGGTTTGAATCCCGCGAGGCGGAATCGTGGATGCGCAGTGCGGAAGAGTCCCATACTGGGACGAAACGGCCATCCAGTGCTTCTAGGTTTCCCATGATGGTCTAGCTCCAATTGACTCATGATCTCAACTATTGAAACAGAATAAATCCTGGTAGATTAAAACGAATTCTGTAAATAATCTTATAATCATTATGAATGTTTAAATTGATTGCTCATAATCATTTAAACATTCAAGGATTAGATTTATAACACTTTTCTATTCAATCTTGAATATTTATTGTTGAATATATCTTGATAGCGGACATTGGCTATTGCTAATTGAAATCAACTGAACTAATAGAGGTTATTCACTTTATTAAATTATTTAATAATTCAGTTATGGTATGTAAATATGAAATGACAAATCCTCGTAAAATATCTGAAAATATTTCACTTCTACGTAGACGGTTTGTATAAACTGGTACATATATTTCAAACTATTCGTTTTTGATACAGTGGTCTTGAGTGCTGTTACAGGTTTGAGGGTGGTTATCACTTCCCGGTTGCCCACATCGTGGAAGGGTTCTTCTCGAGGTATCTGAAAATGAAATTGAATTAGAGGTGGTCTTAGTGATCTCAGAACGTAACCACAATACCCAAGAAACAACTGCTTGAGGTCGGTCACACACGACCATTTTATGAGTAGTTTTCGTGTTAGCTCCGTACTTGTTGAGAGCTTACCGCCGGAGACGGATATCCAGCAGCATCGCTGTTATGCTGGTTGTCTGAAGGAAACAAACACCTTACTACCATTACACCTCTGTGCAGTCAGCAGTACGACTTTGCTTTCAGACGTTGGGTTTGCTGCTGTACCGTTCTTCAACCGACCCGTCTGGCATGGTAGGACCTTGAGGAACGTTTGTCCCAGCCAGTGTAGCTCGATTTCTTCATCACGATAGGCAAGCTCGTCCACCACGTCAAGGTAGCAACAACGGTCGGGCTCAAAACCAATCACAATAACAATAGCAGTCCTTTATGTGAATTCGGTTTATAGTAAGAGCTGTTACTACATAACTGAAGTTGTAATTGATAAGAAAAGTGTTAGACTAGAGAGAAATTTCAAATAGTATCATTCATCTGTGTGACAACACACAGTTTCGTATGATCATATTCAATCAATTGGTGATTAGTGTTCGTAACTATATGTTATTTGTGCTATCCATATTCATCATACTTCTCTAGTACTGATGGAAACTTGTGTTTGGCTTCATTCTTTATTAGTTATCAACAGGATGACTGTTTAAGATACTTTCAACTTTCTAGACATGGTAGTAGTTAGAGCTGGTTAAGCTTCTTCGGTTTTCTCTCACTCTCACTCTCTCTTTCAATTACTCCGATGACTTTGTGCTACTTGGAACTTGACAGTAAAATATATTGAAAGTCTAGTATTTGAACGAAGAATATTCTTTTCAATAAATTCTCTTCAGACTCTACAATTATATATCCAAATTAATAATCCGAAAAATGACCAGTTTAAAATATATCTTCACCCTTTGAGAGTTATGGAGCCATTTTAAACTGGGTGATATAGGTTTGTCATGCTCACAAGTGGCAACTAGCGCGAAAGTTAGACTATCCACATCCCATTGATGATAGTCTATCCACTTGCCTAACATCCAATTATAGTTACTGAAATGTAATTCTTTCATCCCTTATTTGTCTTTTCCCTATTATTATTATTATTATTATTATTATTATTATCATTTGTTGTAAAATGTTTTATAGGTTATTATTGAATTTTCTACAAAATACTCAATCAGAACCAATATGGCATGGTTATTTATATGCTATAGCAATATTTATTGATACATCTATACAATCATTAATATTACAAAGTTACTTTCATATTGTATTCAAACTTGGTATGAATATTAAAACAGCAATTACTGCAGCTGTATACAGAAAAGTAAGTTCATATTCATACATTATATGATGTGAATTGAATATAAGTGATTAGTTCAATGTTTGGGATTCTTTTTCGAACTAGGAATCGAATTCAATGTTTCCATCCATAACGAAGTCAAGCGTTCTAATCATAGCCAAATCATGTACAACTTATTTACACTTTTCATACATGATGGTTTATTTCAAATCCATAAATTTCTCAATGATAATTGTTTTTTAGTCCTAGGTTCGACCATTTATAGGGTCTTGAATGGTGGGTAGTGCTTATAACATTTCCTAGTTTTCGAGAGTTTTCTGTCTATGGCTAATCTGAAGTATAAAAGAAATTTCATACTGAAAACTCTTTCCTATTCTGTTTTAGAGTCTACGATTAAGTAATAAAGCTCGATATCAATCAACTACTGGACAGATTATGAATTTAATGTCATCTGATGCACAACAATTTGTCCAATTAATGCCATTTATAAATATTCTATGGTCAGGACCATTTCAAATAACAATTGCTATGGTATTTCTATGGAGAGAATTAGGACCTTCTGTATTGGCTGGTGTCGGTGTTCTATTGTTACTTTTACCACTTAATGTTTTGGTAGCACGTCGATCAAAAATCTTTCAAGTAAGTTGATTAATTGTAATTCATTTAATGTCAAAGTAGCAATATGAATTATTAATTTACCAAAACCAATTTGTGCTTAATACATGACTATTGGTTCATCCTACTGGATCCATTTTTGCTATTTTTTTCTATATTGTATGGTGTTGTGGTGATTATAAAATTAGAATGTTTCACATTATAAACTTACTTTGATTAGACAGTCGTTTAAAATCAAGAAACAATTCAATATAGGACGCTTTAACATTCACAACTCCACATAAACTCGTAGATTGATTGAGGTTAGATATTAACACTGTTGAATGCTGACTCAATTGTTTAGAGTTTAAGCGTTTGCTCTCGAGACTAAAGTTTCTCAGTTCATTTTCTGTGTGCAAGGTTGTTAATTCGTACTGGTGAAGAATCTCAGGGCGAGACGATCATTTACTGTTTCCAGGTTCTCAATGATGGTCTAGCTTCAATGGATTCATGATTTCATGTTGTTTTTTTTTAAAAAAAATATCTCTTTCGTTTGTGAATGTAACTCACTTGTTTCATACGATTTATTCAAATTGACAAAATCTAAATCAAATGTGAGTATAACGAATGTTCCTCTCTCTCTCTCTCTCTCTCTCTCTCTCTCTCTCCTAGTCAACCTGACCCCAATTCATATGAAATTATCACACAGTGATTATACATATTTTAATGATTTGTCTACCTAATATCACCTCACATTCAACGTAACATGTTGAGTGAATGACTGAATGAATGATCATCACTAATAAGCTTTAATCAGCTAATGTATTTTTGTCCCGCTTAAATATTGGTGCATACATACATATGTGTACCATACAAGTCATTTGATTTGTGTGTGGGTTGTGTTACTGTCTCAATGTCCAAACTGAAACATAATAAAAAGGTCAATTGATGAAATACTCTTTTTTTTCACAGATTGAAATACTGAATGATGAATGTATTTCGATGCAATTAGATTGTTTATTTTACATTACAAAATGTAGGTGAGACAGTATTTATTCATAATTGTCATCACTAACTACTATGATTAAAATGATTTTTGGTTACTAAAATTATGTAACAAAGGGTCAATATTCTTTTTTTGAATATTCATCCTAATATGTATTACAACTAACTAACTAAGTGGATAACGCGATGTCGTTTAGAACGAACGGTACTGGGTTCGAGTCCAAGACAGTGAACATCAGCTCTGAGATGCAGGTATATCCAACCGACGAGTCCCAAATAGGATGAAACGCGCGTCTTGTATTCCATTGCTAGCCACTCTCCATCTTTGCTTATAACTAATTAATTATTTCTATGTATTATTTAAACTCGTAAACATTGGTGCAAGGAGGCACTAAATACATATGCGCTACGTAAGTCATTCGACTTGTGTGAGGGCTGTGACACTGACCAGATGCCCAAAACGAAGCAGGTGGTTTTCTTAGGGGGCCACACACAGAGCCTTCCACCTGAAGGTGTGATCTACAAGGCAGTAGAGCAACGTCAGGAGATGCAGTTCTATGGTAGCCAGTGACCAACAATTGGTTCATACGCCATTTGTTACTTCAGGTATATGTAGCCCATGTCCACCATTAGTTTGGAACGGGAGTTTTCCAACTCCCCTAGGCGGACTTTCCGTGTTCATCAAACTGGTTAAATCGCCGGACATTCGCTTTTTGTCTTCTCAATTTCGTAAACAACAGTAATGCAGCAAGAACTCAGTGAGTAGGACTTCCCTGTCAGTGGTTGTATTGACTTGGCCATGTGAGAGCATTTAGAGAGCGAGAGCTGACTCTCTCCACTCTCGGCCATATCATTGCATTTGGGGGCACTATTTAAGTAACCTTTTTAGAATGTTATGTTTGAACAGTGGTTTATTTTGATAGAATGGTGAGTAGACAAATTTGATTTAGGTTGTACATTTTAAATAATCTGGTCGAATATACTTGACATGTACATGCGAATATTTATCAAGTTTAGAACGAATAGTTTGACAAAACATTGGGCTCCAAATATGGAGAAGTTATTATATGTGAAGATTATTATATTTGAAATAATCTCAGTGATTGAAATTTAGAAAAAAAATTCCAACGTTTCGTCCAGCAAGCTTGTCTGGACTTCTTCAGGGTTTAAATAGACAAAGTAACAACTATAAATAAAGAAAGAGATAAAGTAATGGATTATTATTATTATTACCAATGTTAGCCCAAATATTCAAGCAGGCCGCCTCAGAGAATAAGATGTTCTCTAGACCATAAAAAGACTTTGAAACTATCCGAACGAGAATGTGACAGGAATACGACAAATTGATTATGTACACATGATGGGGATTTGAATTTACGAATAGCCAAGGCTACTATAAATCTAAAACTTCTCCCTTGACAATACCCATACAATGTTTTTAAAATCGCATTAACATCAGCTCTATATCGTACCTCAATCATATGTTGCTATCAACGAACTGAACCTAAAGGCATTTCAGCACATGTTCCATAACGTTTGGTTGTATTGTTCGATTATTCCTCCTCATGTATTTATGCCCAAACAAACATGTCCGTTGGTAGATGCAATAGGTTATGACGTAGTTGTTCGTTCAATGTCTAAGCCCATGTGGGTTTATAGACTTAGTGTGTTTATAACGATCGGTTTTGCAGTGTACTATGTTTTCTGGTTAGCTGTAATACGTTTAGGTTTGAAAAAAGCGATGATCCCCTGAACTGTGACATGAGATCAATCTATGAAGCTATTGAGTATTGGTAGAAGTAGATTATCTGATTGGAGTTGGGAGGTTAATGTTTGATGATACGACTTAAAATCAATTGCAGTAGTGCAAATAGATTCTTTCCAATCTCGATCCATATTATTATTCTATACACTTTATTCTACCAACCGATTGCTTCTATCCTCTTCTATATCCTCCATGTTTAAACCTTTTACTTTCATTTGAACTAATTCTTCATCTCGCTACTTTGTTGTGACAACTTAGGTCGAAATACATCTATAACAAACTCTTTGTTGTTTATGATTAATTGTATAGTTTTCACTGACTAGTTTTCTATCTATTCATTGTATTTGAACCGTAGAACTATTGAAAACAAGGAAGATTGGGTAGTTGTTTTCTAGTTTATGACTATTACTCAAGAATATGCGCTCACAAGCCTACCACGTATTAAACTCAGAACTTTAGAGTGCTAATGGTGGTGAGAATCAAACTATAATAATCGAGTGATCCTTATTATCAAGTTCAGTCTATCCGCGATATACTGCTTCAATTATTCAGTTGTGCTGGTAATATTCGTCTCATTTCGACGTTATCAAACTCAACGCGCCGTGCATATATATTGAAGTTCATTATCAACGTACGCAACTTTTAAGGTTGCTTTCGTCACTGATTGGTCTCAGTTAAGGTAGCGTTGAAAACCAGGCAGCACTGACACAACTGTTTTGTCTGAGCATCGGACCCTTTAGCAGTACTCACCTTGGATCGTGCCCGTGAATTTTATTTCACTCTGCAAATGCTTGACCATTAGAGCCAATGGGTCAGCGCCCACTTTTACAATTACAACTTCAATCGATTAGTGATATTGAGCAACAGCCATCAAGTTCTATTTGTTACTACTGTTTCATTCTCGACATTCTGAACTCCATTTGTCATAAATTTTAAGTAGGTCTTCAAGCAATTCTTTAAGGGGGTTACAAATGTGGTAACTACAGTAGTTAAGTGGAAGGAATGTTTAGGATATTAGTTTAATTTACAGGCTGTATCTGTCACAAGTGGTGTGGGTACATACTGATGAAGCGTCTAGAATTTTTCAGTGACTCCTGATTTGCAGTGGTACCTCAACAGAAACTAATCTGTGACGAATACAATCCACAAATAAAATCAGTCTCCACGTCAACCCTCCAACTAAATTGAATATATTTGTTGTTTAATAGGGTGGTTAGCAGAACTAAGTTCAATACGGTTTTTTATAAGCTTGTGTTTTTCATAAAGCAAGAGTTATTACGTCATTTACGTCGCAATAGTTTATACCATGAAGAATCTTTATTTACTTAATACTACATATAACTTAGTGACTAGAAACATTGATAATTGTACAGAATTTATTTTGTTCGGTAGGCTAATTACGTCGTTATGTATTATCCGTTTCTTTGACTAATAAGGGAGCTATTCAACAGCTAATTTTCAAGATTAAATTTTTAGCAATCCCTATCGGCGCTTGTGGATCCTGAGCAAATGCTTTAGTGTTCTTTTTTGTCAGTTATAAGTATTAGGATATTTGAATATTGGTTAGTTATAAAATCAAGCGAAACTAGAAACACAGAGTCCCATAAATAACTTTATGTCTACTAAACTACTCAGTAACCAGTTGAACTCTGGATCTCTAGGTATAGTGCGTTAATATTCATTCATAGATATTGAATTGGAGTCCCGATGCAGCTGGTACATCTACCTTGTGAGTTCTTTACTGGGAAGAAACACACTCCGTGGATTCCACTACCACGATCTCAATACATTGATACATTGAAAATATTATATCAAGTAAACTTTTGAACTGGCTTTCTACATAGTATGGTGTGGAAACTTCGTCAGCTTGAGAATCGTGTTGCCTTCTTTTTGCTCTTATACTGAACCAAAATTCTCCATCAAATGTACTGACTCCCATTACAGTTACTCAGTTATCTGTTATATTGAACGTAGGATGCGGTATGTGTATGTATCATTCTAAGTTATCCTCCAACTTATAACGGCATTGGAAACGAGAAAACTTACTGATGCATACTGTGAATGCATTGAATGTTGAAAAAAAACTCATCCTTCCTTTAAATTTTATGTTTCTAATAATTCTCTTTCATGATAATATTTACTTAGGAGAAGAAGTCTTCATGTGCAGATAGTCGAATAAAGTTTATCAACGAATTGATGAATGGTATACGAGTAAGTTTATTTTCATGAATATGTTATTCTGTTTCAAAAAATTAACAATCTATGATATTTATGGTGACACTTTGTTTCGTTTTTCTTCCATGTTTTCCATTGGACCTGGAAACTGTTGAATAACAGATTCCACCGAGTAACATTTAGAAGGTCAATGAACTTGTGAATTGTTTTTTATGTGTACCAACTCCCTGTGTTTAATACAAGAAACCCTTCGAAGATAACTTTTAAACGTGCAATATCGCTTCTTTCTCATGGGTGTTCGGTATCTCACCAAACTTCTAGGTCATGGTTAGTCGCCTGTGTAGAATGTCAGTAACGTATACTTGAATTTAAAGGTCCCGGTTAACGAGTGAATCTAACTGACCTCCCTTGATTTCTTTATTTTGAGTTTCATTTATATACCTGGTAAATATAAGCTATAACTATCACAATACGAATGTTCAGAGACTTCTCGAATACTATTCCAGGATCTCATTTTCACTAGAAATACCCTACTGACATTTATAGAACGCTTCATTGTATGTCTTGATATCTCCTATATATTTTATTGTTGGTAAAAGTTGAATGTTGAACATTATGATCTCATTTAGTTATCTGTTAGATGGTAATCAATTTCAGAAAAGAATTTTATACTGTTGAAAACATTCGTATAAGTAATATTTTCCAAATGTTGTTAGTGTTGTGGAGGTTCGTTTCATTTTGATTTATTTATTCATTCATTTGAACACATAAATATTAGTACAAGAGGGCACCAAATATATATGCGCCACACAAAACAATGAGAATGTGAAAAGAAAGAAGTAGGTGAGGTGCGTATATGGAAAAGAAGGAAAAAAAGAACAATAACGACCACAGATTAGTGTAAGGTAGTGTAGTAGTAATAAAAATAATAATAATGGGGGAAATGGAAAGGTACAATCAGAAGAAATCTATCAGTTAAGGAAGATACAACCACTTTTTATGAAGAAAGTAAAAGAAGGCTACAGCAGGATCGCCACTGACTTTTATTCTGAGCCATATCTGATAACGTCTCTAGCCACTGTGATGCACCATCTCTAGGATCCCAGCCAAGGAGTCGTGAAGGACCAACACAAGTCACCCCTTTGCAGCTTTCTTTCATACCCCGACACCATGTCATACACTGACCACCTCTCCGCTTTTTCCAACCAGTCGGCAAATGATGCATGACGTGGAATTCGCTGGGACGAAATTCATAGGACATATCCGAGCCACTGAGGTTGGTGTTTCAAGATGGTGACACCAACTGGATTATCGTCTCTGTGCCCGAACACACGATGACGAATCTCTGCATTACTAGCATTTTGATAGCTCAGAAAACACTCTGAATTTATGAAGTTTTTCAGTAGTTGAAGATTATTATCTATCTTTTTTTGGTTCTCAATCCTTTTAACAAGGTGAAAGACTAATTTTTTTCTTCTTCTTGTTGATTATTTCCATTTTAAAGGTATTAAAACTTTATGCTTGGGAACCATCATTTATGAAAGAAATTGGTCGTATTCGAGATCAAGAAGTTAAATATTTACGAAAATTCACATATCTTCAGTCTTTATCATTTTTATGGCATTGTACACCGTTTTTTGTAAGTTATTTGATTATACTATTGTCATTTAATTATATCCATCGAAAAGATTATGTCATTATGTTTAAAGTAACTTGTGATCTGTGTCCTATTAATGTATAACGCGTAACTATACCCGCCAATTAGAGAATAGTGGCTTATCGACCGAACCAATAATGCAAAAACAAGTATGAACAGTTTAGAGTCCTTAACAGTATTCGTAATTCCCTCTTAGCTCTGCCTGTTGAGTCCAGAACATCAATCTCAGCCTGTGCGATATGAATCATGCATTTCAAACATGACTGGGTTTAGATACCAAGCAAACAGACTACATCGTACCATAAAATAGGAAACAACAATGCTAATATCGAGGCAATCCGCACAGGGTGCCCATATGCCAACATGAGACTGATCAATTGCAGTCCTAAATAACAATGGGAAGATACAAGTAAAACAACACCAAATGTGGCTGTGAATGTGGGAGACTGTAATTGATAGACATAACATAACTCAAGAATGGTAAATCGTAAAATAATGATCTATAGGTCAAAATAAAGTTTATGATACGAGGAACACGAATGTGAATAGTTTATTTACTTAACGATTATACGATAAAAATATACGTATAGTATTAGTCCAGAAATAGATTCCAACAGTTACCATTCATTATTCTCTTCGGGATGTAACAAGATCATTTATGAAATACTCGTTTTGTATCTTAGCTGAATGTAAACTTAATCCATAAGAACTTTCGTCTAAATTTGATTGAATAGTTTCACAGTATTTAGGCACCGAGTTAATTTGAGACATTAAAGAGGAAGAATGCATTTATAAAATCTCAGCGGATTCTTTCGTGTTGATGTTCACTCTGGGACTCGAACCCAGTACCATTCGCTTCAAATGCCCTCGCGTTCAGTAAAAAGCCCAGAAGAATGATATACATTCAGACGAATTACATGGGACTACATGAATTTAGAAAAGTTCATCAATTTGAGATGTTGGAGAAGATTGTTAGCTCAGGTGGATGATTTTGGTGGAGTTTTGTTCTCTGAGGTGGATGGTTTGGTCGTGGAGCTTTCAACGTTGAAAGCTCCACGACCAAACCATCCACCTCAGAGAACAAAACTCCACCAAAGTTCACCAATGCTATACGGTTTTAGAGAAACATATATAGTTAAGAATCAATTCATTACCTAAGGTATCTAAATCTTGAATGCTTTCACAGATATTTTTTTTCACAATGGATGTAAATAAAGCTAAGATAAGTAAATGTAATATAGAGTATCCTAAAGAGTAGAGGGTTAATGAAGTTTATATTGCATTTATCAGTAATATTTATTAGGAATACCAAGTATATTTTCATTGATGGTAAATCAGTTGATAAGGTTGTGAATCTTCATCGAATGACATGGTTGCACCACGTATTACATATACCTGAACACTGATTACCACGACGCGCAATGTTGACTAGTGTACGGGACAGTTGGAAGAAAGTAAGGGGTGATCAAACCACAAAGTCACTAACTTCTAATCTTAGTCATGTTGGTCGATGCAGACTACTTGGTTGGGGTCTGCGTGACTATCGTAACCAATTATTCGAGACTGTGGGTGACACGGCTCAGAATCGATCGATCACAATGGCGTCGGTGTATACACTCTTTGTCTTCCCTTAAACTAAGAGATTAAAATCACTTCATATCTTTCTTTCCACGAACTAATTTTTTCTTCCTGTATTATATCCTTATACACAATCCTTCTTTTATATATTACTACCATTGAATTGACTACTATGAATTCGGCGATTATCTTGTTGTGCTAATGAGATATGGTAACTTGGACTGGTTTTACGTTGTAACTGATTGACTACCTATTATATACTAAATAAATTTATTAATTTCTTAGTTATCATATTTCTTTTTGTTTGTTTTTTCTTTAATTAGGTTGCTATTTCTAGTTTTGGTGTATATATATTAACATCGGATAAGAATATATTAGATGCCCAAAAAGCTTTTGTTTCATTATCTCTATTCAATATACTTCGTTTTCCATTATTCATGTTTCCAATGATTATAAGTAATTTAGCACAAGTAAGTTCAATGAAATAATTAAATGATCTTATATTTATTCTATGATGAGGCTATTTCAGTTTAATCAATCGATCTAAGTATTACTACCTATCAAACAATGTAACTCAATATGACAGTTGAAAAGAGCTGGGAAGGATTGCCCAGTACAGGGTTGGATGAAGAGTGCTGGTGGGTAGCCTATGCTCCCCCACGACGAGTAACAGACGTAAGTAAGTAAGTTAGTAAGTACTTACTTAAGCCTGTTACCCCTTCTTGAGGAGCATTGGCCGAATGTTTGATATATGAGAAAATATATTACTTTCTTTTTTCGTTTATTTATTTATTTATTTATCTAAACACATAAACATTGGCACAAGGAGGTATCAAATAGTTATGCACCATATAAATCATTCGATTGATGTGAGGGCTGAGATACTGTCCGTATGCCCAAAACGAAATAGGTGGTTTTATTAGGAGACCACATCCAGAGCCTTGCACCTAAAGGTCTTATCCATAAGACAGTGAAGCAACGTCAGGCGATGCAGTCCAGTGGTAGCCGGTGACCAACGATTGGTTCATACACCATTTGTTTTCTTAGGATATTGAAGCTCACGCACACGATTAGTTTGGAACCAAGGTTATTCAACTCCTCTATGTGGATCCTCTATATCCACCAATCCGGTTCAATCACCGGACATTCACTTTTCATCCTCTGAATTTCCTAAACACAAGATGGCTGTGATTAGAACTTCCCTGACAGAGATTGTATTTCGAAGAGCGAACCACCCCCCCCCACGTTCGACCATACAATAGCATTTGCATTTTTTTAAAACATTTTATCGCAAAGTGACAACAATATGAATATATTCTAATTTGGACAGTCATTTTATACTAATTTGATGATATTTATTTAAAAGTTACTAGATTTCAGTCCAATAGACAGTTAAATATCAGTTGGGGTTAGACATTAACACCATTAGATACCGGTTCAGTGGTCCAGTAGGTTAAGTGTTCGTGTGCGAGACTGAAGGCCCTGGGTACGAATCGTGCGAGGCGGGATCGTGGATGCGCACTGCTGAAGAGTCCCACAATAGGACGAAATGGTCGTACAGTGCTTCCAGTTTTTCAATGGTGGTCTAACATCAATCAACTCATGATCTCAATCCAAAAGAAAGTTAAATAATTCATTTCCATCTAGTATTATGGATAACTATATATCACATAAACATAACTATCAATAAACCCATTAGAAACTAACATATTACTTGACAGTTATTCTTTCATTGTTTGACAGTTTTTCTTCTTGAACTATAACTATCCATATACTAGAAATAGGAATTCAATTTACTATATTTTCATTTTCATCTATTTACTGATTATTAATTTTGCATAATTTTTTTCCCCCCAAAAAAAAAGAAAATTATCTTGGTACCTATTAGCATAGTAACAATTCACTACACTCATTTACATGAATATTTTGCATGTGAACTAATCGTTTTGTATAAATTAATTTCTATACATGACAGAGAATGGAATATAACAGGCGCATTTTTGGACAAGCAAAAAAACAAAACAAAACAGGGTTATCATTATTTTCTTCCAAGTTCTCTTATCATTATGCGTTGTCTATGCAACTTCACATAAAATAAGTTAATTCATCTTAGTAACTAGAATTTGGACAAATCATAGAAATGTGTATAGATATTAGTTAGTTCTATATAGAATTAGTCTTGGATAAAGATAAAATATTTGTGTATAGATTTTCTGGTTTTATTACTAGAACAACAACAACAACTACTACTGCTACTGCTGGTGCAAAATGTATCAATATCATTACCTTATTTTACATTCTTGATTGTTACATCAAATAAGACTAAGTAAAACAACTTTCTTCAATTTGCCTATCGCGGATAATATCCCAGCCCTCATACGTGTAGACAAATTCATGTAGCGCATATCTATTTGGTACCTTCTTCTACTAATGTTTCTGTTTATCAATAAATAATAATTTTAGTGGTTGAGATTATGAGTTAATTGACGCTAGACTATCATGAAAAATCTGTAAGCATTGGACGATCATTTCGTTTTAATGTAGGACTCCTTTACAGTGTGCATCCACAATCTCGCCTCTTAAGATTCGAACACAGGACCTATCAGTCTCGCATGCATACTCTTAATCTCTAGACCACTGAACCGACCGGAATCCAATGGCCACTAAATTGAGCGTTACATTCACCATTGTCATTAGTGAGTCTAGTGGTAGTGGTCTCGCGCGCTAGACTGGTAGGTCTCGGATTCGAATCTCGCGAGAGAGGATTGTGGATGCGTACTGTTGAGGAGTCCAACAATACGATGAAACGGCCATCCAGTGCTTCCAGGTTTTCCATGGTGATCTAGCTTCAATTGACCCATGATCCCAACCTATTGAAATTACAATAATATCCACAAAACCCCTTCTGATACAAATAAATAATAGACGATGGTTTACATCACAAAACAACTTTGGTACACAAATGTTCATTAATTAAAACTGTTGACAAAGACAAACTATCTAAATTATCTATATCCTTGTGTAGTTATCAATTTAACAGCTCCTGTGAAATCAGTTATATAACACACACACAAACACATACCATGTGACAAGTTCGTCATCGTACTGCCGAACACCATCTTACGTAGTTGAATAAACAGCACTCCATTGATGCAAAACATCAGTTCGACTTGAATATGGCTTTTAAAATTGTGCATTGTATTTCATCAAATTTACTGCATAGTTCAAGAGTTCGTCTTTCATAGGTTACAATAGCTATCAGAATTCATTTTTAATAATCTAAACGTTGTAATCAAAAGAAGTTTCTAGAACGTATCTCTTTATTTTTTTCTCACTAATATAGATCACAACAGAGTGAGTTAAAGCAGAGCTTTGATTCCTCATTGTTCTTCTTAATTTTCCTTGAAATACAGGGCGCGCGTTTCGTCCTTTTTAGGACTCTTCAGACACGTGTACCTGCATCTCAGAGTTGACGTCCACTGCAGGAGGGACTCGAACCCAGTATCATTCACTTCAAACGTAATCGCATTATCTACTTAGCTACTGAGTCCTGATGGGCATTTGCTTATGTAATAGGGTGAAGTTGAAATTCACTTTGTGTTGTTTACTTGAATCTTCCCATAGATATTTAGGACTTCAATTGATCAACTTTGAGATGCAGGTACATCCAGCTGACGAGTCCGAAATAGGATGAAACGCGCGTCAATCTAGATTCCATTGCCAGCCACTATCCATCTTTGCTTATAATGCTTGTGAATTAAGGCAGTATCGAGGCAATATGCACAGTATGCACATATGCCAATATCACACTGATCAATAGCAGTTTTAAGCCTCAACGAAAGATTCAAGTAAACAAATACCAAGTGAATTACTTAGATTATTATAATTAACTGATTCTCCTTCTTCTAATCACTTAGTAGTTACTTGTGAAACTGTAATATTGTTATGTAACACTATTGTGAATGAATGAATGTATGTTGCTTGTTTTAGTCTGTGAGTAAATTTCGTCGGTACAAAAACACACTCAACAGTCATTAAAATATTTTTTTAAGATTGTTATTTACAAAATGTTTTTTTGTATTCTTCTTTTAGTGTTATGTTTCTATTGGTCGTTTGACTAAATTTTTGGCTCATACAGAACTTGATATGGAATCTTATTCAAAAGAGGATACACCTGGTATAGCTGCAGTAGTTGAACGTGGAGTATTTGGTTGGGATCCAGATGAGGAACCGACTTTAACAAAGTAAATTTATTTAGTCTTTGAATCTTACTTATTCAATATCATGCTTTATGTTCTGTTTATTCGAACAGCAGACAAGTGACTGTTTACCGTAATCAAGTTCCGGCCTCTTCTGGTTTCTAACTAAATACTATATTTACACCAGCCAGACCATGAGAATTAACAGTCGATTCCTCTGATATACAAAGGGTGAATTGTACCAGTTCTCCCAATTAACTATTATGCTTGGACCGTGTATAGGAGTTTCAGAGAGGCGGTAGATGTCAGCGACACGAGATTTTAGAACCTTAGCCAATAAAGCTTGCCGTTTCGACTGAACACCAGGTTCGAACATGAAAGCTTGTTGTTTAGACCTCAGTTCCCGGAGACTAGAAATAACAGTTTTTGAACTGAAATTGTTCATAGTAAGGATAAACGAAACGAAGGTATTTGATCATTTCATCTCCTTGTACTAATTTGATGTAGCAATTTGAATAGATGAACATATGTACCATGTTCTATGTTGCTTAGGACTGATAAACTGATTGACAGACTGACTTATTAGTAGTGATTTTTATTCAAATAAGTATTGATATGGTTCTGAACTAATGAATTCTAGCTTAATTGTTTAAAAGTATCGTTACGTTTTGGATAATCTAACAAAATGTTTAGGGTGTACCTCATGTTCGTTAAGGTTTCTAGGTGAACATCATTGAGGTTTGGTCTTCTTTTATTTCTAAGAATTCTATTAATTACTTACTGTTAACCCCATGTTTTTGTATTTTAATAATGTTCCTTGAATAACAACACTTCTCTAATATATAGTTCGTGTGCGAGACCATAGGTCGTAGGTTCAAGTCTTATGTGTAGGATCGTGGATGCGCGCTGCTGAGGAATCCCATACTAGGTAGAAATGGCCGTTCAGTGCTTCAAAATGTGTAAATACAAAATTCTTCCCTATCAGAAGTTGTTTGTAGACAAAGATAAAGTTTCTATAAGTTAAAATCAAATGTCTGTTCAATGATACGTAGATTTTAATTATTTACCTACTTATCAGAAGGGGTTTTGTAGAGATTTTTTTTAGAAATTTCACTGGTTGAAATCATGAGTCAATTGAAGTTAGACCACCATGGAAAACCTGGAAGCACTGGATGGCCCTTGCGTCTTAGTATGGGACTCCTCAGCAGTGCGCATCCACGACCTCACCCCCTGCGAGATTCGAACCTAGGACCTACTGGTTTCGCTTGTTCATTATTTTTAAGGAGCAGATGATTAACACAGTCATTTTATGTTTGTAACCCATTTATTAAACATACAGTTTTTTCTTTAAAAAGAAAGACTTAGCTTGCTTATTTTGTCAGTCATTAGTATAATCGTTTCTGTCTACCTTCTAATCACTCCAGATTTTTCCTTATGATGTATCTAATTGATTCTTTTCATAATGTTATTTTATAGCTTACATTATGAACTATGTGTTTAACTTCAGTCAGTTGACAATATTGTATGACTATTTCCCATTGACCTTAATAGATTTATAATAATGTGAAGGGGTTTTGTGGATAATATAGTAATTTTAATAATTAAGATCATAAGTCAATTGAAACTGGACCACCATTGAAAAAATTGGAAGCACTGAACGACCGTTTCGACCTCCTGCGGGACTCCTTAACAGTGCGCATTTACGATACCACCTAGCGAGATTCGAACCCAGGATCTGTCAGTCTTGCACACAAGCGCTTAATCACTAGAACACTGAGCCTGGCCGGCATCCAAAAGTGTTAGTGTATAACTTCAATCAATCCACGAAATTGAGTGACACATCCACCATTGTCTTCAGTAAGTTACTATCTCACAACAGACCCAGCTGAACTCCACTGGTCACTGCTTCTTACTAGAACTTCAGAATATACCTCTTGAAGCCAAGTTTCTATGATGGTTTAGCTTCAATTGACTCATAATCTCAACCATTATCATTCTTTATTATCAGTAATGTTCATATGAATGACGTGAAATGATGATGATGATGATGATGATGATATTACTATTTGTTTATTAATTAAAGTGATAAATTCTTTTTAGATATAAATTTTTGTCGTTCATTTGTATTATCAGTTCTATCATCTATAGTTAATACTTTGTATATTAATGAATCAATTTCATAATGGAATGTTTACTCTTTTGTCTAGTCTATTTGTTATAATAAACTTATTTCAATTGATCTATGTCTATATGATATGAAATGAGGTTAAACTTTACAAAAGGGTTATTTCATCAAAATTTTAGTGATGAATTGGAATGTTGTTTGTTTATCTAACGTATATATATCAAGATTATGATTTAATGAATAAGTTGAATGACAAATTTTATACTTGATTTCATATGTTGTTGATTTACAAGAACTATTCTATTGAGAATAGATCAATTGTACTTGGTAACAGAATTCAGAATGTACGTTTCATCTTACTTGAAACGTTTCAGTTAGATGTATATCGGTATGTGTTGATGTTCACGTTGAGACTCTAACTTTGTGTTTTGTTTCAAATGCATCTCGGATTAGTAGTAGTAGTCTGCTAAGACCATTTGGCTACTAATTGATTCACTGGTTATAATGTGTTTAAATGATCTCATTGTTGATATTTAGGACGGGGATTTAAATCAGTGTTTTTTTGGGCATATATGATTCATGTATGGATTGCTTCAACATAGCCGTTGAGTCGTAAGTTGTTTATGGTAGATAGACTGAACAAGTTAATCGCTATCTGATTTTAGTAGCAGTGTTTGACGTTTGAAGTTATTTGTACTGGTTTGAAGCCGCAATGCGAATCAATACAGTGGAATATGGATACATTCAGCTGACAAGTGCTAAATAAGATGTAACATGTACCCTGCATTCCACTTGTGAGATTATGGCTATTTGGAGGTAGTTCACATTGAGCTCACATGTGCCAATAAGCACTAAGCAAAATCTAAGCGTGAATATCAATAACGGGTTAACTTAAACTCTTAATTATAACGATATAAAATATTTTTGTGTACATATTTATCTCTCTTTTGTACATGTGTGCGAACTTAAACACTCGATCAGGTGTAACCAAGTTGACTAAAATAAACCATGGAATACCGATTTAATGTTATAAAGGGAATATACTCGTTAGAAGACTTGAAGATCCTATATACAATCCTTAATAGTATTATGAATATACACAGTAGTCTCGTCATATTAGGATGAAATAGTTTTCTAATGTCACATGTTTTTCAAGTCATGTCACCTATATTTTTGTGATATCGTCGGCGAGACTATCATTTATGGACGAACCAATCATGTATAAGATAACAGCGCGAAATTCTCTCATCCATTTGGCTAGATAAAGTTTTAGCATTATAATTAATGTCAGTTCGTGATGAAAACCTTAAAATTTAATTCCATGCACCATGCAACAGACTAATCATATGAAGTTCTGATGATTGGTAACGAGTATATATATCAACCTTTGACACATTACAACATGTAAGTGGCTAGCTGAATTCATCAGTTTAGTTGATAATGTACTCATGCTAGATGCAATATATTCTAGTTTCAAATCATAGTATGTCTACCAATAGTGAAATGCAAAAATACATCCCAAATCCAACTACTTGTTACAATCTGAAATTACTTTATAACTTTCAAAAACACCTATTATAGTAGTGAATACCAGTAATACCTAATTCATTTTAACAATGGTATCTTTTTTTACTATATTCACTCTTCTCTATCTCCATCCTATACTCAAACATAAACTATGTATTTTATTTATATCTATAGCATTTCTATTCAATTCCCTGAAGGTCAATTGACAACAATTATGGGTAGTGTAGGTTCAGGTAAATCAAGTTTATTACATGCATTACTTGGTGATATGGAAAATTTCAATGGTCGAGTTAATGTTAAAGTAAGATATTTATTATTTTAATAAAAACAAGTATATTTCTGAGTTTATTTGTTATTTCTTTCATGATTATTAGAATCATTTTATAGGTAAACTGTTGTTCTTGTTCTTGTCATATATTTGATGACAATAAGGAGATATATAACATAAAAGATCAATAAATATGACAGTGACAGAGTCATCTTTCATAATTTCAGTCACGTACAGATCCTAACTAGAATATTATTGAAAATCGAACGGGACTGAATAACTCTTTTGTCCTAGTATTGAGATGTTAAGGATTCTAGATCCTCAGAAATCACTTGGTAAAATTATAATATATTGAAGAAGATTCATTTATGGACTCTATATAAGTGTTATGCTGAATAATACACCTAACCTAATAGACTACTGAGCCAGCATCCATTGGGGTTAATGTCTAACCTGAACCAATCCACGAAATTGTGCGACTATCTTCCATTGTACTAAGGTAGATACCTGTCTCTGCCCGACACGGATTAACTCCACTGGTCACGGCTTCTTACTAGAACTCTGAGAATTCCCTCACGAACCTAGTCACTAGTGAACACATAGTAATTATCAGTATGGGGTTGTGGAGATTATTAAGTTATTGATTGAGATCATGAACCGATTAATGTTAGACTGCTATTAAAAACCTGAAGGCACTAGACAGTCGTTTCGTCCCATTGTGGGACTCCTCAGCAGTGCGCATCCACGATCCCTCTCGCGGACGAAACGACTGTCCAGTGCTTTCAGGTTAAAAATGACGCACAATTTTTCAACGATGCCTATATTAACACATATACATTACAAGTCACTATCTACAAGAATGATTAGTGATTAAATAGTCCTTCATTAAAATGAACTTCGGATATTCCATCCGAAACGCCGGTTTAAATATAAAGTCTATTTCATGTAAATTATTCTCATGATTATGCATTACTGTCAATTGATTGAAGTTGGAGACTAAGAATACTGGTTGATGGATCAATGGCTTAAAGGCCTAAGCATTCACTGCTTAAATTCTTATAAGTTTTATTATACTAAATATATGATTTCAAGACTTGTTAGAAAAGTATAGTACACTAAAATTAATTGTATCATATCCTTACTACTAGCCAACATATGATCATTATCGATTGCATTGAATAAAATAGGACTTTGTGTTAGTATGGTTTAACCTTTTTCGAAACTACGACTGTCAGTAAATCGTTGAGTACATTACTTGATAATACACATGGTGTATCTTCTCTTCAATAAAATATGAATTAACACAGAAAGTGGAATGGCGATGAAGGTTAACTGGACAAAAAATCTTTGACTTGGTATTATTTGGCTTGTATCTTCCCATTGGAACAGGGTGGATCTGATGCAGATGTGAAGGTACGGATCGGAAAAGCAAGAACAACATATTTACAACTGAGGAACATCTGGAACTCAAAGCAACAGTCAACTAACATCAAGGTCAGGATTTTCAATACAAATGTCAAGACAGTTCTACTGTATGGGGCAGAAACCTGGAGAACTACGAAAGCCATCATCCAGAAAGTACAGGTGTTTATTAACAGTTGTCTACGCAAAATACTTCAGATCCGTTGACCGGACACTATTAGCAACAACGTACTGTGGGAGAGAACAAACCAGATTCCAGCGGAGGAGTAATCAGGAAGAAGCTCTGGAAGTGGATAGGATACACATTGAGGAAAGCACCCAACTGCGTCACAAGACAAGCCCTCACATGGAATCCTGAAGGCCAAAGGAAAAAAGGAATACCAAAGAACACATTACGCCGAGAAACGGAGATAGACATGAGAAAAATGAACAAAAATTGAATGGAATTAGAAAAGAAGGCCCAGGACAAGGTGAGTTGGAGAATGCTGGTCGGCGGCCCATGCTCCATTGGGAGTAACAGGCGTAAGTAAGTAAGTAATCTTCCCATTGAGGTTTGAGACTGCAATTGATCAGTCTGTTATCCAAGTGAATTGAAATTCACCCCATTGCACAAGCAAGTGGCTATCAGGGCTCAGTGGCTAAGTGGATGATGCGATGGCGTTTGAAGCGAATGGTACTAGGTTTGAGTCCCAGAGTGAACAGATGCAGGTGCATCCAGCTGACGAGTCCCAAATGGGACGAAACGCGCGTCTTGGATTCTACTGCTAACCACTATCCATCATTGCTTATAAAAAATCTTTGGTTTTTGGAGATCGTTTATTATCATACTGTATTATTATTATTATTATTATTATTATTATTATTATTATTATTATTATTATTATTATTATTATTGGTATTGGTGTTTGGCGAGACTATAATTTATGGGCGAACCAATCAGGCATAAGATAACAAATCTCGAATTTCGGCGTGAAATTCATCCATCTATTTGGTTAAATAGAGTTTTAGCATTATAATTGATGTCAGTTCGTGATGACCCCCCCCCTATATCAAATTCCTAACTCTAACCATCAACTGTAAATCATAATTCTAACCCCCCTCCCATAATTTTTTATAACCTTCATTTGGTCCTAGTTATTATGTGAACACTCTCCAAGTCACTTTATCATCGCTGAAAGGTCGTCCATAAATTATAGTTTCAACTTAGTGTTAATATAATTATCCCTAAAAACATTACAGTTCCAATAAAGTCTGTTGTATAAAATTTATGTAAGCCAAATTTATCCCATTCAAAATATTTACTCATAACCATGTACTTTTCTTATATTCATTGCCATTGTTTAAAATATTCTTGAAATTCCTTTGAAGTGGCATTCTTCATACATATATTTCGTCATTTCTTTTATTGTTTCATTATATGCTTAATGATATCTCTTCATAACGATTTCACATTCCACAGATAATAAATTCATTGATAATGACCAAGTTCAATGAGAAAAAGGAGGTTGATCTAACTTTAAGATATAAGTAAAGATATCAAGGAGTTGTTATGTATATAGTGGAGTATCACCTTTTTGATACCGACATCTTTTTGTTTTCTGCTTAAGTATTATGGATTAAGGAGACTAGGTAGCTTATGATAGTTCACCAAATCAGATGATGACAGTGTTAATCAGTTTTCATAAGTAGTAGATTGATATTACCATATTACTAATAATACACAACTAATCTTATATATGGTTGTATTGTAGTGAACGGAACACGAGTGGGAACAATCGAATTACATTAAGCAGAAAATTACAGAGTTACTTGATAAAATACAAAAACCATACTATATTACTTAATTTGCAAAATGTTCAATAATTGTCTCGAACTCTATTGTTCTTACATTTCCATACTAATTGCTTTCTATTCTCGCTCTTCCTTTCTTGATTTTCCCCATCTTCTACCGCCAGATTATTACATTCCTGACTCGCGTCATATACTACTTATATCACTATAAGTAGCACGGACCACAGTATTAGTGATTAAAAGAGTTATAATATAGATCATTATTCATGAAGATTATGTCTTATAATCTTAATTTGTTGAAATTTGTATTTGTACAATCTAATTAGACAATATCATACAAAATTATTCTACTTATAATTTATCGCTGAATTTCGTGGATTAGTTGAAGTTACACATTAACACCATTGGATACCGGTCAGCTCAGTGGTTTAATGGTTAAGCGCTCGTGCGCGAGAGTGATAGTTCCTGGGTTGGAATCTCGTAAGGTGTGGTCGTGGATACATACTGCTGAGGAGTCCCATAATAGGACGAAACGGCCATCCAGTGCTTCGAAGTTTTCTATGATGATCTAACTTCAATAGACTCATGATTTCAACTATTGAAATTACTATAATATCCACTAGAAAAACCCCTTCTGATATAAATTTAATTTACCCATTCAATTGTTAATCGGATAGAAATTCGTTATAGTTTTGAGAATAATAATATATGAAAGTCAATTATCTAATTTTAGTCGCTAGTTCATTTACTTTGATAAATAAAAAACAGTATTTCAATATTAAAACCAGTGAAATTTCTAAAATCTCCACAAAACCCCTTCTGATAATAATCATCTGCTTACTAGTAACTGACTTCAAGAGATACTCCTGGAGTTCTAGTGAGAAGCCGTTACCAGTGGAGTTCAACCAGGTCTGCTGTGAGATATCAGCTCACTGTAGACAATGGTGTACGGTTGCACAACTTCGTCGATTGGTTGAAGTTAGACAAGCTCAGTGATCTAGTTGGTTAAAAAAATATTATTTAATGATGTATTATAATATACCGATTAATTTATTATTATTTATTTAAACACATAAACCCGATTAAAGCGCCGGACATTCACTTTTCATCCTCTCAATTTTGTAAACAACAATAATGCCATGAGATGGCAGTGAGTAGGACTTCCCTGATGGTGGTTGTATGCATATGACTATCTATGAGCATTTGGAAAGGAAAACAGAGCTGACTCTCTTTACTCTCAGCTATACCAGGTCATTTGGGATCTTACCGGTTAATTGATCGATATACTTCATAATTTTATTTGTACATATTCATTTTACATTATATATATCTAAACTTGTGTATTTTATATCTGTTAAACACGTTATAGGGTACTGTAGCTTATGTACCACAGCAACCATGGATATTTAATGCAACATTACGTGATAATATATTATTTCATCATTCATATGAACCAATTAAATATCAACAAGTATTACATGCATGTAATTTAATCCCAGATCTTGATTTATTACCTAATGGTGATATGACTGAAATTGGTGATAAAGGTATTAATTTATCAGGTGGACAAAAACAACGTGTCAGGTAACTAGGATAGTTTTAATGAGATATTATCCTATTTCATTGTTTTCTTTTGTCGTCTTAATATTCTCATCATTGGTATAAATAGTTAATGCTGAAATTCTATTTATTTGAATACATAAATATTGATATAAAGGGGCATGGAATACATATGCGCCACACAAGTCACTTGATTTTTGTATGTGAGCTCTGATACTGCCCAGGTACCTAAACTGAAACATATAGTTTCCTTAAGAGGCTACGCCCAGAGCCTTATACATAAAGGTCTGGTCTACAAGGCAGTGGATTAACGTAAGGAGATGCAGTTCCATGGTAGTTGGCGACCAACAATAGGTACATACACCATTTGTTTCCTCAATACCTTGGAGCACATATACATCATTGGTTTGGAATCAGGGTTTTTCAACTCCCCTAAGTGAACTCTCCGTGTTCATCAAACTGGGTAAATCGAGGAACAATCGCTTTTCGTCTTCTCGATTTCGTAAACAACAGTAATGCTGCAAAAAGGCAGTGAGTAGAACTTCCCTGACATTGGCGGTATACGTGCGGCCATATGAGAGCATTTAGAGGGGGAGAGCTGACTCTTTTCACTCTCGGCCATTCGGGGGCCGAAAATTAATTTATTCAGTTTATTGATAGTAATGTTAGTGAGTATGTAGAAGTTTTAAAGCTCACACAATGAAACGAATTCACATCTATCCCCTAATGTATTTTTTGAATTCATATTCTAAAAAAAATTAATCAAAAGAACTTATTCAATGGAAAATTAGTGAAACTTGAAAACGCCCAGCTAATTAAATTCATAATAACCTGACTTCTTATTTTAGGGACTCTTTCAAAGAAGCCTACTAATATTTGTTTATAAGTTTCATAATCGAATACTGTAAGGTAGTCATCTAAAACCAATTACTTCTAACTAAATTCTAATCGTTTTTACTATAAAGTTTAGCCAAGAGGTCCACTCATCGACTTAGAATACGCAGATGACATAGTCCTGTTTGGTGAAAACTCTGATAAAATACAGAGTCTTTTGGTAGTACTCAGAAACAATCCCAATATATTTTTAATACGTTTCTCCCCCTCTGAATGTAACTTGTTGCTTCAGGGCTGGCCTGCCTCAACACCTAAACTAAAGATAGGAAGTGGAGTAGTCGAACGCGTCTATAACTTCACTTATCTTGGTAGTCTGATCAACTCTAACGGCTTGGTGTCTGATGAAATCTCTGTACGCACTCGAAAAGCTTGTTTGGCTTTTGGAAACCTACGTCACCTATGGCGAAAGAGAGATATCCATCTATCAATTAAAGAATGAGTGTACTGCGCGGCAGTTCGTTCTGTTCTGTTTAACGGCCGCGAAACGTCGCCATTAAGAGTAGAAGATACTCGTAGATTGCTACTATTTCACCACAGATCTCTTAGAAATATTGCTCGAATCTACTGGGATCACCGGATAAGTAATAGTGAGGTTATGCGTAGGGTATTAGGGAATGATGGTAAACCAATTGATAAGGTTGTTAATCTTCATCGACTGGAGATGGTTAGGACACGTGTTATGCCCCTGTAAATCATTCGATTTATGTGAGGGGCTGAGAAACTGTCCGGGCGCCCAAACCGAAGTAGTTGGTTTTATTACGGGGTCACACCTGGAGCATTCTACCTAAAGGCCTGATCCACAAGGCAGTGGTGCAACATCAAGTGATGTAGTTCCATGGTGGCCGATGACCAACAATAGGTTCATAAGCCATTTGGTCCTTAAGGATACTGTGCACCATTGGTTTGAAATCAGGATTTCCAACTCCCCTAGGTGAATCCTCCATTTCCACCAACCTGCTTTTCGTCCTTTTAATTTCGTAAACAACAGTAATGCCGCAAGAATTTAGTGTGTAGGACTTCCCTGACAGTGGCTGTGTACGCGTGGCCATGTGAGAGCATTTGAAGAGGGAGAGCTGACTCTCCCCACTCTCGGCGGACTACCGAATCTTTTTTAGAGCGATTTGAGTACATATTCAGCTATTGTTATTTACAAATCAAGATAACTCTATTTCCCCTCAAACAATAGAGAAGTTTTACATGGCTCAAAAACGACTATATGATTGGTAATGTCTGGTTTATCTTTTATGCAAGCTAATTTTCTGTAATGACAACTAACTTCCATTTGTTATAGTCTAATCAATATCATGCTTCATATCTTTATGTACCGTTTATTTTCTTTTAATTGCTATTAGCCTAGCTAGAGCATGCTATGCTGATGCTGATGTTTATTTGTTAGATGATCCATTATCAGCTGTTGATGCACATGTTGGTTTACATTTACTGAAATATGTATTAAGTCGTTCCAACGGTCTACTTGCTTCTAAAACATGCATTCTTACTACACATAGTCCAAAAGCTTTACCATTCTCTGATCGTGTTGGTCTAATGTCTGATGGTCAAATAATTGAATTGGGTAATTATCGACAATTGATACATTCAAATACTAGTCGTTTATCTGCATTTTTAATAACAGCTATACGAGCTGAGTCAGAAGTTCAATCAAATTCATCGAAAGAATTGGTAGATTGTTCACCGGAAATTTTAAAAAAAGGTAATAAATTTTGTCTATCTTCAGCTGATTAAAATCTTTGAAAGTTAAAAACATAACACGTACATTTGTAGTCTGCAGCCAGACGATCTTCTTTCAACTGAATTTCCAAGGTATAACCATTCATTTCTAACTTGTTATTATTTGATTTGATTTTGAATGAAATCAGAAGAACAATTGAGTTAGAGTAGTGTTGATTGATTTTTGGATTGTTATAATAGCTATAGATGATTCAAAAAGTTTATATGAGCTTAAGATTTCTATGAGTAAAAAACATAATTTTACAGTGGTAAAGTTACATTGAAATCATGAGCTGATCAATGATAGATCATTATTGAAAATATGGAAGTACTAAATGTCTATTTCGCCCTGATCTGGAACTCAGCAGTCCTCACTTATGGCGCCGCAACCAAGATTTGAACTTAATACCTTCTGTCTCACGCCCAATTGCTATACCTTCAGACTAATAGGTCGGCATTCAACGATGTTTATTTTTAATTTCAATCAATCTACGATATTGGGTGACCATTTTTTATTGTCTTCTGTGGGTAACGGTTTCACACCCGCCACGGTTCAGCTCCACGGATCATTTAAAGAAATGAAAACTGGATGACAAAATACTAGTAATAATATTCATAATAATAATAGGAAATGATTTTAATCTGAATTATGGATTTACTATGATAGTGATAAATGGACAACTATCTTTTTTTGAATACATAAATTCGGTTTCATTTTTTAAAATATAAATTAATTTTTTTATAGTTGAGATCATAAGTCAGTTGAAGCTAGATCACCATCGAAAACCTGAGAGCACGGGACGGCCGTTTCGTCTTATTTTGGGACTCCTCGGCAGTGCGTGTCCACGATCTCACCTCGCGAGGTTCGAACCCAAGACCTATCAATTTCGCGCACAAGCGCTTAACCTCTAGAACACTGAATCGGCCGGCATCCAACAGTGTTAACGTCTAACTTCAACTAAGCCACTAAATTGAGTGACACATCCACCATTGTCTTCAGTGAGTTTCTATCTCACAACAGACCCAGTTGAACTCCACTAGTCACTGCTTCGCACTAGAACTTCAGGAAATACTTCTTCAAGACCGTCATTAATGAGCATATGTTGATTAATATCAGAAGGGATTTTGTGAATATCGTTTTAGCAAAACGTAAACAAGTTACATTTTATTGTCTGTTGATGATTTTGAATGATTTATGAAATTGGATGATATACTCACTATCGATTAGATATTAAGCTGTTAAATTATTCAAGCCTTGAAAAAGTACTCAAAATAAAAGTGATTTATCTTCTTCTGGATAAATCTCTGTTCTGTCTTTATTCATAAACGGAACTGATTTTATGGGCTATTCCTTCAAATCTTATTTCTTATCATGATTGATCTCTTTTTCTCTCTTTTTTCTTATTCATTTCTTTAATTTAATTATCTAGAATTCCTTGAACCAAGTTGTTTCCTACCTTTTGAATCATCTCCAGTATCTGAACATCATCATAAAAGTTCCACAGAAACATTGAGTATAGATAATCATAATGTTGTCGGACAATCGAGTTTTACTTCAACAGGATTATCTCGAAGATTAGTAAGTATATTGGTATATTTATTTCAATGAAGGCTTTTTAAATTGTATATATATAAGTGCAAAATCTTAACTGTTAAAATTGTTAAGGTTGTGTTTTATGCAAATCAGATGGAGTAATAATAGTAATGTTCTACCAATGTCGTCCCAGAGAATTCCACGTCATGCATTATTTGTCGACTGGTCGTAAAAAGAGGAGAGGTGGTCAGTGTATGACATGGTGTCGGGGTATGAAAGAAAGCTGCAAAGGGCTGGCTTGTGTTGATCCTTCATGACTCCCTGGCTGGGTTCCGAGAGATGGTGCAACACAGTATCTAGAGACGTTATCAGATATGGCTCAGAATCAAAGTCAGTGGTGATCCTTCTGTAACTTTTTTTTACTGTCTTCATAAAAAGTAATTGCTTCTTTCTTAACTGAAAGATCTCTTCTTCTGATTGTACCTTTCCGTCTCCCCCATTATTATTATTGTTATTCGCTACCTATAATAACCGAGACAACTAACATAACATACTGCTTAACTCAGGAGACCCTTACTAGTAAAATGCATGATCACCGGATAAGTAATAGTAAGTTTAGACGCAGGGTATTAGGGAATCAGTTGATGAGGTTGTGAATTTTCATTGACTGAGATGGTTGGGACACGTGTTACTTACTCCTGAATACCGATTACCACGACATGCAATGCTAACCGGTGTTGGAGATGGTCGGAAGAAAGTTAGGGGCGGCCAAACCAAAACGTGACATCAGTGCTTGAAGTCACCAACTTGTAGTCTGAGTCATGTTGGTAGATGTAGACTACTTGGTTGGGGTCCGCATGAAAATCGTAACCAATGGTTGGAGACTGTATGTGACATGACTCAGAATCGATCGATCACAATGGGGTCAGTGTATACGCTCGTTGTCTTTCCTTAAAATAAAAGATTAAAATTGTTTTGTACGTTTGTTTCTACGAACTAATTCTTTCTTCCTGTACTATATCCTTATATGCAATCTTTCTTTTTATGTTACCACCATTGAATTAACTACTTTTATGAATCCGGTGTCCATCTTATTGTGTTAATGAGGTATGGCAACTTGGACCGATGCATATATGTGCCTAGTCCTACGTTGTAGCTTCTTTCCTAGCAACTAGATGGTAACAGTTATCTACATATAAACAGTGTGGCTAAATTCTGAGTATACAAACTTATGATTAATAGCTGTACAACATATTTTATTCATGAGGTTTAATACAACTACCTATTTTTATTTAAGATGATGAAGTCGATAGAGAAGTGTTCAAATTTAGGATCTAGTAAATGAATCTTGACTAATTTGATCATTCTTTAAATGATCATCTTTCAAATTCTTACTTGTTAAGTAATCTATTTGAGTTGTGATTGTTTCCACTTGTTTTACAATGTTTTTTTTTCTAGTCAAATAGATCACTGTCGTTAAAATGCCTCGTATGGAATGATCTAGATAATGCAGTTTGAAGGATTGAGTAAATTGACTGATAATCAGAATAATAATTCAAGTATTTCATTACATAATGGTCAATTCAACATTTATAAAACTGTAGCTAACAAAACTATCTTTTTTATTCGAAGATCTCTGTTTATGCATTGTATCTCCTAAAAGGTGTATTTACCCTCAACCTAACTATTCCTTTTTATCATTAATTTAGACATGTAGCTGTGAAATACGATAAGCATTGATTAGAATCTAATATCCTTTACACTTTTTTGGGGTAAATAAGTAATGCATCGTATGTAGTACATCTTTATTTCTATTAGAAGTTCAGTTTATTTATGAGAGCCAGAGATGTTATCTAATTGTCAGGAGTGAAGTAGGTGAGACGGGTTTAAAATGTAGTGGTTAAAAGTCTTGTACTTATTTGTTTGAACACGTAAATAATGGTACAAAGGGGCACCGAATACATATGCGCCACATTAGTCACTTGATTTGCGTACTCGATTGATCACTGGATGATGATCAATGTCATGTATGTCAGGTCTTTCTTAGTGCAAATCGAATCCTATCGACCACCATCTGATCTCAACATAGTGCATGCAATGTCAAGCCACCTAATCTGATGGTTATATTACAACTTGGTTAATAGGATTCGATCTACATTAAGAAGGATCTGACATACATGACATTGATCCTATAGTAGGTTAGTTGCGACCCGGATAGCTCATTAGTAACGTCTGTGACTGTGAAGCTAGATGACACGGTATGAAATCAGTCAGGGCGCATCAGTTCCCTCCATATTACATGTACACCTTGTTGACGAGTGCCAAGTAGCACAAAACCCGGGTTTAGGGTTTCCTGTTGGTTACCTCCACCCACCATCTAAAGTCTTGTACTTGAACTACTGACCCACCGCTTCACGTGAATACATAACTTATACTCACTGGATGGTGCTTCATTTCAGTTCGTTGCTTCATATCCTAAACTTGAGTTTAAATATTCACTAACTTATCTTGTGGATATATTTTGCACTCGTCATTATTTGTGTTTCAGAACTGAATTTCAATTATTTTCAAATTGAATAACATGTAACTCTTGAATTTCATTATTCATCAGTTATGTAATATAGCAAAACGTGTAGTTAATAGCCTATATTTAAACTAAAACTATTCATCAAGTATTACATGAATCAAGTTAAAACTTAGTTACTAAGTCAATTTTGAGATCATTTTTCTATGTTTCTTTTTTTTATTTATTTTCTTTATTACATAATTAGCATATTAGCATATTAACCAAAGTAAATTTGTAAAATTATTCTAAAGATTTTTTGTTATGAACGTTGCTTAGTTACTGATATTTTGTTCAGTAGTAAATTTTGATTGTTTAGGTGTGGTTTATTTGTCATAGTAGATAGTTTGTTTGTATTTTGTACTTTTCTATCTACTTTTGTAAAAATTCACTTCTAGTCTGATATTATTTTCAGAAAAAGGGTTCTGTGGAGATTGTAGTAATTTCAATAGTTGAGATGATGAGTTCATTGAAGCTAGATCACTATAGAAAACCTGGAATCACTAGACGGTCGTTTCGTCCTTTTGTGGGACTCCTCAGTAGTATGTATCCACGATCCTGCCTCGTGAGATTCGAACCCAGAACCTATCAGTCTCGTGCGTGAGCGCTTAACCACTAGACTACTGAGCCAGCATCGAACGGTGAGGAGTCCCACAATTGGATGAAACGGTCGTCCTGTGGTTGAAGGTTTTCCATGGTGGTCTAGCTTCAGTTGACATATGATCTCAACTATTGATATTATTTTCATAATTTTACAGGTCAAGATACACGATTTTATTTATTTGTTAATGGAAATCAGTATTATCAACGTTGATTTCTAACTCTATAAAACGATAACATGTAGAGAATATGATTTAGGGACCAGCCAATCAGAAGTGTTTGAGAGGTTTCAAGGTCATGGCGCCGATTTCAGTACCTGATGCTCATGTACAATCGGTTCATATAGGATTTTAGAGAAGACGTGATAATGGAGCGGCTACAACAAATTGGGACTACTAAGAAGTTCCTTTATATGTAATTGTGGTAATCAAATGACTTGTGCAGACTACTGTGATAATATTGTCTTTCAATGTGATATATGTTGGAGGAAAAAGTCAGATAGAATAGCAACTTTTTTCTCGCCCAAAAATTGTTGATAATTGTCGCGAACTATATAATAAAAGCACCAGCAACATTGGCTGCAATATTTGCAGATGTTATTGAAACTTCGGCTGTTAAGTAGTATGAGTACTGTAGAGATATATATGTAATAAAAATGACACGCTTGTACAACCGGGATGCACACATATAATACTAACGCTATATGATCGAGGCTAAAATAGTTTTTGCGACTTTATCATGACTCCAGAGGCTGACTATTATCGAGCCATGCGAATGATTTCCTCTACCATACGATATTAGAACCTCTGAACTTTTTTTAACCATGTCGGGTTTTTGAACCATATAGAAGATGTTTATCCTCTCTGATTCTTTGGTTTTACATAAAACATTTTTCCTCTATACTGACTGTTCCCTGATTAGCTAATATTTTTCAAGGTCATTTAAGAATCATTCAAAGGTCGTCCACAAATTATAGTCTCGCCGATGACTTATTTGATGTGGGGTTCGTTGGTGGTGATTTAGTTAGTTTATTAGTGGTCATTCATCATGATTTAACTTTAAGCAACAAGTGTTGAATGTGTTGTTTTGTTTACGTGTACCATATCGGAAGTTTAATGGTTATGATGTCTACATGAGATCTATGTAGATCCTTTGTGTATTGGGTACCAATGAATTATATTTTTCACTATCAGTCAATTAGAATTTGTTATTGAAAAACTCTACGTTAGGGTTTATGATTGAGATCATGAACCGATTAATGTTAGACCACCACCTTTGGAAATCTGAAAGCACTGGATGGCCGTTTCGTCGTATTGTGGGATTGCTCAGTGGTGCACATCCACGACCTCGCTTGCGGGATTCGAACCCAGGGCGTTCAGTCTCGTGCGCGAACGCTTAACTCACTGGATCACTGAGCCGGCCGGCATCCAATGGTGTTAATGTCTAACCTCAACCAAGACACGAAGTTGCGTCACCATCTTCCATTGTACTGAGGTAGATACCTGTCTCTACCCGACATAGATTAGCTCTACTGGTCACGGCAATTCTTAACTAAAACTATGTATGAAACTTTATACTATCTTAAGGGATATTCCTTCAAATATTAATCATCATGACAGTTGTTGTCATAATTCACAATTATCAGGAATAATTTGTCCAATTATTTTCATGATCGATTAAATTATGTCATCGTTTATGATATGAACAGATAGCATTTCTATACCTGATGGAAATACAAATGTCATACTATAAAATATCCTGTTCAAAATTCGTACTTAGTCTTATGATGTAATATATCATCAAGAAAGTCTACATTGAATTTCTGTATTATTATTATCATCATTACTATTATTTAATCGTACTCTGTTTTATTTACTCATCAATTAGGACAAATCATCAATAATTGAGGTTAGTGACACTGAGGATACCGTAAAAGAACAAGAGCAAAAAACTATTCAACCAATGAGTCAACCAGAAAAAGTTCTCACTGGTCGAGTAAGTGATTAAATTTAATGAATGATGAATACATGTTGTGTACGTGTTAAATTATTAGCCAGAGAACACATAGTGTGTATAAACACTTCAATTCACTAACCCCACTTGATATATAATAATATATCAGATGGGTTTTTTGTGGATATTATAGTAATTTCAATGGTTAAGATCATGAGTCAGTTGAAGCTAGACCACCATGGAAAACCGTTCAGTGCTTTCAGGATTTCCATGATGGTCTAGCTTCAACTGACTCATGATCTTAACCATTGAAATTATAATAAGCTACAAAGATGTGATTATACATAAAAGATGTAAAATTTCGTCTTGTTTTCTTTTATGGTAGAAGAATAGTATAGTGATAACAAGACAGGATACATTAGTTCTTAATACTTTTGACTAGGTTAAGAAAGAAATAGTCCAATAATGACTAAGTGAATTTGATTTGATATATCGACCCATATTAGATCCTTATATTATTATAACCGATAGATTCCAGCGTTACATTGAATTGTCCCCAAATGCCTTGGTACAGACGAGAGTAGGGAGAGTTCGCTCTCCCTCTCCACTCTCACATAGCCACGCGTATATAGCCTCTGCCAGGGAAGTCCTACTCATTGCCTTCTCGTGGCGGGGGTGTTGTTCACAAAATTGAGAAGATGGCGCTTTAATCCGGTTGGTGGACATGGACAGTCCACCTGGGGGAGTTGGAAAACCCTGATCCCAAACCAATGGTGCACATGGGCTCCAGTATCCTGTGGGGACAAATGACGTATGAACCAATTGTTGGTCACCGGCTGCCATAAGACTGCATCTCTTGAGGTTGCTCCACTACGCCTTGTGGATTGGACATTTAGGTCAAAGGCTCCGGTTGTAGCTCTCTAAGGAAACCACCTACTTCGGTTTGGGCACTCGGGCTGTATCACAGCCCTCACACATATCAAATGAGATTTGTGTGGCGCATATGTATTTGGTGCCTCCTTGTACCAATATCTATGTGTTAAAATAAATAAAAAAAACACATTGAATTACATCACTACTCCTATAATTGTTTACGAACTTACAGCGGTATTGTATATGTGTCACTTTTATGGTGCTGTTTATGTTCAAAATGAATAACGTTAAAAGATACTATTATTATCATTGAGAGGCTATGAAGATTGTTGAATTATTTACTTTACATCACTAACTTATCTCAGGCAACTATTATAAACCAAGATGTTTTAATTATGCGCTTATTAAAAGACCTAAATGTCTTTAGATTTATTTATTTATTTAAACACATAAATATTGGTACATAGGGGCACCTAATACGTGGGCGCCACATAAATTGCTTCATTTGTACGTGATGCCCAAACCAAAGCATGTGGTTTTCTTAGAGAGCTACAACCGGAGCCTTCGAACTGAAGGTCTGATCCACAAGGTGGAGTGGAGCAACGTCAAGAGATGCAGTCCCATGGTAGTCGGTAACCAACAATTGGTTCATACACTATTTGTTCCCTCCGGATCCTGGAGCCCATATGCACCATTGGTTTGGGAACAGGGATTTCTAACTCCCCAATGGGAATCCACTATATCCACCCACACAGTTAATGCTCCGGACATTCGCTTTTCGTCCTCTCAATTTCCTAAACAACAGTAATGTCGCTAGAAGACAGTGATTAGAACTTCCCTATCAGTGGTTGTATTGACGTGGCCATGTGAGAGCATTTGGAGAGGGAGGGCATACTCTCTCCTCACTCTCGGCCATACCAGGGCATTTGGGGATGAGGCTATGAATTCACATTACTGATGGATTACATACTGGAATAAGACAACTCATTTCCTTTATTGAACATTTTGTTTGTTTGTTTGTTTTCTCTTTTTTTTCTCTTCAGATTCAATTTCAAGTCTTTTTAATTTATATAAAAAATATTGGACTACTTTATAGTTTATTAGTATTATTATTTTATCCATTAAATCATTTATTATCATTGGGAACAAATTTATGGTTAGCTGATTGGTCAAATGATGCAAAAATAAATCAATATAATTTATCTTTTAATAATATTACATCGGAACAATTTTATTCCCAACGTAATTATAGGTTATCAATCTATGCATTCATTGGTACATTACAAGGTATAGTACAATTCATATATTGATGTAAATACTTTTATATGAAAATCAATCTATTTTTGTTTCCTAGTATAGGGGTTGTGAAGATTATTAAGTTTTTTGACTGAGATCATGAACCGTTTGATGTTAGACCACCACCTTTGGAAACCTGGAAGCACTGGACGGCCGTTTCGTCCTATTGTGGGACTCCTCAGCGGTTCGCATCCACGACCTCGAACTTAGGGCCTTCAGTTTCGTGCGCGAACGCTTAACTTACTGGACCACTGAGCCGGCATCCAATGATGATAGTGTTTGATTACTTACTGACGTCTGTTACTCCCAATGGGGCATAGGTCGCCGACTACCATTCTCTAACCCATTCTGTCCTTCACCTTCTTTTTTAGTTCTATCTACTTGTTGTTCATTCTTGATTCATATCTATCTCCATTTCTCAGCGTAATATATTTTTTGGTGTTCCTCTTCTTGTTTGGACTTGAGAATTCCAAGTGAGAGCTTACTTACTGACTTACGCCTGTTACTCCTCGTGGAGGAGCATAGGCCGCTCACCAGTATTCTCCATCCAACCCTGTCCTGGGCAATCTTTTCTAGCTCATTCCAGTTGTTATTCATCCCTTTCATATCTGCTTCTATTTTACGACGTAATGTGTTCTTTGGCCTTCCTCTTTTCCGCTTCCCTTCAAAATTTCATGTTAAGGCTTGCTTCTTGATGCAGTTTGACGATTTCTTCAATGTATGTCCTGTCCATTTCCAACTGGTCTTCCCGGTCTCACACATTGTTCGGACATTTCATGTACCTATAAAAAATTGTTGCCTTGTGACATATGATTATTTTTACTTACTTCTTGATTTCCTAAAGAAGAAAATTTTTGAAGTTTTAGTTTCTTGTTAAAAAGTTCAGTTATATCATAACATGGGATATTTAATCTTTGTACAATCATCATTCTTTATACTTATATCAAGTTTTGAAGTGAACAAAATCATCAGTGTTATTTAAGATGATGATTGTGTTACATCGTCAATCCATTAAAATTGTGAACAGACACTCAGTTGCCTAATTTTGATATATTTTCCAGGTGAATACACTTCTTTGTATTATTGTGTAGAGTGGTAACATTCAACTTGTTGGTTTCAGTTTCAAACTCTGTCACCTAGTTCAATTTAGGTGACTGAATAGTATCGTTAGACTTGACTCAACATTAGTATGATTCAAAGGTGAGCGCATAAAATTTGTGCTTAGTACATGAATAAATCAGGATTATTTTATCGTGATATGGAGTGATTTATTTTGTTCTGAGTTTATACAGAATTCTCTCATCTGATGATGTCGTTCAGAAGAACGATGAAAGCTTCACGACTAAACTAACTAGTTCAGAGAACAAAACTCTATCAAAATCATTCAGAGCTACAAATCTTTTATACTATATGCTTGATTGTTTTTTTTCCAGTAGATCAGTCCTTTCATTAAACATCTTTTATCCTGTCATTAATTGATTATTCTGAATATCAGTATTACTGTATTGGATCTTACTTTAACTGTCATCAGACTTTTATGAACTACCAATACTAACCATTAGTATCATATTAGATTTCTACGAACGTTTTGAGCATATTTCTCTTCTGTAGTTGGTTGTTGTTGTTGTAGAACGCTTCAAGATTTTTTCGAAAAACAAAACAAAACAATAGCATTCCATGGATGAACAATACTCAAATGCTTAATGTCTATACTGATTGTTCATGAAATCGCGTGACATTTAGTCATTTGTTAGTATCTAGATGTGAAAATTGGTTAATTTTGTAAGTTTTCCATCACGAACTAACTTCAGTTGAGTAAACCATCATAGACTAAGGAACATTGGACTGTTGTTTCGTCTTAATACGATACTCTTAAGGATTGAGCATCCATCATCCTATTTAGAATCAAACTTGGGACCAACAAGACGTTTCACTAGCATTTAGTTTTCAGATCACCATGTCTCACCACATATCTTTCAATTCATTCAGTTCGTGATATTATCCAATTATTATCTATTACCGTCGGGGATTATTACTTGATATACAACATCATTGAACACAACTCTCCTTCAGAACTCTATTCATTATTTGGTTGAAGGAATGTATGATCTAAATAACCTGCAAAAGTATTAATTGGAATCAAAATTTTAACTCTAATCGAAAAACCTTCCTAACGTTTTGATTATTTTCAAAGTGATATCACTTTCCAAAATATATATGAAACTAAATTATCGTTTATTCATTAGAGGTTACTAGTATTCGATCATAAGTGTCATTGAAGCATTGCTCGTATATCCTGGGACCACAGAGTAAGTAACGCAGTTGTTAGGAAACGGATAATAGGTAAGGATGGCAAATCAATTGATGAAGTAGTTAAACTTCATCGGTTGAGATGGCTCGGACATGTGTTACGTATGCTCAAACACCGATTGCCCCGACGAGCTGTTTTATGATGTAGGAGTAGGTTGGAAGAAAGCTAGAAGCGGCTAGATCAAAACATGGCACAAATACATGAAGTCACTGATAAGTGGACTGAGTCATGTTGGTAGGTGTAGACTACTTGGTTGAGGACCGCGAGACGATAGCAACTGATAATTAGAAACCCTGAATGACATGGCTGAAAATCATTTGCAATGACGCAAGTGCATCCATTCTTTGTGTCCTCCCGAATCCTAATCTTCTGAATTGTTGTTGTTCCTTTTTTCTCTTTCCAAATTTATTTCACTGAATTACACTCGTTGAATAACATCTTCAAACCCCAATCTTTCCGAATACTGCTTATACTTTTACTATCTCTACCACAATGGGATTTAAATCGACAATTATATCTCTATGCTAATATAATATGACAACTTGAACTGATGTGCGTAAGTACGTTCAAAGTCCTACGTTGTTGCTGACTGACTGACTGACTGAGAGGTAGTAATTGTAGTTATTTGTTAGTACAATGTTCAATGTGTTGGTTTTTCTTTCATCTTTGATTTATCACAACAACAAAAAGAAAACTAATATACTGAGACTATTCTTTATGTTTTTCTTTTTCATCTTTTTTATTATCTAATCATTTCAATTTATCAAGGTATCACAAAAGTCATTGCTGATCTTATCGGTTTTATTGGACTATTGAAAGCTAATACACGATTCTATAGAAAGTGTTTAATATTAATAATAAAATCAAAAGAATTACCATTAGGGTTTATTAGTCAACCTATTACTCAATTAAAACAATCTAATCTGAATCAATTCAATGATCTTCATCATGATCACTCACATAGCAACAATACGGAATGTTGTCATTATAATGAAGCACCAATACAATGTATCATCAATTGTTTAACAGTAGATTTTGCAAATATTGAAAATGTATTCCCATTCACTATAACTGGTTTAATAAATCTTTATTTGGATATTATAATTATCACTGGGCAAATAGTTTATTTATTTGGATTCAGTTCAATTAAAGGAATTTTATACAGTATCATCATTTACATTATATTTGGTATATGGTTATATTATATAAAGGCAGGTGGTTTAACCCAGAAACAATATCATATATGTATATGTAGCATGAATATTTGCTTCTATGATTATAAAGGTATAGATGTATATATCCATGCTTTTAGTTAGCTTATAAATTATACTTTTACCTAATCTGGGAATAGAAATGATTAGATTATTTAATTCTCCTTCTCTTGGATATATGTATCCATGTGTATGAAGTAGTAGTAGTATTAGTAGTATTAATAGTAGTATAAACAATTCTATGATTCCATTTCATTATCCTATCTAATTTCAATTGATTCCTTCTTTATGTAAACAAAATCTATTCATTCCTTGTTAATTATAATTATCTCATATCTATTATTGTGATTTTCTCATCTTATCTTAGTTTTATTCGCAATGTTATCTATATATACATTATCAATCGGTCATTTAGGATGTGTTATACGATTACATAGTCGATTATTAAGCTATGTATTACATGCTCCAGCTACATTTTTCGATTTAGTTCCTCATGTAAGTTACATTCTTATAATATATTGACATGTTTTCATCATTTTTGCTGTTATATATTTTCTAACTATACAAATGGAATAATTTAACAGGCATCTAAGATCTAAACCTGAGTGATAGGTAACTGCAGGGACTCGTAAATTCTGATTGGAAACTATTGTTGTGTACAGAGATCCAAATTCTAACAGAATGAATAAGCATACGATCATTCTTTGGTTGCTATCATATTCATAAATTAAGCCTACTACTTAACAAAAAATAATGTGAAATGATTTTAAGAGTGGTCATATTACTATTGTATCTGTTCTGGTTTGAATGTTTAAGCAGTATCTTAGCCTACACACTAGCGATGATTATCACTATTTAAGAAAATAACAGAATGAACTATACTTCTCGCTCCGTTTTATAACATCTTTCTATAGCATATACATATCTATCAACCCGGTTTAAGTTCTGCACATCTGTTTATCATCTCACTTTCGTGATAAAAACACCTTCATTAGTTAGTAGAGGTTCTGTCATAGTATTTCTAGAAGGAGAGTAGACTTGTGCCAACTTCTGATGCGCCGAGACATTTGTAAGTTACACTATCCACTACATCACCCATGGTGAAGGCGAGATATCCGTCTATTAATTGAGGAACGAGTATACTGCGCGGCAGTTCGTTCTGTTTTAATTTACGGCTGCGGAACCTGGTCATTAAGAGTAGAAGATAATGGTAAGTTAGCAGTATCCGATCACAGTTGTCTTGGAGATATTACTCGCATCTGCTCGGATCACCGGGTAAGTAATAATAAGGTTAGGGGCAGGGTATTAGGGAATGATGATAGTAAATCAGTTAGTGAGGATGTAAATTTTCATCGACTGAGATGGTTGGACCACGTGTTACGTATACCTGAACACTGATTATCACGAAGTGCAATGCTAACCGGTGTTCGGGATGGTTGGAAGAAAGTTAGGAGTGGCCGAACCAAAACATGACATCAGTCCTTAAAATCACTAACTTGTAGTCTGAGCCATGTTAGTAGATACAGAATACATGGTTGGGGTCCGTGTGACTATCGTAACGAATGGTTGAAGACTGTGTGTGACATGGCTCAGAATCGATCAAAGTAACTCTTTCTATGAATTTGATGTTGATGTTGTTGTGCTAATGAGTAAGATGTAACAACTTGAACCGATGCATATATGTACCTGATCATATACATTGTAGTTGATTGACTGACTGATTGACTACCGATACATGATTGATTTTAATGCAATTTTTTTAAATCATCATCATCATCATCATAATTATACTACTTAATTCATTTGTTCTCTTCAATTATAAATTAATTTTTATAGGGTCGAATTGTCAATCGTTTTTCACAAGATATTGCAACATTAGATAATCCAGTATTGATTTCATTGAATAGTACATTAAATTGTGTGCTAACATGTTTTTTAACATTATGCCTTGCTTGTACACTTAATATATACATGATTATTCCAATTTGTTTATTAACAATTATCTATTTATATATACAGGTAAGTGATAGATAGATATATTCAAAATGATTGTACTTTGTTTTTACAAATTTCATTGCATATCAAGTTTTGTTTGTTTCTATATATTACTGTTATTATACATAGTAGTAGTAGTAGTAGTAGTTGTAGTATATCTATGTTGATTCCATTTTATATGTATGTTAGTGTTTCATCATTAGAAAGTGAATTTGAGTTATCTTTTAACTAACATACTATCATTATCATCATGATTATATGGTGCTGAGAGATATTGACAAAGTGTTATTGTTTGATCTGTAATTGATACTACTCATTTGCTAATGATTACATCATAATCATATTGTTTAGTTACCATTGTTCTTGTTTGAAAGTTGTTTTTTTTTGGTTTTTAGACTAGAATCAGTTTTCTTAGTTGGATTAAAGAATCTATAATGTATTTCAGTGGATTCACTCTCTTAAGTAACTACTGGTTAGTGATCAATGTGATATGTGACACGTCTTTGTTAGTGCAGATTGAAAGCTATCGATCAAGTTGCAATGTGACCCACTAGTCTAGGTGACTTGACATTGAGTGCACTATGTTGAGATAAGATGGTTTGGTTAGAGGTAGTGAACAGGAAACCTTGAATCTAGGTTTCGTGTAATTTGGCACTCGTTAACAAGATGTACCTGTAATCTTGAAGGAATAGATGCCAAAAAGCACGAAACTCCGGTTCAACTTTTGCTGTTGACTACCTCCAACCCCCATCTTATCTATTAATACATCAATAATAATGACTGAAAATTCACTTCATATTTGTTGTAATAATAATAATAATCACTGATTATACTACTGATAATACACAAAGTTCATAAATAGTATTTTCTTCAATGCTATCTAGTTAATCTTTGTGAACGATTTCACTGTGGTATATTTATCTTAATAACTTTATCCTAGAAGATAAATTTCAGAAATGCATATTGAAGTAATACTTTTCAAAGATTAATAGAAATAGTTCTAAAGAGAAATCTTCATTATGTATAGGAAATGGGTAAATGTATATTAATACTACAAATGAACATAAAAATGTCAAGAACATGATAAACAGATTTATGTAATAGATTGTTTTTGTATATACTGTGATCGTGGATGTGCACTGTTGAGGAGTTACCAAATAGGACGAAACAGCCGTCCAGTGCTTTCAAGTTTTCCATAGTGGTCTAGCTTTAATTGACTCATGATCTCAACTATTAAAATTACTATAATGTACACAAACCCCCTGCAGATATTAATAATTCAATATTTGTATATGATAATGTTTATTTATTTCAACGCATAGATATTGGTACAAGGAGGCACCAGATATATATGCACCACACAAATCTCGTTTGATTTGTATGAGGGCTGTGATACTGTCCGGGTAACCAAACTGAAGCAGGCGGTTTTCTTAGAGAGCCACAAGCGGAGTCTTTGACCTAAAGGTCTTATCCACAAGGCGGAGTGGAGCGACGTCAAGAGATGCAGTCCCATGGTAGCCGGTAACCTACAATTGGTTCATACACCACTTGTTCCCTCTGGATACTGGAGCCCATGTGCACCATTGGTTTGGAATCAGGGATTTCCAACTCCCCAATGTGGATCCACTATATCCACCTACACAGTTAATGCTCCAGACATTCACTTTTCGTCCTCTGAATTTCGCAGACAACAGTAATGCCACGAGAAGACAGTGATTAGGACTTCCCTATCAGTGGTTGTATTGATGTGGCCATGTGAAAGCATTTGGAGAGGGAGTGCGTACTCTCTTCTCTCTCGACCATATTAAGGCATTCGGGGGCTAATGTACAAAGTGGTAATAATTAAGAAACATTTGTGTCATTGATGATCATATACTTCGTTCAATTGAATTGTTAATAAAAGAAGTTAGAATTTCATATTAACAACATTTTATACTATGAGAAACATACTCCATTGGAATTTAACGATGACTTTGATTAGGATATATCAACATTCTTTATTAAATCGACTTACAAATTCAACTATTAAAATGACTACAATCTCCACAAACCCCTGTTTGGATCAATAATCATTTTCTCATTTGTGACTGGCTTCAAGATAGATTTACTGAAGTTCTATTGAAGAAGTGCAATCCATGTCGAGTAAAGACAAGTATCTAACTCAAACAATGAATGAATGGTTGTTTAAGATGATGGGTTGATTGAAGTTAAGACATTAACACTATTGGATACCAGTTCACTGATCTAGTGGTTAAACGTTTACACTTGGAATCGAAGATCCTAAATTCGTGTATTATCATTGCTAAGAAGTTGCATATTATGACAAACTGTCAGCTGTCTAATACTTCCAAATGTTCAACAATAGTCTAGCTTAAATCGACTTATAAATTCAACGATTCATTAAAATGCACTTGATGAGTATTTAAATAAAACAATAAAGATTGAAAGGTTTCATTATGTATTTTATATTATGCTTTATTCTATATTGTTGCATAATTTAAACCATTACAACTTATTTGCCATATTGTCATGACAGAAAAGAAAAGAAAAACAAACAAGATTCATCTAGATCTCATTTCACACAGTTACTGTTTGTTTTTGTTTTTTTTTGTTTATATTATTTCATGAATTTATATTCAAGTTTGAAAAATTTTTTTTTTATTTCTCCTAAAAAAAATGTTTCATGTTTCTATGGTAATTAATTATTATTCATTGATTGTTTCTAAGTGACCTAGCAACAATTCATTGAATAGAACTTTTGTGAATTTCGTTAATGATTGTTTGAATTTAATAAGATAGAAACCTTTTCTGTTCATTCATTCATTCACATACATACACACACACAGTTGAGAATATTATTAAGTTGATAATTAAGATTTGAAGAAGAGATTGATTTGTTTTTTGGAAAAAAAACACATTAGTCACATTTGCGGATAAGCATTAGTTAGATAATAAACCTTAGAATAATTGTTTTGTTGTAGTTGCTGACTTAATATCGGCCGTTCCATCCTAATATTATAAGATTCTTCAGCAGTGTGTATCCACTATCTTGCTCATGAGATTTCCTGAAGTTCTAGTGAGAAGCTATACGTAGTGAAGTTCAATAGTGTCTGTTGTGAGGCAGTTACTGACTGAAGACAATGATGAATGATGGATTGGTTGAAGTGTTAGACAACATGGCGAGACTATAACTTCCGGATGAACCAATCACATATAAGATAACAGGTCTCGGACTTTAACGTGAAATTTATTCATTCAGATAAATAGAGCTTTGATATTATAACTGAAGTAAGTTCGTGATGAAAATCCTGAATCTAATTTCTAACTTTAATCATCAACTGTTCATCATAATTTGTATTTCCTACACTGGTTTATAATCCTCAGTTGGTCCTGATTATTAAGTGGACACTCCCAAGGTTAGTCTGACGTCGGTCAAAGGTCCTCCATAAATTATAGTCTTACCATGAACATTAACTAGGTAATGTATTGAAAGATGAAAAAGATTAGAATAATTGTTTTGTTGTAGTATCTGACTTAGAATCTGTCTATACTTTTTGTACTCTATATGGTATCAAATTCTAAATGAGAAGATGTTGTATCGAGTACGTTATAATTTGACTACTGATTTGACATCTAATATTTTACTTGTCTAAGCCAGTCAATTAGTTATATCGTATATCTCTCATCTAACGTCATCGATGGTATGTTAGTCTTATTGCTAATGTGATTAACCTTTTTAAGATGTACAGCTTAAAGCGTTGGTTAATGATTGAATTACATCATTATACTAACAATCAAATAGTAATTTCAATTTACTTATCAAACATTATAAGCCGCTAATGTTATGTTCTTTGATTTGTTTTGAATATAAAAGTACTAAGTTACAAAGATCTCCTTTACTCTAGGTCCGAGACTTTCTTAACTTGAGATGGTGAGGAATATTTGTAGCTCAGATGGATGATTTTGATGAAGTTTTGTTCTCTGAGCTGGATGGTTTAGTCGTGGAGCTTTCATCGTTCTTCTGAACGACATCATCAGCACAAACTCCATCAAAAAACTTTCTTAACTTAGATCTATTCATTTCATTGATTACCATTGTACATAGGAATTATTTTTATAGTTAATGATTTTATACTATAGTTAGCAAACTATAACTTAATTATCTGGAAGCACTGGATGGCTGTTTCGTCCTATTGTGGGATTCCTCAGTGGTAGTGTGCATCTACGACCCCGTCCTGTACTTCCAAGTTTTTCATGATGGTCTAATTTCAGTTAACTATTGAAACGTTTATTTGATTTATAATAGCTAATGATACTAATGATCTTTATACTGATCATCAGTTTATCTTTCCTAAACATTAACGTTCAATATTTTTGTTCATCTTTTCTTGAATGTTTTTTTTTTCTTGTTTACAGAATTTATATGTGACTACATCTAGACAATTGAAACGTTTAGAATCGATTAGTTTATCACCGATATTTTCACATTTCTCAGAAACTTTATCTGGTGTTGATAGTATTCGAGCATATAAATTAATTGAAATCTATAAAACGATTAGTTCAACTAGACAAGATTTAAATAATTCGGCTGTTTATGCTTCAATTATATCACAAAGGTTAGTTGGTTACTATTTCTAATACTAATAATAATGACTATCAATAATTATAGACTATCAGTTTGATGTTCTTTGATTGTATTGGATAAGTCTTGTTAATTGAACACCATATTCTGTTCCGAAGCTATTCTCGTAATCCTCAAGTTGGAACTATACACTGACTTGAACATGAGTGAAAAGATGCGAAGTATTCGAGAAGCACGTTACTTCAAAGATTTGTTTTTGAGTAAAGAAAATATAAAGTTTTTATAGTATTTTAAATGTCTTTGGGTTTGCCGACAATTCTAGAATGCTACTAAACATAATAACAGTATACTAATCAGTTTATCAGAAACTCTACATGCGACTTTTCACTTTCTTGATATTTCTGGCTAAACTTGTAATGAACACTGATTGAATAGAATGCTTCTTAGAGTTTCCTGAGCCTTTTTTGGCTATTGTGATAAGTTTTCTGCATCACTCTAACAGTATTTTTATGTAGATAAATTGTGAATTCTTTAGTTAGAAAAGGGTAATATTGTAGTGTATCCTACTTATATCAATATGAGTAGTATATAACAATAGTCAGAATTAGAATGTCTGGCAGCAAAAAGTCAAGAAGGAAAGAATGCGAACAGAAAGCAATTGGTATGAAAATGCAGGAATGATGAAGTCATAGACAATTGATTAATATTTGCAAAAGGAACAGTCAAGTTTAGGACACTGGATTGACTATTTACGGTATGGTTCTCAGATTCTGTAATTTTGTGTTCAAATATATTCGATTATCCTCACTTGTTTTCTAGTTCAATACAATATGAATTACAGTTCTATTCAATCTGTTGGTATGACATGGTTCCTATTTTACTAGGAATTTCTGTTGCATTTCGATATTAACGTTTAAACTAATCTTTTGAAGGACATTGTCTGCATTGCATTTTACAGGTTATTTTATATTTATATATTTAAACACATAAATATTGGCACATAGGGGGACCTAATACATAGGCGCCACATAAGTCGCTTGTGTGTGGTGCTCAGACCGAAGCAGGTAGTTTTCTTAGCGGACCACAACCGGAGACTTTGACCTAAACGTCTAATCCACAAGGCGGAGTGGAGCAACGTAAGGAGATTAGGTCCCATGGCAACCGGTGGCAACCATTTATTTTTTTAGGATCCTGGAGCTCGTTTGCACCATTGGTTTGGAATCAGGAATTTCCAACTCCCCTATGTGGATTCTCTATATCCACCCACGCAGTTAATGCGCCGGACATTCACTTTTCGTCCTCAGTCACAGTAACGAACAGATGTTGTTATTACCAAAGCCGCAAATGATGACTTTTCTTCATTTCGATCTTTCCATGAACTATAAAATTAAAAATGTTCTTTAACTAGTAGTTTATGATCTCGACGGATAATTTGGGTAACTGCAAACAAACTCTCCCTTTCAAATCAACCTATAACAATGAAATATTCACTTTCGCAACTTATAAGTTACTTGTCTTATGTATCTCGAGCAAGTATTCATCATGTTCTTTACGGAATAGTTGACTACCCTGTATAACCTTGATAATCACGTTTCAGTTTTTTTTACGCTCTCAGGTTATGATTTTGAAAAGACCTATCCTACATCAAAATCGATTAAAGAGACACATTTGAAAATCTGTATAGAAATTTCAAAATTTCACGCCTGTTTTGAAGTGAACCTTGAAAGTATTGCTGAAAATGAAATCTTCCTTTTTTGAAAGAAATCAAATACTACTTAACAGTATCTACTTAGGCTAGTCAAATTAATTCATCATAATGTGGATCTATTAACTAATCATTTTATTTATTTATTTCAACACATAGATATTGGCACAAGGAGGCACCAAATACATATGCGCCACACAAATCTCATTTGATAAGTGTGAGGGCTGTGATACTGTTCGGGTGCCCAAACCGAGGTAGGTGGCTTTCCTAGGGGGCCACTCGTCGAGTCTTCGACCTGAGGGTCTGATCCACATGGCAGTGGAGCATCGTGAGGAGATGCAGTCGCATGGCGGCCGGGTGACCAACGATTGGTTCATACACCATTTGTTCCTTTAGGATACTGGTGCCCATATGCACCATTGATTTGGCTTAGGATCCGGTTATAGGGTCGAACATTCGCTTTTCGTCCTTCCATTCTCGTAAACAACACCCCCGTCACGAGAAGGCAGTGAGATGCTCATTTGCATGAAGTCCTACATTTCTTGATTGAGATCATAAACCGATTGATGTTAGACCACCACCTTTGGAAACCTGGAAGCACTGGACGTCCGTTTCGTCCTATTGTGGGACTCCTCAGAAGTGCGCCTTCACGATCCCGCTCGCGGGATTTCAACCCAGGGCCTTCGGTTTCGCGCGCGAACGCTTAACCAACTGGACCACTGAGCCGGCATCCAATGGTGATAGTGTCTAACCTCAACCAATCCACGAAATTGCGCGACCAACGTCCATTGTACTGAGGTAGATACCTGTCTCTACACGACATGGATGATGATCAACTGGCTGAGTGATATTAAACTTGTTACATAATGTATCAATACCAAGGTTGAATTTGATAGTTTTAAATAAATTCAAGATTGGGTAAAGAGTTAATAAAAAATATAGTTTTTGTAATATACCAATGAGTAGAAAAATTGTACTTTTGACATTTCGTGACTTAATGTTGACTACTTATTCAGAGTAAATAAATGACCGAATAGGTGGTTGTTTATATATTCTGAAGAAGTGACCCACATTAAGTCACGAAACACCAAGAGTACAGTTTTTCTACTTATCGGGATATAACAAAAAAACATATTGATGTATATGAAACAATGGTTGTACCTTAGAACGGATAGAAATCCCTTCTCATTTGATTGATTTGTGCCAACAAGCCCTACATTGTTTTCGAGTTGTTTTGGTTAGATCACTTGAAACCACCATATACGTTAGCTAGTATATAAGTTCTTTTGAAACGAATGGCGTGACTACGACTTAGTTGAGGAGATTAGTGGGAAGCGTAGAGTGGAAATTACTAGCGAAAACGATGTTATTATTAAATATGGGAAATATGGTTCAATACTCAAATAATTAAATCAATTTGTGCTTTATAAAAATGTCTTACATCATCAGATCTGATCAAATCATGTATATTTAGGTCAATTCAACTTCTGAGAATCGTAGAATTGTTTGAAATCAGTTTTGTCATAGCTAGATAGGCTGTGTCAAATAAATATATCAATTGTCTTTACATCAACTACTTTATAATGATTTAGACGTTTATTCAGCTATGCATATTCTCATGGTGGGTTTAAATGTGTACATGTCAATTACTTATGTTTATGATATGCTTGAATTTTATTACGAGTTCACCTTACTTGGTAAACGGAACGAAGGTCAACGATACAGTGACACGATAGGCTATTCTAATCCGTTGTCCCCGGCCCTGATAACTAAATCAAGGAGTGTCGATGAGACGTAGAGAATGTATTCTACAAGCGCTCAGAAAATACGAAGTCACTAAACACACAAGTCAAGTTTATTTATACAATGATAGAAACGCCCTTGGGAGAGCCATTAAATAGCGTACTAAAAAAATCCGTCAACCAATGATAGTCAATGATTTCTGAGTGGGAAATGTAAGCTGTAGGTCAACTAGGCGTCTCTTGGCGCGAAAACATGAAATTCAAATTTTCATAATAAAATTACAAAGTTAGGACCTTTTCCAAATGAGTTCTGGGGATCTAACGTCCTCAATAGTTTACCTTTTCGTTTATGATTGTAAATACAATTAGTCAATAGATTATAACCAATACATATATTCATATTCATATTTGAATGACAGATTACGTTTTCTTTCTTTGGTTTGACTGCTGAACGGTCTCTTGTTCTCTTGAATTATTATACTTGTGACAAATCGTTCCTAACATAGTGCGTACTTCACTTTTATACTCTGAGATTTAGCCTACTAATAAATCAGCAGTTATCCAGGGTCATTTAATATTCATAGTCAGATGGGTACTAAGTAACACATTCCTTCAATCACTTCTTAGTTTATTTCATATATCAGATATCTTATTAACTTTGATAAATTTAAAACTTAATCTTTCCATTACAAACACTACGGAAGAAATTTGAGTCTCATGTCCAAGGATTCATTTTGATTGTATTTGAATGAGTTATGAACTTATATCCTATATTCGTTTATATGAATATGACTTTCAGCATCCCTATCGCTGATAATTGATCAGTCTCTATTTTCATGTGTATATCCTGGTTGAACTGTTTCGATATAACCTGATAGCTGCAAGTTTGACGAGATTCAAGTTTCAATTTTAACACCAACACTAGGATGTATGTAGATCAAAGTTATTAGTCTTAATTAAACATATATCCTGGATCCCTCATTCAAGACGTAATAAACGTTTAACTAACGTATAATCCTGTTCAATTTTTATGATAAATAGTTTTTTTTAATCGTTTGCGTGCGAGATCGAAGGTCCTGGGTTTGAGTCACATGTGTGGGATCGTAGATGCGCACTGCTGAAGAGTCCCATACTGTGACGAATCGGCCGTGCACTGGTTTCGGATTTTCCATGGTGGTCTAGCTTCAACTGATACATGATCTTAACTACTGAAATTACTATAATATTCACAAAAAACACTTCTGATAATAAAAATCAACTTACAAAAACTAAAGACACCTTTTTAGCAAAGTTGGATAGTGGCTAGCAGTGGAATATAGTTTGAAGCGCGTATCGTCCTATTTGGGACTGGTCAACTGGATGTCCCTGCATTTCAGAGTTGATGTTTACTCCGGGAGGAACTCGACCCCAGTACCGTTCGCTTCAAACGCCACTGCGTTATTCACTTACTGAGTTCTGATAGTCACCTCCTTGTGTAATGAGGTGAAATTATATTCACTTGGTATTGTTTACTTTTATCTTCCCATTGTTATTTAGGGCTGCATTTGATGGGTCACTGCTAATCACTATCCATCTTTGTTTATATAGCTTGTGACTTCAGGCAATATCGTGGCAGTCGTCCGCAAAGGATGCATATATACCAATATTAAGAGACTGTTCCATTGCAGTGCTAAATAGCAATCGGAAGATACAAGTAAAACAACATCAAGTCCATAAAGATACTTTAAGATTTGAAATACTTAGAATGAATCATCATTACTTTCTTTGCATCCATGTATATAGGTGTCACTTTGCATAGTCTTCAAATATTTTCTTTTTTTTAATAACAAAATATATAGATGGCTTGCAGTTTTATTAGAACTTGTTGGTAATTCAGTTATATTAGCTGTTGCTATCCTATCAGTTGTTGCTCAAGGTTATTTATCCGCTGGTTTCTCTGGTCTTGTTATTACTTATGCATTAAATTTAAATCAAACATTAAATTGGCTTGTACGTATGTTCTCAGAATTAGAAACAAATATTGTATGTATAGAACGAATACATGAATATTCTTCCATTGAACAAGAGGTAAGTAACATTTTGAATATATATATATATATATATATTACCATTTCTGCCTATCCCAAGGCCATTGTTATTCTTTAAAAAAGTAATAATAATGAATATTTGAGGGGACACTTCATCATCATCATCATCATCATCATCATCATCATCATCATCATCATCATCATCATCATCATCATCATCATCATCATCAGGTTCAACAGTCTATAAGTCTTTAATTATTTGTGATAGTAGTAAAAGTATAGACAGCGATCGGAAAGATTAAGGTTTGAAGATGTTTTTCAAGGAATATAACCCAGTGAAATAAATTTGGAAAGAGAAAAAAGGAACAACAACAATTCAGAAGATTAGGATTCGGGAGAACACAAAAAGTGGATGCGCCTGCGCCATTGCAAATGATTTTGAACCATTTCATTCAAGGTTTCTAACCATCGGTTGATATCGTCTCACGGATCCCAACCAGGTAGTCTACACCAACTAACATGGCCCAGTCCACTTGTCAGTGACTTCATATATTTGTGCCATGTTTTGATCTGACCGCCCCTAGATTTCTTTCAGCCTACTCCTATACAACAAAACATCGCACGTTGAGGCAGTCGGTGGTTGGGTATACGTAACACATGTCCGAGCCATCTCAACCGATGAAGTTTCACTACTTCATCAATTGATTTGCCATCCTTACCTATTACCCGTTTCCTAACAACTGCGTTACTTTCTCGATGGTCCCAGGATATACGAGCAATGCTTTGAAGACACCTATGATCGAATACTAGTAACCTACGAATATCCTCTACTCTTACCAGCTATGTTTGACAGCCATAAAGTAGGACGGAACGAACTGATGCCTAGTAAACCCGTCCTTTGGTTGACAGACGGATAAACTGCTGAAATAATAAAGAATTTAGATTTGTGGATGTTAAAGGCTGAAATTAGGAAATAATTTCGAAATGTGTCAATCACAATATCTATTCTAAGTTATTTCAGAGGAATAATCAATGTTAAATCAGATTAGAATGAGTTCTATACTAAATAACTATTCAATCATATTTATATATCAAATTCATTTTAATAGTGAGAATATGAATCATTCAAAAATTTTAATACTCTTTTACTCAATCCGTCTAAATGACAAGCTGTTAACTTTAGCCTGTGATATGAACAACACTGTAACACCGTGTTAAAATCTCATAATGCTTGTACCGTTGGAGATTCTTTGATAAATTATCTTGGTGTTACTTTTTATTCTGATCTCTCTTCGACATCACATGTTATCCTGTTATTAAAAGAAGTTTTCCGTCTGATTTACTACATCAAATACCTGTGCATAGTTACGACTCTGAATAAGATGATGATTAGTCTATAATGTGAATGAGAAGATCTATTTGTATTGTCTTATTAATTGATGTGGTTGTGAAATATCTAACATATACCTAACCACATATTTCAATGTTCAGAGAGAATAAACTATTTAATTAGTCAATCTATGAAATCAGAAGGGGGTTTGTGGAGATTTTAGAAATTTCACTAGTTGAAGCCATGAGTCAATTGAAGGTAGACCACCATGGATGCACACTGCCAAGGAGTCCCATACTAGGACGAAACGGCCGTCCAGTGCTTCCAGATTTTCCATGATGGTCTAACTTCAATCGACTCGTGATTTCAATTAGTGAAATCTATAAAATGTCTAGATGCTATTTTGATATGTTTAAAACGACAAAAGATATCGATGGTTGAAAACCTTCATAAAAGTAATTGAAAATGATCAAATTTCCCTAGTGAATTCATACATTATATTGTTAACGCGTTCAAAATAATATATAGAATCATATCTGAAACAAAATATACTTTTCTTGAATACTGATTTGTCGTGAAAATAACATTTTTTGTCAATTCATATCTTTCCAAACATGAAATAGTCACTAAGGTTCGACCAATAGACAGTTCCATCTAAATTCGTTTGAAAAGTCTGGTAGATCATGCCTCTCTCTCTCTCTCTCTCCCATACAGTATGGCTCAATGTCATTTGAATTGTGTTCTATGTTAATAAATGAAGAAAAAAAGAGAAACTGGGTTAGGTTAGCGAATAAGCATAATCAGAAAGGGTTTGTGGAGTTAATTGAAGCTAGACCACCATGGAAAACCTGGAATCAATGGATGGCCGTTTCGTCCTAGTACGGGACTCCTCAGCAGTGCATATCCACGATCCCGCACCTCGTGAGATTCGAACCCAACCAACTAGACCATTGAGCCGGCATTCAATGGTGTTAATATCTAACTTCAAATAAACATAACCATTTTTGTTTCTAGCCTAAAAATAGGGAAACATTTACTAATTAAGAAAATAAATAAAATCTTCATCTATTTCATCGGTAATATAATTGACCAATCAGACATTAATGTTATCATTTATGTAACCTTGAACTTATTTTGACCTTCATAGGAGAAGTAACTTTTATAGACTAAATTTATTACATGAATTCTACGTATTCATAGATTACTTCTTATGTTACCGTATATCAATCTTTTCTATATAGAACTAACAAAATGTATTAGTTATTCTTTTGTCTTTTTTTGGGATTTGTATAAATCATTGAAGTTTACTATCTTTAGAGCTTTAATTTGAGTGTTTACGGTATTACATTCATAGATATCAATTATACGTTTAAATATCTACACAATATTGATTCACTTAGACTATTGATCATATTGCAGCTTGGTCGATAAGATTCGATCTGCATTAAGATCACCATCCAGTGATCAAGCAATTGTAAATACATCTCAATCCTTCAAGAGGTTGGTCGCGATCCGGATAGCTCAGTAGTAACGTCTCTAACTATGAAGCTGGGTGACACGCTATCAAATCCGTCGGGCAGTGTCAGTTCCCTTAAGATAATAGGTACACTTTGGTGACAAGTGCCATGTAGCACGAAACCTGGGTCCAGGGTTTCCTGTTCACTACCTCTAACCATCATCTTATCTCAACATAGTGCATGCAATGTCGAGTCACATAAACTAGTGTCCATATTGTAATTTGGTCGATAGGATTCCATTTGCACTAAGAAGGACTTGACACACGTGACATTGATCACCACCAAGTGATCAACCAATCTTTATTATATCGAATTAGGAACCTGACACAGTTAATGACTATTGTATTCAGTTATTTAGACACAGATTTGTCAAAGTACATTGGTTGATAAATCAACCGATCACCCTGAACAATTAATAGATGCTATCGATGTTATCGGATTAGAACGTTACCATATACAATGTATTCAAGAACATATGTTTTCTGTATTCGTGACAACATGAGAAATGTCAGAGCTTATACTTTATAACCAATTATAATGAATTGAAAACTAATCATTTAATTGGATGAAATGGAATGTTAAGGAAAAAACTTTTTAAAATGGGATGAAAAGTAAAAAAACTGTCATTCCAAATAGTAACCATAATAATGTTTTCAAAAGGTAGTTTAAAGGAGAGTTTTTAAATTATGTTTTCCTACTTTGATACGATTTTAAACAAAAAATGGTCCAGTAGGTTAAGCGTTCGTGCACGGGACTGACGGCCCTAGGTTTGAATCCCACGAGCGGGATCGTGGATGCGCACTGCTGAGGAGTCCTACAATAATAGGGCGAAACGGCCGTTCAGTACTTCCAGGTTTTCAATGGTGGTCTAACATCAATCAGTTCATGATCTCAATAAATAAAAAAGAAATAAATTATTTGTTCAATATTTTTTATTGATTAATCGTGAAATCATTTAATGAGTCTTATGTATGTATATATGTATCTGTTTTGTTTAAAATTAGGCACCATGGGAATTAGATTGTAGTTATTTACCAAGTAATTGGCCTGAAGGTATCATTGAATTTATTGATTATGGTACAAAATATCGATCTGAATTAAATTTAGCTTTAAAATCAATTAATTTTAAAGTAGATAAAGGGGAAAAAGTAAGTTTTATTTTTTATTACACATTTTTCTATGATTGTATATATGTACTTTAAAATGATCAATATACCTAATAAGGCAAGAAATTATGATATATATATCACATTCTTTTGAGTTGGATGATATAAATTTAGTGCTCTTATGGGCACCTGCTTCAAATCAATCAATCAGTCAACAGATTACGGTTCGAATCCCAGTTCACCATCTTCGATTTAAATAGTTGAATAACATCACCGTTGGATGCCGACTGGCTCAGTGGTCTAGTGCTTAAGAGCTCGTGTGCTAGACTGATAGACCCTGGGTTCGAATCTCGCGAGTCGCGATCGTGGTTGCGCATTGTTACTGAGGCGTCCTATAGTAGGACGAAACGGCCCTCCAGTGCTTCCAGGTTTTCCATGGTGATCTCACTTTAATTGACTCATGATCTCAACTATTAAAATTACTATAATATCCGCAAAAACCCTTTCTGATACTTTAATTTTTGTTATTATTTAGTTGGGTATTGTTGGTCGAACTGGTTCGGGTAAATCTTCTCTAGTACTTGGATTATTCCGTATGCTTGAAGCAGCTGAAGGTCAAATACTCATTGATGGTTATGATATATCAAAAATTGGCTTACATGATTTGAGAAATCGTTTAACATTAATACCTCAAGTAAGTATTGTGTATCATTACCTATCAGTTAGATAAATAAGATGTATTTGATCAAGTACCTATAGTAATGTCAAAAAATGTAATACATAAGATATTGAACTACAAATGTATGCGTTTTCCCTCTCTGTTTCTGTCTATCACTGTCCGTTATAATTTCTCTTATTACAACCTGACTATTCCTATTCCTTAGTGTTCCTGGACATCAATTCACTCAACAAATCTTCAAATCAAAACACGGTTGAACAGCAATAAAATGATATTCCAAATAACAAGGGTAGATGGAAATAAGAAGCATAATTTTTTTAACATGAGAAGACTCTAGAGTCTTCTCCAAGCCATCCATTAGCGGTGATTAGTTAAGAAATAGCCAATCGAAGTGCACCAACACAATTATGTATGGAACGTGCTTTCATTCAATCTATACCCTGTTAACACTGTCAAACTGCACTCATGCTAAACAAAAAATGATGAGATAGTTAACTGACTATTGTTTACTCCTTGAGCATTGGGTAGATTGTTATAAATAGAGATAATACGTTTGTTGATATCCCAATGAATAGAAAAATCAGATTTTCCGACGTTTCGTAACTTAGTGTAAGTCACTTCTTCAGAGAATAATAAATCTTCTAATATTGATATTCTCTTTCTGATAAATGAGTTTGTCATTACCAATCATTGTTTACTTCAATTATATTGTAAAATGAAATAATGTTAGTGTAAGTTAATAGGCCATAAATGGACAATGAAATAGTTGAATTTTGGTTCTCTATTTCTCTGCAAATTAATAACTAGTAAATATTAATAGATCACCAACATAGATGATCTTTGTCGAATGATTAGAGGTCTATTGGAGTTAGACGGAAATAGTGTGATCAACAGCTAACTTCGAAGTCACATCTTGCGATCAGTGTCTATTATGGATTACCTCTTCGACGTATCAAAGTACTATGGTTGCTTTGAAGACCGTGCAACATAAAGGACGTTATTACGGAAATATATTAGTAAGAATAAGTACAAACGAAAGTGCGACCAATATCTCATAGACCAGTTCATGGCGTACAATTAACTGATGCGCGTTTTTTTTCCTTGACATTGACAGAAATCGATGATCTGTTCGATATTCAAGTGATACAACTGTCGAATGATTTGTCTAGGGTTCAGTGACACTTCACTGACCCTACCTATGGTATGATTACTTCATCTTGTTTATTAGAACAATTGATAAAAGTCATTAGTGATTTTAAATGGGGTACTATCTTACTAACGATCTGTTATTTTCTATTGTTCGTGTTTAAGATGACAATCTATTAATCTCTGTTGTTATTATGTACATAAAGGGTAGATTGTCTCAACATAGTCTTTTCCCAAAAGTTGTTAATATATTTAGATAGTGATTAATAGTTGAATCCAAGACAAGCATCTTTATGTTGATGTTCACATTGTTACTAGAACTTAATGCGTATAACTTCATACTTTAACATAATTCTTCCACTTACCTGCTGATAAGTCCTAAATAAAATGAAATGTATATCTTGGATTCCATTTATAACCCCATTACCTCCTTAAGCCTGTTTTACCTCGTGGAGAAGCATAAGCCACCCACCAGCACTCTCTATCCAACCTTGCCCCAAGCAATCCTTTCCAGCTCTTTCCAATTGTTATTCATCCTCTTCATATCTGCTTCTATTTCCCGATAATAATGTACTATTTAGCCATCCTCTTTTCCGCTTCCCTTCAGGATTCCAAGTTAGGGCTTGTTTCGTGATGCAGTTTGATGATTTGCGTAATGTATATCCTATCCATTTCCACCGTCTTTTCCTAATTTCCAATTCAGCTGGAAGCTGGTTTGTTCTCTTCCACAGTATACTGTTGTTGATGGTATCCGGCCAATGCATGTTGAGTATCTTTTGTAGAAAACTATTTATAAATACTTTTACCTCCTTAATGATAGTTGTAGTAGTTCTCGAAGTTTCAGCTCTGTACAGTAGAACTATCTTCACATTGATTTTCAAGATTCTAACTTTGTTATTGATTGACAGACACAGTTGTTTTAAGTTCCATATACTCAATATTTTCCTCTGTTTTAATAGTTGTCTAACATATGTTTGTTAAATAGTGTTATTATCTACAAAAATCTCTTCTTTTTATGTTTCTGATTAGTTTTTATGTTTAGTTTTCGAGTAAACAGGGAGAGAGAGAGATAGAGAGGAAACAACAAATAGAAACAAACAAACAAACAATTTGTTTCTATTTACCCCACTCCCCACCCTCACCCCCTCAAAAAAATGTCAAAACAACCTAATTGTTGTTTTGTAAACAGTTTTTTTTAAAAACTTTATTTATCTCATCATTAAAATATTTCAGATGTTTTATTATTTTTTTCGTCAATACTTAATGAAACTTTGAAAGAGTGTCCTTTCTCTTGTTTCATGGTGTTGAGATTTGTTGTTATCGATTATTATGTTTTGAATTTTGTTGTATTTATTGTAAAAAGAAAAAGTGAATCAATTAAAGTTAGATCATTATGGAAAATCTTGGAAACACTGAACGATCATTTCATTCTAGTGTAGAACTCCTCAACGATGCGCATCTATAATCCTGCTTGTGGGATTCGAACCTAGGATGTCCGGTCTCGCTCATGAGCACTTAACCTCTAGACCACTAAGCTGGCACACAACGGTGTTAATACCCCCAAATGCTCTGGTATCGCTGAGAGTGGGGAGAGTTAACACCCCCTTTCGAAAAACTCTTACATGGCCACGTGTTAAAAGCCACTGCCAGGGAAGTCCTACTCACTGCATTCTCGTAGCGGGGTTGTTGTTTACTAAACTGAAAGAACGAAAAGCGAATGTCTCGCGCTCTAACCGGGTTGGAACACTGATTCCAAACTAATGGTGTACATGGGCTACAGGATCCTAAAGAAAGAGAAGGCGTATGAACCTATGGTTGGTGACCGGCTACCAAGGGACTGCATCTTCTTACGTTGCTCCACTGCTTTGTGGATAAGACATTTAGGTCAAAGTCTCTGGGTGTGACCCCGTAAGAAAACCATGTGCTTCGGTTTTGGCAACCGGGTAGTATCATAGCCCACACACACAAATTAAGTGACTTGTGTGGCGCATATCTATTTGGTGCCTTCTTGTACCAATATTTATATGTTTAAATAAATAAATACAATTCACGATATCAGTTCATCTTTTCATGATCATTTAAATTGTTTGGATGTAATGATTATAAGATTATGAAAGAGAGAGTATTTATGTAACAGGTTAAATGTACGCTTATAGATAGGGTATAAATCATTGACTGAAGTTTTCTGCATAACAATTGTAAAACAAAAAGCGCTAAACACATATTTTGTTGTCGTTCTCGACTTATCAACATAATGCATTTAACCTTTTTCAAAGTTGGGTGAAAACCGAAACTTTCAACCCATCTGTAAACCACTGACCTGAAATTCAATTGTCTGAAAATAATACTGTCTGTGATTAAAAAGTGTGATCGGCGTCAAGCAGTTACTAGTTGGGTGCCGTGATCACACTGCCGTGTCGTCTAAACCAACCTGAATCCAGTTTTTTTTTCCAGGTGTATCAAGAAGAAGCATTCTTTCACAGAGTAAGTAACTGGGGAATATCGGCTGCTTTTATACCTTTAACAGCATTAGGTAGATCCAAAACTGCTTATGTTAACTACCCTAAACTACCGTCTATTATTTAATGCCAATACTTTTAATGGTGATCGTAACGGTTTTGTTTACTTTATATGACTTTCATTCTTTTTGTGTTAATTGTTTACTAGGATCCTATCCTTTTCTCTGGTACATTACGTTTTAATTTGGATCCATTCAATCATTATACAGATGAAGCTATTTGGCATGCACTTGAATTAGCTAATTTAAAATCATTTATAAAAGATGCTAATAATAATAATAATAATGCTAATTATGGTTTGGATATGAACATCTCAGAAGGTGGTTCTAATATAAGGTTAGTTAGTGCATTCGGTTGTTTTTTTTGTTGTTAAACGTTTGTTCAACCAATTAAATTCATATCATAAAGACGAACTTGAATGACTGTTTAAAACGGTGTAAGGGATTTGTAGAAGTTGTTCAATTTTATAGTTTACATCATGAAGAGACTTTAGTTTAGCAACAACTGATACCTTTATACATGAGCTTAGTCCTCAATGGAGTTCTACACAAGAACTGTTGAGGAGTCTCATATTATTTGGGTACTTAGTGCTTCCTAGTTTCCACTTTTGTGCAACCAAAGTTAGTTCATGATATTAAACTAAAATTTTAACCATCTTCACAATCATGTTCTCATTAGTGACTAATTTTGAGAGGCAATTTCTAGAGTCCTAGTGAGAAACAGTCACTAATGGTATTGAGAGATAGTTGCGCAGTATCGCTAATCGGTTGAAATGAGGCATAAAACATTGGTTGCCGACTTGATAGTCTAACGACTGGAGACTATGTACTGAACTTGAGGACTCTTGGTTCGATTTTCAACGGATACTACTAAAGAGTCCCGTACTGAGATTAAACGAGTGTCCAATACCTCCTGCTTTTCGTTGGTTGTTTATCTAAGGTTGACTCATGATATCTATGATTACTTCGTGAGATCTTTGTTCCAATTCTGATAAATTAGACAGATAAGTTATATAGATGACTGAATTGTAATGAAAACATACTACCATTTTGTTACATTGATTGATAAATTATAATCTCCTTTATCTTAAAATGGGAGTATATTCTATATAGTAGCTGACTCATACGACTTCAGATCATTCCACTCTGTGATATAACATTTGCATAACTTCGAGTTTGTTGCTGCATATTGTGTTGATAACCAAATGATCAAACCGATTGTAGGCCTTCCTGACGTTTGTATACATAGTTGTTTTAAATTGGAAAAAAAAACTTCTTGAGAATCATTTTCGAACTTTTTACATCGAAAGTTTGTCCTACGATTGACAGAGAAACACAAGTTTATCAAAGGACAATAATGTCAAAGCTTCTGCAATGAATGTTCTTTTGAAGGCACTTGAAATCCGTCTATATAAGATGTTAATAGTTGTACTTATGTGTATGCAAAGTTTATAACATACCATTGTAAACTGCTTAATTGTGATCAATGGGGTTATGAAAATTAATGACCGAAAAACTCACTAGACTGATTGGATAGATCGTTCTGATTTCCCCCCCCTTTCTCGCCCGCCAATTGTGTAATTCTAATAATCTGTTTGCTTTACAATGTATCAGCAATAATTTTGCTTATAAATATGCAAATTTATTTTCCAGTCTTGGTCAGCGACAATTAGTATGTCTTGCAAGAGCTTTACTTCGGCATACTTCAATTCTTGTATTAGATGAAGCTACAGCTGCTATAGATATGCAAACGGATAATTTAATTCAAGAAACTATTCGTCGAGAATTTTCTTCTTGTACTGTCATTACTATTGCTCATCGATTAAATACAGTTCTAGATTATGATCGGTATGTATTGATAATATTGTGTATTCTTGTTTATATTTGATAATGTTACGAATCGACTTGTGTTAGAGATGGTATCATTAGATTTCGAGTAATTAGTGTAATATTGATGCACTCGTCATCTTGACTTCATACGGTTGAAGGGTTTCATGCTAACATAAAGCAAGCAACTAATCCTCGTTAGTTTTAAGGCTAAACTATCATTGCAACTCACCTACCAAGTACAGTTTTGATATGCTTGATTTTGGGTCACACTATTTTTATAGCTGTCCAAAAAATAAACAATCAGTCAACACAAATCTATCATTGTGTATTATTCATCATTATCATTTTTGTATTATTCAATCATTAACGTTGATCGAATTCTACCGTTAGAATATAAGTTTTATTTAAATAATTATTTACTCGTAATTTGCAAGATTTGATCCTGTTTCACTCAACTTCACAGTGTGGGCTACGACTGACCTCTTGTAGGACTTTAGGCATCAACTATAGAAAAACGTTTCGGAGTTTCGAAAAGAATCAAACTAAATTCTTTGACAGTGATTGAACGAGGTTTGAACATATAAATTATTCTAGTTGACTACTTTTATGGAAGAAACTCACACAACTAAAACCGATAGATCCGGGTTCGAATCTGACGGGTGGGATCGTGGATACGCACTGTTAAGGAGTCTCATAGTAGGTCGGAACGGTCCTACAGTGCTTACAGGTCCTATTTCACTCAGCTTCACAGTGTGGGCCACGACTGACCTCATGTAGGACTTAGGGCGTCAACTGTACTAAAACGTTTCAGATTTTCGAAAAGAAGCAAACCAAATTCTTTGACAGTGATCGAACAAGATTTAAACATATAAACTGTTCTAGTTGACTACTTTTAGAGAAGAAACTTACACAACTAAAATCGATAGATCCTGGGTTCGAATCTGACGGGTGGGATCGTGGATACGCACTGTTGAGGAGTAGGACAAAACGGCCCTCCAATGTTTCCAGGTTTTCCATGATTGTTTAGTTTTAATTGAATCATGAATTCAACTGTTTTTCAGTCATGTTTATAAGTCATAAAATCTTTCTTTAAATTTTTCTAAGATTATGTTTGTTTATAGTAATTGTTCTATCTTTCTTTTCTTCTCTTCTCTTTTTTTTTCAAATTCAACCTCCATTTCAGCATTCTTGTCCTTGAAGATGGTCAAATGAAAGAACTAGATAGTCCAAAAATGTTATTACAAAATAAAAATTCAGCATTTTATTCTTTAGCTAAAGATGCACATCTTGTCGAGTGAAATATATAACGATTGCCTCCTACACTATAAAATGATAAATGATTAATGAGATAAGAAATAGGGAGAGTATTTATTTTTCTTTCTTCTTTCCTTTGTTTAATATACATTCAGTGTATAAGGCTATTGTACATTCCTATTCGTAGTGTAACGACATCCGTTTAGTTGTTGCTATTGTTGTTGTTGTTGTTGTTGTTGGTGGTGGTGGTGATGATGATAATGGTGGTGTCGTTGTTAACAAAGAACTTAAACAATCATTTTCAAATTGATGACTGTTTCTTTACTTTTGTTTTCTAAAAAAAAAGAAGAAATTCTAAAGTGAAAAACTAGGCGCCATAAACATTGTTTATATTTAAAGTTTATTTAAGGAGTGAATAAGAATAATTTTATTTGTTTGTTTGTTTAGTTGGCTGGTTGATTGGTTGCTTGCTTGATTACTCCATAACACTGCCTTCCTCTTTTATGTTTCACATTTTCGATGTTCAATTATAAATAAAAATAATCATGAATCCATATAAAAAAAAGAAGTTTAAATCAATAAAAAAATATTTTTTAAGAGAAAAAAAAGTAAAAGAAAAAATCTCCCCTCCCCCCTCTTTGTTTTAAAAAATAAAAAAAAAATTTTTGCAAAAAATCTTTTAACCCATTTTTAATTAGAAATTATTATTATTTAAAATTATAGATTTTATTGTATACTATCCCCCCTCTTGTTTTTTGTTCCTTCTGTTTTACATACAAAAAACACATGCATAGTTACAAACAAACAGTAAGTCAATGTTTATTGTTGTTGTTAGATTTTGTTTCTTTTTTTTTGAAGTTCCCTTTTTTTAATCCCCATTTTGTACATCTAATTGTCTTAAGTTTGTGTGTGTGTTGTGTGTGCGACAATAATGATAATTATTATTATTATGTCTGTTTTATGTTTTGTATATAACACATCGAAATAAATGTTTCTCCATTGTGGATTTTCTTTTTTACTTCTGGTATTTTCATATTTAATAGTTGAATTCATGAGTCAATTGAAGCTAGACATACATGGAAAACTGGGAAGCACTAGATGGCTATTTCGTCTTGTTTATGGGACTCATTCACAGTGAGCATCCATGACCCCGCCTCGAAAGATTCGAACTCAGTACATATTCGTCTCGCACGCGAGCGCTAAATGTCTCACTTCAACCAGTCCACGAAATTGAGTGACACATGCACCACTGTCTTCAGTGAGTTACTATCTCACAACATACTTGGCTGAACTCTTTTGTTTACTGTTTCTCACTAAAACGTCAGGAAGTACTTATTGATGCCAATCACCAATGAGCATATGTTGATTAATATCAGAAGGCGTTTTGTGGATATTATCGTACTTTTAATAGTTGAGATCATCAGTAAATTAAAGCTAAACCACTATCGAATATCTGGAAGCACTGAATGGCCGTTTCATCTTATTGTGGCACTCCACAGTAGTGCACATCTACGATCCCACCTCGCGAGATTACAACCTAACACCTTTCAGTCTCGAACACGAACGATTAAGCTGTAAACCACTGAGCTGACATCCAACAGTGCTAACGTTAAACTTCAACCAATCTACTAATTCATATTTATTTAAAATTAATAATTACATAATGATAATTCGATTATAAATTAACATCGAGTAATTGGAAGTAAGAGGACTAATCATAATCAAAGTAATTATTCGATAATCAAGAAGTTGCCTCGTTGCATAATATATAAAAAAGGAACAGAATATTTTAATGATTGGTCGGTTGAATAGTAGTTATGTAAGAATCAAAAGATCAGTGTTGAGTTTACAAAGTTCAAAAAACTAACTAAATGGAAGAAGTACGAGAAATAGTTCTGCTGCCAGCATTCTTATACCGATGGCCAAGGTAGAGAAAGTGGTTGTAGAAGTTTCTTTTGAATACAAAGATTAGTTTTGTGAACATGGATTGCGATGGTTTCCGCAATGTGCAAAAGGCGCATTCGTAAACCATGTGGTAAATTTGATGGAATATGGTAGATAACTTTAAAAGCTTTATTCAGTTCAACTTGATGACCTATAGTGTCAGTTATTATGCCAAGCCCATATACCTTATTCGAGCTTTCGGACATCCCATTCTATTCATTTTACTTGAGCCATACATTGACCTTGTTGTTTATTCGCTTGTCAATCTAGACTGTTTTTATATGAGCGTATATGTGTGTGCCCTTCTTATCCCATTAACCACATGTCTGTAGCTTATTTTTGTCTGACTATAAATATTGAGTAACGCTTGACTAAAATGGAGTTGGCTTCCCAGCCATTTTCCCTGCGTGTCATTTTGCTTGGCTCTGTTTCATTCACTTCATATACAAAATATATGTATTCACAAATCAATTCTCGTTATTCGACTTATTTAATTCCCTTATTCGCTAACACGATTAGGTCGACGATTATATACGAGAATAGGCGATAGCAAACATCCATACGATCTAAATAGGAGTCAGATCCACGGGCCACTAAAGACCTGTGTCAACCAAGTGAGCGAGGATAGAACTCTTAATCACTCTTATCTGTTCTTTGCTTAACCACGACGGATGGTGCTCTGTTATACGATGACGAACTTGCCGAATTGTACACTATATATAACTGGCTTCACAGGAGCAGTTGAAACGATGGATACACATGTTATTAGTAGTAATGCTCAGTGTAACAATGAAAGTTTCACAATTAAACTAACCGGTTCAGAGAATTGAACATAATCAAAGTGTCAAGTTAACTTAAATCATAGTATAATATCACTTGTAAAAGCAATTGTAAACTGTTTTCATTATTATTATGCAGAACTATTGAACTATCAATATTCATATTGAATTAAACAGTCAGACTATAATTTATGGACAAATGAATCTTAAGTGACCATGAGAAATAGCCAAGTAGAAAACAGTTGGCATAGAGAAAAATATACAAAACCAACGAATTAAAAGTGGATGAATTTAGTTTACATGGTTCAAAAATTAGTCGAGGTTAGAAAGAGTTTCAGAGGTTCTAAAATCATAATATATATGGTAGAGGAAATCATCTATATGGCTCCATAATAGTGGACCTTGTGATGGCCCGTTGATTTGACTCCAAGACCGTACGAATGATCGTTATCACCTTTTCTCGTATATCATCGTCGACTTAGATCGCGTTAGTCCATAACGAAATTAAATAAGTCAATTAACGAGAATTGATTTGTGAATACATATATTTTGTATATGAAGTGAATGAAACAGAGCCAAGCAAAATGACACGCAGGGAAAATGGCTGGGAAGCCAACTCCATTTTAGTCAAGCGTTACTCAATATTTATAGTCAGACAAAAATAAGCTACAGACATGTGGTTAATGGGATAAGAAGGGCACACACATATACGCTCATATAAAAACAGTCTAGATTGATAAGCGAATAAATATCAAGGTCAATGTATGGCTCAAGTAAAATGAATAGAATGGGATGTCCGAAAGCTCGAATATGGTATATGGGCTTGGCATAATAACTGACACTACAACCTCTGGAGCCATGATAAAGTCTCAAAAACTCATTCAGCCTAGATTATATAGCTTCTAAATTGTTTGTGTGTACTTCGTCTGTTGAATATACAAAATGCTACTTGTGACACGATGCACATAACCAAGCCTGTGTAGGAGTCTGTACACTCTCCAATCACCCGTACACATTGTAGTACCCGGCTGCACCAAGTGTAATTGGAGCTTTTATTATCCAGTTCGCGATAGTTATCATAATTTGCCTTATTTAGGGATTAAATATGGGGTTTTCATCACGAACTGACATCAGCTATAATGCCAGGAGTTTATTTAACCAAAGGGATGAAAGGCTTTCGCGTTAAAATCCGAGATCTATTATCTTATACCTGATTAATTCGTTTACAAATTATATTCTCGCCGTTTTATTTGTTATAGCTGCTCACTTATCACGTTTTACACAAAATTCGTTGTGAACCCATCGTACATTAGCATTAAGCACTGAAGTTGGCGCCGTAACCTTGGAGTCTCCAGAACGCTTCTGATTGGTTCGTCCATAAATTACAGTCTTGCGATTTACTCTTCTATTACAAACTCTATTTCTAGTCTTAACTCATTTTTAACTTTAACACTTTTTTTCTTTCGTCTAACATAAATTAATAATTTAAATGTCTATTTACTGGAATTTGTGCTCTATTAATATATAATGTAATAATAACGCCAATTAAAGAACAGTGAATTATCGACCGGACCGATAACGCATAAAACAAGTACGAGTAGTCTAGAGTCTTTGTTGGTCCTTCTTCCTGCCTAACCCTAACTGTCTGTTAAGTCCAGAACACTGATCTCAGCCTCTGCGATATGAATCATATAGTTCAAAGACACGGGGTTTATATACCGATTAAACAGACCACATCGTACCATAAAATAAGATACAACATTTATACAAGATTTAGCCAAATGTGGCTGTGAATGAAGGAGATAGTAGTTGATAGACAGGGCATAACATGAGAATGCTAAATCGAATATAGTAGTCTATGGGTCAAAATAAAGTTTATAATAAGCGGAACATGAATATGTATCGTATTAGTTCATCGGAATATAACACCATTAAACATGTTGAAATTGTCCACTCATTGTAATTTAGTTATAAATTATTATTATCTGATAAGTAACTCAAAATCGTTTGTATAGTTTATTGTTACGATTGTCATTATTTTCAATCCACTTATTCTTTTTGTTTACTTACTACACCTCATGTAGCAGTTTAAATATGATCATTCTTTATGAGACTCTTCAGCAGTGCGCATCTACGATCTCGCTCGTGAGATTCATTAGTGCGCATTAGTCACTGGCTTCATGAGATATTTCTTGGAATTCTAGTGAGAAGTAGTGAACAATGGGATTCAACTGGGTTTATTATGAGATAGTAACCGACTGAAACCAATGATGGAAGTGTTGCTCAACTTCATGGATTGGTTAAAGTTTAACGTTAACACCATTGGATGCCGGCTCAGTGGTCTAGAGATGAAGCATCCGAGCACGAGACTGATAGATCCTGGGCTGAATTCTTGCTAGACGTGATCATGGATTCACACTGTTGAGGAGTCCCATACTAGGATGAAACGGCCGTCCAGTACTTCCAGGTTTTCGATGGTGGTCTAGTTTCAATTGACTTATGAATCGAATTATTAAATTACTACAAGCTCCACAAAACCCCCTCTCTGATTGTATTTTATTATTACTTAGATATGTAACTACCAGATATAGTCAACCTAAAAGGATACTATTTCTCAGTTATCAGTATGGTGAAATAACAAACCAAAGGATTCATTTGAAACATGTTTTACTTTACGAAGGCTAGTCGATAGGTTATGCTCGATTGGGATTAATAGGCGTAATGATGATGAATTTTCCAAATTCATGAAATGGTTAATTCCAACATTAACCCCATTTTATTATTTCTTACCGAATTCGTATCAATTCATACATTACTTAATTTTGATTTGTAATTACATTCTTATTTTTATGTTCACCCTGGGACTCGAACCCAGTACACTTCGCTCCAAACACAATCACGTTATCCACTTAGCTAATTCATCCCATTGCACAAGCAAGTGGCTATCAGTACTCAGTAACAAAGTGAATAACGAGATGGCACTTGAAGTGAACAGTACTGGGTTCGAGTCCTTACCGGAGCGAACATCAACTCTGAGATGCAGGTACATCCGGCTGACGAGTCCCAAATAGGACAAAACGCGCGTCAAACTGGATTCCATTGCTTGACAACATTTGTCTTTGCTTATATAGCTTGTGAATTAAGTCAATATCGAGACATTCCGCACAGGATGCACATATGCCAACAAGATCAAGAAACAATGCCAACTGGATTATATGATATGATTTAAACTGTTGTATTTGCTTTCAAATTCACTATCTCTTACATGTACTAATTTTGTTGTTTAAATGTATAGTCTGTTAAAATGTTATTGACAAGGTTATTATTCATTCATATGTATGTTTTCAATAAAATTTATCATTGAATTCAAAACTTTTTGTGACTGAATAAACATTCGGAAAACTACTAAGAACTTTAATAATAAGGAGAAAAGTGATGTTTGTTTTATTGTTCATATAAAAATATCCATCTGTTTTTTTAAAAAAATATTTCTTACTATTTCTTGCCCACTAACCTTATAGTGTTTGTGTTCAGTTGATCAGATGAATAATGACTATCCTGATTTGTTGAAGTGTGTATTTCACAATATGATGCTAGTCAACTTTTAAAAATAGTTTCATACTACTTAAACTACTAGCAAGTAGTCTGTTAATAAAAGACACAATTTACAAGAAGTGCATTAGTAATTTCTTTCTAAATTTCCGATGCTATCATTCGAGACAATTCAATGATGTTAATGAATGCTTTACATGGAAATTTATGATAATGTCTCGACTTATTTTTACTTTTAATAGTTGAATTCATGAGTCGATCCAAGGTAGAACACTATGGGAAACCTGTAAGCACTGGACAACCGTCTCATTCTAGTATAGGACTCCTCAACAGTGCACATTCTGGACCCTGACCCAAGGCCTAACCTTTAAACCACTGAGTTTGCGTCCAATAGTGTTAATATCGAAATTCAACAAATCCACGAAATTGCGCGACTGTCCACTATTGTTTTCAGTGAGTAACTGCTTCTAAAACAGACCCGGTTGAACTGCATTAATCGCTGCTTCTTACTAGAACTCCAGGAAATACTTCTTGAAGCCAGTCATTAGTGAATACATGATGATTATTATCAGAATGAAGTTTTTGTGGATTGTAGTAATTTTGACTAATTGAATTTATGAGTCGATTAAAACTTTAGTTTCTTAATAAAAATTGTATTGAATTAAAAAAGTATCTAAATATTTTTTCATTACGTGGCAAAGATGTATATCGTTGAGTAAACATAGGTGTAAAGCAAATGGCATCTTCTCTGTCTAACATCAACATAATCAACATGATGCCCTGGTACGGCCGAGAGTGGGAAGAGTCCGCTTTCCCTCTCCAAATGTTCTCACATGGCCACGCTTATACAGCCTCTGCCAGGAAAGTCCTACTCACTGCCTTTTCGTGGCATTACTGTTGTTCACGAAGATGAGAGAACGAAAAGCGAATGTACGGCGCTTTAACCGGGTTGGTGGATACGTGGGATCCATTTAAGGGAGTTGGAAAACCCTGACTCCAAACCAATGGCGCACATGGGCTCCAGTATCCTCAAGGAGCAAATCGCGTATGAACAAATCGTTAGTCGCCGGCTAACATGGTACTGCATCTCCTGACGTTGCTGCACTACCTTGTGGATCAGACCTTCAGGTCGAAGGCTCTGGGTGTGGCCCCCTAAGAGAACCACCTGCTTTGGTTTGGGCAACCGATTAGTATTACAGCCTTCATAGAAATTAAATGAGATTTGTGTAGTGCATATCTATTCGGTGCCTCCTTTTACCAATATCTATGTGTTAAAACAAATAGATAAAATAATGATACTATCGTAAGGGGGTATTTATAAGTCTCTGTAGGCTAATACAAAGAGAACTAACTTGTTTCAATTTAATCATTAGTTTTCATAGAATTCACAATCAGTCTGTCTAGATTGATATAGACTTTTAATCTTCATCTTGAATGGATACATGAGTATTATTTTTCTAGTTAGTGTTTTTTTTAGCGAGTTAGTTTTCTACTGGATGAGGTCGCTAACCTCATGTTCAACTTTCCTCCTTTACCCGGGCTTGAGACCGGCAGTAACTCTAAAAGAACTACAGGCGGAGTCTAGATTGATGTAAACTTTCAATCTTCATCTTGAATGGATACATGAGAGAAAGTGATAGATATTACTGATTATATACTTCTTCTCTACTCCTCTATGTCTTTCCATATCAACAATAAAATCATCTAACCAGATAGAAGAGATATTTCTTTTCATCAAATATGACATTTCTTCTTCTTGAACACTTCAGAATTCTGTAATCAACTAAAACTATACAAACAACCATTGATCTGTTTACATTAGCAACTTGAAGTAAAATCATTTTAGAAGAAAAAACTGAAGGCAATTTAACGTAGAAAACTTTCTTTGCAACAATTTCATTTACTTAAGCTGTATCATCGTACAATCGTTCCAAAATAGGATGAAACGGACATCCAGTACTTTCAGGTTTTCAATAGTGGTCTAACATCAATCGGTTCGTGATCACAATCAAAAACATAATAATCACCACAATCCTATACTGATAATTACCATGTGCTCATTAGTGTTTAGTTTTGTTAGGGAATTCTCGGAGTTCTAGTGAGAATCCGTGACCAATGGGGCTAATCTATGTTACGTAGAGACAGGTATCTATTTCAGTACAATGGAAGATGGTCGCTCATTTTCGTGGATTGTTTGAGATTAGACATTAACACCACTGGATGCCAGCCAGCTCAGTGTTCTAGTAGGTTGAGCGTTCGCGTGTGAGACCAAAGGTCCCGGATTCGAATCCCGTAATCGGGATCGTGAATGTGCACTGCTGGTGAGTCTCTCAGTAGGATGAAACTAGTCCAGTGCTTCCAGGTTTTCAATGGCAGTCTGACTTTAATCGGTTCATGATCTCAATCAAAAAGATTGTATGTTTAAGTGAATATGTGTCCTATAAAAGTGAGTTTGTTCCATAATAACCTCTGGCAGATCTGGTAGATGATTCAGATTTTATTCCCAATATAAACATCTTACTCATAAATGAAAGTATGTTTTAGGGCCAACTTTCAAGGTTAAATTTCAACAAAAGTGTAAATTTCTCCGACAGACCACATTTTTCTGAATAATCAATTTTGATTGATGAATATTCCTGATTGTTAATGAACTGACTGACGTGTTGATTATTCGTTACCTAATAGTGTCCTTACTATTAACCGGATTCTATCAATCAAGTTACAAGTCTATTTGACTCGAAAAAATGAGCACTACCTTTGAATGTTACAGTTTTAGAAGTAATTTGACATCTGGAAGTTCTACTTGAGTTAAATATCTTACTTGTCAGTAATCCTGATGGGATTCATTGGATTCAAATCTGAATCATACAATGTCAGAGTAAGATATATTTACTTACTTACTTACTTACTTACTTATGTCTGTTACTTCTCGTAGAGGAGCGTAGACCGCTCACCAGCACTCTCTATCCAACCCTGTCTCAAGCAATCCTTTCCAATTCTTTCCAGTTGTTATTCATCCTTTTTTATATCTGCTTCTATTTCCCAACGTAATGTGTACTTTAGCCTTCCTCTTTTCCACTTCCCTATAGGATTCCAAGTTAGGGTTTGTCTCGTGATGCAGTTTGATAATATATTACCATTGAGTTGTTCTAAATTCATCCAAATCAAAGATTTCAGTTACTTTTTATTGATTATTACTAACTAGTAAGGAAAATAGATTTATAACTTTATATCGATTAAATCCAACTATTTGACAACATAATTGACAATCATTTCTTGCTAGTTAACTTCTATTTACATATAAATATAATCACAATAATTTGTAACGGAATAATCATTTCCCTTAACCAACACATTTACCTTTATCAGTTTATGTGTTGTAGAGATTGTTAAGTTTTTGATTGAAATCATGAGTCAATTGAAGCTAGACCATCATGTAAAACCTGAAAGCACTGAACGATCGTTTCGTCCTAGTGTAGGACTCCTCAACAGTGCGTATCCACGATCCTACACTCCACGAGATTCGAGAACCCAGAATCTATCAGTCTCGCGCAAGACGCTTAACCAACTAGACTACTGAGCCGGCATCCAATTTATCTTTCAGAAATATATAGTTTCTATCTTTATCTTCCCTTCCATTTACTAACTGTATTCAAAGTTACAACTAAACTTTATAACGATATAATGTTAACTTGAAATTATTTCTCTTCAACTTTTCTACTTCATTCGATTTACTTCTCAAATGGTCCCAATGGATTATTACAAGTCTTCCTCTCTCTCTCTGTGTGTGTGTGTGTGTGCGTGTACATATACACATGGGAATAGACAAAAGTATGTATCAATATACATACACTTGTAATGTATTATAGTGAGTTCATTTCTATTTATTGGTATCGGTTTACTAAGAGGTGCGTTGTGATACTCTCTGTACATACATATACATAGAGATATAGATATAGATGTATGTATGTATGTATATCATGCAACGTAGCATATAAACAATATAATTCTTACATAGACTAATCATAATCATAATCACAATAATCATAATCATAATAATACTAAGGTAGAAATTTCTTATTTACTCTTATGTTTATTCTCTTGTGAATAAACAATGTAATATCCTATAAAAATTCTTTGTTAAACAATCTTAATCTCTAAGGGAATTCAAACGACAGAAAGAAAACGACAAAAAAAGAAGAAATGAAACACTTTTTTTCTTCTTTTTTCTTTTTTTTCTTTTTTTTCTTGATGATTATTCTATCTACACATATAACTAACTTCTTTTTTTCAAAGTTCCTGATTAACTATCATAGAGACGAACAGTTTATACTACGACTACTATTATTATTATTGTAGATCTAATTCTTTCCTATTCTAAGTAAAGAAATTCAATCAAAATAAGCTTATATATGTATATATATATATATATATGTAGTTCATATAAAATAGGGAGGGGAGTGTTGGAAAGAAGGAGAGGGGATAAGTCAGGTAATTACGAAATTCTTAACAGCTTACAGAACTACGCCGAACTCAAATGTTCCAGATAGGAAATCCCTTGCTGAAGCGATGTTCGGAAGAAGCATCCGAACTATATTCGACCCTATGTTACCACTTAAACTAAAGGATGGATGCAGACAAAATCAGGATATTCGTAGTTTTAATGTCGGTGATAAAGTGCTCGTCAAATCATACATTGGGAATAATCGTTGGGAACCGAGAGTTATTGAGAAGAGAATGGGGAATGTTTTATACAAAGTGTGTGGGACTTTCGGAATGTGGATTAGACACATTAATCAAATACACAGAGAGAAAAGGACTCTAGAGACGGTAGATAGCTAAGTGGGGCTTCCGCTAGATATAATTACAGATACTCCAATGACAGGAACCCTAACAGACACTCATAGACGCTGGTTACCAAGAAAGTCCGAACGCCGCAGAAAACCAGTTATAAATCTGCAAGTAGACCCGAAGAAGAGGTCTTGGAGGTGTTGGAGTGATCCAGAAAATTCCTTGCAAAAGACAAGCAAGGATCAGGAAACACTAAGAAGCGTTTCATCTAATCAGCGTTCACTTGAAGCTTTAACCAAAAATATCAAAGAAGTGAAACGTCACATTTGGCTAGTTGCTATGCTGCTACTATGTTTAGTAGCATTCCAGAATCTTCTAGCAACCCAAGGACATTTAAAAATATTATAAAAAACTGTTATTTTCTGTGTTAAAATGAACCTTGGAGTAAGGTACTTCTCGCATACCTTGCATCTTCTCTCTCGTTTTTCAGGTAGCTGTATATTTTTAGCTTGGGGTTACAGAATAGCTTATGAGACGAATATAGCGTTCAATCTGCAAGACTTATCAGAAAGTTTTTAAAATAAGCATAACTATTTTGTATGCACACTGCTAAGGAGTTCCACAATAGGACGAGACGGCCGTCAAGTACTTACAGGTTTTCGATGGTGGTTTAACTTCAACTGACCCATGATTTCAATCATTAAAATTTCTAAAATCTTCACAAAACCCCTTCTAATATTTTGTATGTGTTGTTTTTGATCCGCTAGGGTGCATGGTACCTGTGTGGTTGCGCCACAGAACTAAGCTATACTATTCAGATTGTAACGTCTGGTTCTCCTGTGAAGTGGGATTGAGTTGTACTGTTCGGGTTATAAAATTTAAGCCTGGATAATGTCTGATTCTCCTGGGAACGGGATTGAACTGTACTATTTAGGCTACAAATTTTAAGGCTGGGCGGTGTCTGGCTCTTCTGTTAAGCGGGATTGAGCTATACTATTTAGGTTGTCACATGAAGCCTGGATGGTGTCTGATTCTCCTGAAAATCAATGTAAAATTACCCTGGTCCATAAGAGTATATTTATATAACTATGTGTTGTTTTACTATTTTCCTAAGAAATGATAATAAATATAAGTAGAAATACTTTACTATGATCCGTTTAATTTGTATTATCGGAATTTCATAGTTATAAATTATTTATCAGGAGGAGTTTGTGGAGATTTTACAAATTTCACAGATTGAAATCATGAGTCAATTGAAGCTAGACCACCATGGAAAACCTGGAAGCACTGGACGGTGGTATCGTCCTGGCACGAGACTGATAGATCTTGGTTTCGAATCTTGCGGGGTGCGGGATAGTGGATGAGCACTGCTGAGGAGTCCCGTGCTTGGACGAAACGGTCGCCAAGTGCTTCCAGGTTTTCCATGATGGTCTCCCTTCAATTGACTCATGATTTCAATCTGATAAATTATATAGTTTGATTGATAAGATTATTAGCTTAACTGATAACTAATTAGTAAGATCAATGTAATAATGATATTAATGAAGATTTATGGATGAGCCAATCAGAAACGTTTGAGGGATATCAAGGTCATGGAGCCAATTTCAATACATAATGCTCACAAGCGATCAGTTCACCGAGGTTTTCAAAGAAGATATAATTGTGAGGCTACAACAAATGGGACTACTAATAAATTCCTTTGTTTTTGATTTTGAGAATCAAATAACTTGTAGACTTTGTTCAGACTAACATGATGATGTTGCCTTTCGATGTAATAAATGCTGCAGGAACAAGTCTGCTAGTGGAGGAGATTTTTTGAACCATGTAAACTAAATGCATCCACTTTCGTTCTTTGGTTTTGTATAGTATATTTTTACTCTATGTACTAACTGTTTCCTGATTGGCCAATATTTCTCAAGGTCATTCGAGATTCTCTCAAATGTCATCTATAAATTATAGTCTCACCGAAAATTCTTAGATCTAATAAAGATATAGTTAAAGATGGATCGTGGCTAGGATTGGAACCCAGTTTGACTTGCGTTTCTTCCTATTTCAGACTCGTCAACTAGATATACCTGTATCTCAGAGTTGATGTTAACTCTTGGTTTCCACTGTTAGCCATTATCCATCTTTGCTTATAAAGCTTGTAACTTAAGGTAATATTGAAGCAGTCCGCACATAATGCACATACCCAAATAAGAGACTAATCAATTGTAGTCCTAAAAAATCAACCATTGGAAGATACAAGCAAACAATACCAAGTGAATGTAATGAAGACAATTTAGAACACTTACTTACTTACTGACGCCTGTTACTCGCAATGGAGCATAGGCCGCCGACCAGCATTCTCCAACCCACTCTGTCCTCCGACTTCTTTTCTAGTTCTACTCAATTCTTGTTCATTTTTGTTCATTTTGTCTATTTCCATTTCCCGGCGTAATGTGTTCTTTGGTCTTCCTCTTTTGCTTTGGCCTTCAGGATTCCATATGAGGGCTTGTCTTGTGACTCAGTTGGGTGCTTTCCTCAATGTGTGTCCTATCCACTTCCAGCGCTTCTTCCTGATTTCTTCCTCTGCTGGGATCTGGTCTGTTCTCTCCCACAGTTGGTTGTTGCTAATAGTGTCCGGCCAATGGATCTGAAGTATTTTACGTAGACAATTGTTAATAAACACCTGTATTTTCTGGATGATGGCTTTTGTAGTTCTCCAGGTTTCTGCCCCATACAGTAGAACTGTCTTGACATTTGTATTGAAATTACTGAATTTGTTGTTGGTTGACAGACAGTTGTTTTGGATTCCAGATGTTCTTCAGTTGTAAATATGCTGCTCTTGCTTTGCGGATCCGCGCCTTCACATTTGCATCAGATCCACCCTGTTCATCAATAATGCTGCCCAAATACGTAAAGGTTTTTACATCTTCCAAATCTTCTCCGTCAATTGTGATTGGATTGGTGCATTCTGTGTTGTATCGGAGAATCCTGCTTTTAGAATAAGTCTGTTTTAAATAGGTAATACTTAAAACATTCTTTTTGCATAAAATAATGTTTCTTATCACTTTTACTTGGATAATAATCTTTTGTTTATTTATTTATTTATCTGAACACATAGATAATGGTACAAAGAGGCACCAAATACATATGCGCCACACAAATCTCGTTTGATATGTGTGAGAGCTGTGATAATGCTTGGGTGCCCAGACTGAAGCAGGTGGTTTTCTTAGGGGGTCACATCCGGAGCCTTCGACCTGGAGGTCTAATCCACAAGGTAGTGGAAAAATGTCAGGAGATGCATTCCCATGTTAGCTGGTGACCAACGATTGGTTCATATACCATTTGTTGCTACGGGACTCTGTAGCCCATGTGAACCATTTGTTTTGGAATGAGGGATTTCCAACTCCCCTAGGTGAACTCTCCATGTCCACCAACCCGGTTAAATCGCCGAACATTTACTTTCCGTCTTCTCAATTTCGTAAACATCACCCCCGAACAATACAAAATTATTGATTCTAGTTCGTAAGATATATCAATCACTGCTTAGAAGGATAAGAGTATTTCTTCAGTACTATTTTAAAAGGTGGGAGAAATCATCATCCTATCAAGTTAATCAAGATAGAATTATGAATGTAACTACATTTAATTGTATGAAATGACAATCACATTATATGGATTCAAGTAATCACTAAACCGAATATCCAAATATATGGATATGTAGACTGTTAAAACGGTGACTATTTCACATTTAGAACAACATAGTTATAGAAGTGTACAATATTGTTTTCAATTAGATTCTCATTAGGCTTTACTTTAATATACTGTAATGTATTGATCTATGTATATACGAAATGAATGAAACTAATCAAGACAGTTTCTAAGTGGAATAGATGACATAAATAAATGAAAAAGTATAAATTGGTAGTATGATGAAGCTTAAATCAATATTACATAATGGGAACTAGGTCAATGATAAGAGAAAACTATAGACACTGAAAGAACATTACGTAATAAGAAGGAAGGGTTCAGATAACTGGACCATGAAGCATATATTTCAGGAAACAAAATGGTGGAAGGGGGGTAAAGAAAAATAAACAAAGAAAGAGTATGGAAAATACTAATGAATAAAATCATTTATTAAAGCCAAGGGAAATACAAAAGGGTGTTACAAATTTCTTATGTACATAAAGACTTGGTTTGTTGTCTCTAATTCTTATAACTTCTGCTATGTGTAAGAGATGAGATCGAACACCATAAGGAAAACTAGAGGGAATATGATAAATAACTTTAAATGTCTTGTTTCTATCCATTACATGACCATTATCGATCAAGTGTGATAGAACCGAGCTGCATATTAACTGGACATAACCTTTTCATAAACACGAAGGAAGATGTTCACTAACTCGTTAGTTCAATTGTCCGGTTGATAAATTTTATTATCATATGATTATTTTCATCAGAAATTGAGAATTTATTAGGTTTCACTTTGTGATTCTTTAATGGTATACACCTGCAACTATGCATAAGATGCAAATCTTGTCAAATATCCCATTATGTATTGTTCCCTTAGCATAATAATGATTTAGTAAATAATTCTTAACTTTAATAGTTGAGATTATGAGTCGATTGAAGTTCGACCAGCACTGGAAGACCAACTCGTCCTATTGTAGAAATCCTTAGCATTGCGCACCCACGATCCCGCTTCGCGATCCAAAACCAATCGGTTTCGCGCGCGAAAGCATAACCTCTAGACCACTGAGCTGGTCGGCATTCAACGGTGTTAATGTCTAAATTCTGATATTAATCATCATATGCTCATTAGTGACTGGTTTCAAGAGAGTGAGAAGCACTGAACAGTGGTCTATTGTGAGATAGTAATTGACTGAAACCAATAGTGGAAGTGTTGTTCAATTTCGTGGATTTGTTGAAGTTACACATTAACACCGTTGGATACCATCTGGCTCAGTAGTCTAGTGGTTAAGCTTTCTTATGCGACACTGATAGATTCTGGGTTCGAATCCCACGTAGGTGCGCACTGCTGAGGAGTCCCACAATAAGACGAAACGGCCGTGCAGTGCTTCAAGGTTTTCGATGGTGGTCTAGTTTCAATTGACTCAAGATCTCAACTGTTGAAATTCTTATTATTATTATAAGCTTTATTCAATATCATATAGTTTTGGTACAATATAAAATTATCAGCACAAAGTATTTCAACAAGTTTCCCATTTTTTTTACTTCTTGGTCGATCGTGACGATAACATATTGATTGATCATTGGTTAGAAGTTAGCAGTCCAGTCAATTGACATGTAATTAATGTACAATCTTTTTGCTACATATTGTCGGCAACCATGATATCTTTTTTTGAACTTGTATAACAAAAGATTGTACAGTTTACAGAAAATGTGATGCATAGCCAGTAATGATGTATTAGTATAAGGGTTGTGGAGATTATTAAGTTATGGATTGAGATCATGAACCGATTGATGTTAGACCACCACAATTGAAAACCTGGAAGCACTGGACGGCCGTTTCGTCCTATTATGGGACTCCTCAGCAGTGCGTATCCACTGTTAATGTTTTGAATTATGTCATCATCATTAACTCTTCAATTAAGAAGACACGAAGATGATCAAAACTATGTGATGATCTATATGTATATATTAGTGCAATACATTTCAAACAATCTGATCACACATATTACATATTTGTTAAGAATATCCCATTTAAATGTGTGTGTGTAATTGGTCACACATACATAGGGAGGAGCAATCATGATCTCAAAATTAACGTGTGTAAACATGTGCCAAAATGGTTGCAGAAACAAATAGAATCGAATGTCCTAATAAGAGTAGAGGATAATGATCCATCACGCTCTATTGATAAACATATAATCGAAACAGATCATGAGATTAATCTTAACTCGGCAATTGTGCTGTTGTACAAAAGTGTTAAAAGGCATATACTAAGGTATATTGAATACTTGACTACACGAAAATTCAATCCCCCTTTATGTATTCAGTAACAATTTGTTCTCACCTTAAACATACCCAGGTAATATTGGCTTATTATCCAGAGTGATTAGGTTTTAAATTGTGTTCCCATTATTATTTTCTTTATTATCCCTGTCTCGTCTAACCATCCTTTTCTAGTCTAGTCTAGTTTAATTTCAACATACACAAAGAGAGAAGCAAGATTGTCCGATGCAACACAACATGCAACAGTCGAATCACACTTGATGGAGAAGATTTGGAAAATGTAAAAAACTTTACTTAATTGGGCAGTATCATTGATGAACACAGTGCATCTGATGTAGATGTGAAGGCGCAGATTGGCAAAGTAAGAGCAACGCATCTACAACTGAAGAACTTCTGGAATCCAAAACAACTGTCTGTCAACCAACACCAAATTCAGTAATTTCAATACAAATGTCAAGACAGTTCTACTGTATGGGGTGGAAACTTGGACAACTACGAAAGCCATCAGCCATAAGATACAGGTGTTTAGTAACAGTTGTCTACGTAAAATACTTCAGATCCGTTGGCCGGACACTATCAGCAACAACCAACTGTGGGAGAGAACAAACCAGATCCCAGCAGAGGAAGAAATCAGGAAGAAGCGCTGGAAGTGGATAGGACACACATTGAGGAAAGCACCCAACTGAGTCACAAGACAAGCCCTCATTGGGAATCCTCGAGGCCAAAGGAAAAGAGGAAGACCAAAGAATACATAACGCCGAGAAATGGAGATAGACGTGAGAGAAATGAACAAAAATTGAATGGAACTAGAAAGGAAGGCCCAATACAGAGTGGATTGGAGAATGCTGGTCGGCGGCCTATGCTCCATTCGGAGCAACAGGTATAAGTAACCAAAGTTACGTTGATTGATCTTTTATGTTGATTACGTAATAACTTATAATAATAATAATAATAATAATAATAATAATAATAATAATAATAATAATAATAATTCTAGAACAATTGAATTATTCCATTTCAAATTTATCACTAAGATGAGGCTTTTAATTTTTCATTACGCCCCCCACCCCTCAAAAAAATTTAAAAAAAAGAATTAACTGACCTGAAATTTCATTGCTTTAACTAAGTTTTTCTTTACCCTTTGGAGAGAGAGAGAGTGGGGGATAGAGAGAGAGTGGGAGAGAGAAAGAGATAAACACAATTTTCTATTTTAATAGGTAAATCTGCCTTGTATAGAGGAAACAAAAAGGGAAGCTCAAGAAAGAAAGAGTTTCAAAAGAGAAGAGAAGTAAAGTAAAGTAAAGTAAGATCAGTAAGATATAAAGGATGAGCTAACTAAAACTGGTTCATCTATACACTTTAGATGTGCAAACTTTTAAACTTATACCATATACACATTTATCTATTCTCTATTGTATATATATATATATATATATATATATATATATATATATATATATATATATATATATATATATGTAAGTGAGTGTATAGTCATTCCCTAAGGAGAATGATTTGAACAGAAGGGTAACCCGTAAAAACCTTTAAACTCCCTAAGGAATATTAGCACAGAAATTGAATATATATATATGTATATATGTATATATATACCAAGAGACTAATTCGTTTGGGGAAATAGTAGTGCATTCAACTATTCCATTGTATCAAGGGAGTTATAAAGAATAGAGATAAATAGACACATATATGCCAAAGGGACGAACAGATCAATGTTAAATGTTCTCTAAAATACCTAAATGTATCTATGGTTGTGTACTTAAAAATAATTATGTCCGTATATGCATATAGATATATATAGAGAGATGTATGTATGTATGTATGTTTGTATCTATGTACAACCACCTCTTAATGATCATTGTAGATTTAAATGGTTATCAGAAAACTAACCAATCATAAATAAGGAATGATTCAAATGGAATTTCTCTATATCATTTGAATCATAAATACCATAGTGATTACGGATTGATTTCAATATTCTAATAGTTTTTAAAGTAAGTAATTCTTTTTTCATTAACATCATAAAGTGTGATTTTTTTTGTTTTGTAAAATAATTCACAACTAGATCAGATCCAAATGATGATCCGAATATTACTTACTGACGCCTGTTACTCCTAATGGAGCATAGGCCGCCGACCAGCATTCTCCAATCCACTCTGTCCTCCGACTTCTTTTCTAGTTCTACTCAATTCTTGTTCATTTTTTGTCTATTTCCATTTCCCGGCGTAATGTGTTCTTTGGTCTTCCTCTTTTGCTTTGGCCTTCAGGATTCCATATGAGGGCTTGTCTTGTGACTCAGTTGGGTGCTTTCCTCAATTTGTTTCCTATCCACTTCCAGTGCTTCTTCCTAATTTCTTCCTCTGCTGGGATCTGGTTTGTTCTCTCCCACAGTTGGTTGTTGCTAATAGTGTCCGGCCAACGGATCCGAAGTATTTTGCGTAGACAACTGTTAATAAACCCCGCCTGGAGTCCTTCCGGGGGCTACCGCCGGTTCCATGCCCGGATAAAGGAGGAGGGTTGGGCATGGGGTTAGCGTCCCCATCCCGTAGAAAACTAACTCGCTAAAAAAACGCTAACCAGAAAAAATTATTCAAACCTTTTAAACTCTGCCCTGGGAGTCAGAAGGTTTTCATTTAGAAGAACTATGACGCCTCATGATGAAAGCCGAATTCCTTCGGAAGTTACGAGGCCGATGCCTATGATCTGAATAGACATGATCAAAAAAAAGGTTAATAATTTGATTGATATACCTTTCATTGAAATGATTACCTTTTGAACTGAATCAATATTGGTAGTTACAAACTAATTTGGTTAGTGGTCTATGTCACTATAAGTGATATAGCTCAGAATTAATCACAATGTAGAGTAGATGTAATCACAGTTGATTGATCACTGGGTGGTGATCAATGTCATGTGTGTCAAGTCCTTATTTAGTGCAGATCGAATGCTATCGATCATGCTGCAATATGGCCACCATTTTAGATGACTCGACACTGCAGGCACTATATATTGAGATTAGAAAGTGGTTGGAGGTAGTCGACAGGAAACCCTCGATCCGGGTTTCGTGCTACTTGGCACTCGTCAGCAAGGTGTACTTGTAATCTTGAGGGAACTGGTGCTCCCTGGCGAATTTGATAGCGTATCACCCAGTTTCACAGTTACAGACGTTACCACTGAGCTATCCGGGACGCGACCGACCTCCTTTAGGACTGAGATGTAATCACAATTGATTGATCACTGGGTGGTGATCAATGTCATGTGTGTCAAGTCCTTATTTAGTGCAAATCGAATGTTATCGATCATGTAGTGTAGATGTATACACTATTTGCTAGCTCTTAAACTACGAGATTTAATTTGTTTTATACTTTATCTGATTCTTTCTTCCTTTAGATACAATCTTTCTTTTATATATTACCACCATCATTGAATTTAGTATTGATCTGGTTGTGTTAATGAGTAAGGTATAGCAACTTGGACCGTTGTATATAATGGGCTTGATCCTACGTTGTAATTGATTGACTGATTAACATGAACTAATGACTATTACTAATGAAATTTTTGTTATTGAATATCAACTTCATGAAATGATAATTATTTTTGTTAATAATCCCGGCTGGGTTGATATGCCCTGGTACGGCCGAGAGTGGGGAGAGTCCGCTCTCCCTCTCCAAATGCTCTAACATGGCCATGCTTATATAGCCTCTGCCAGGGAAGTCCTACTGACTGCCTTCTCGTGGCCACAGTGTTGTTTACGAAAATGAGAGGATGAAAAGCGAATGTCCGGTGCTTTAACCAGATCCCAAACCAATGGTTCACATGGGCTCCAGTATCCTGCGGGAACAAATGCTGTATGAACCAATTGTTGGTCACTGGCTTCCATGTAACTGCATCTTCTTACGATGCTCCACTGCCTTGTGGATCAGACCTTCATACCAAAGGCTCGGGATGTGGCCCCCTAAGATAACCACCTGCTTCGGTTTGAGCAGCCGGGCAGTATCACAGCCCTCACACATATCAAATGAGATTTGTGTGGCATATATGTATTTGGTGCCTCCTTGTACCAATACTTATGTGTGCATACAATCACTGTCAGGGAAGTCCTACTCACTGCCTTCTTGTGGCATTACTGTTGTTTACGAAATTGACAGGATGAAAAATTGAATGTCTGGCGCACTAACCGACCTGGTGGACACGGAGGAACTACCTTGTAGGTTGGAAAACCTTGAGGAATTAGAATTATGATTTACAATTGATGTTTAAGATAAGGAATTTGATTAAAGGTTTTCATCACGAATTGAGACCAGCTATAATGCCAATGAATTTCCTGCCAAAATCCGAAATCTATTATTTTATGCCTGATTGGTTTGTTCATAAATTATAGTCTCGGCAAAAAGTAATGATGAAAAATCGATATTTCACATATGTGATTGAAATGTTCTTAAACAGAAGAAGAACAAAGATTAATGCTGCATAATAAATATGAAGGTGACTACAGATGAATATGTGTATCATGATGTAGTGAAAATTCCAATAGAGTCCTGGGTTCTAATCCCTCGAGGTGAGGTCGTGGATGCACACTGCTGAGGATTCCCACAATAGGATGAAACGGTCATCCAGTGATTCCAGGTTTCCTATGGTGGTCTCGCTTCAATTGATTCATGATCTCAACTATTGAAAATAAATTAATCGTAATAAAGAAAGATATGAATTGGAAAAAATATGACAATGATGTAATGTGAACTTTAAAAAGAGTGACATCATAAATAAAAAGGGGATGTCATGTTACCAGGGTAAAGAATGATTGATTATTACCTCTTCTTTAAATACGTAGATCTGGCTTTAGACATTTGACCATCATCCCTTTTGATAAATGAGATGTTCTTGTTGTTTCTAATAAGTAGAATATAAATGATTTGTCAAAATGATTGTCTAATATTTGACTTGTTAAACATGTGAAGATTAATATTAATGAAAGAATATCTGAACTACATTTAAGTAATACACTTCGGTAAAATTGGTTCAATCGTTGGAATAATGTATGACTAGTATCAGAAGGGATTTTGTGGAGATTGTAGTAATTTCAACAGTTGAGATCATGGGTCAATTGAAGCTAGACTACCATGGAAAAATTGGAAGCATTGGACGGCCGTTTCGTCTTATTGTGGGACTCCTGGAGTTCCAGTGAGATGCAGTAACCAGTGGAATTCAACCAGGTCAGTTGTGAGGTGGTAACTCACTGAAGACAATGGTGTATGTACCGCTCAATTTCGTGGATTAGTTGAAATTCGACATTAACACCGTCGGATGCCAGCCAGCTGAGCTATCTAGAGGTTAAGCACTCACGCACGATACTGATAGGTCTTGGGTTTGAATCTCGATAGGCGAGATCGTGGTTGCGCACTGCTGAGGAGTCCCACAATAGAACGGAACGGCCGTCCAGTGCTTCCAAGTTTTCCGTGGTGGTCTAACTTCAATCGACTCATGATCTTAACTGTTGAAATTAATGTTTGATTATTCATTCTTTAGAGTGTTTCAAAAAATCTATAAAGAAGTATATTTCTACCACTGTCTTACGAGGGTAAATATTATTACATTATTATTAACATCGGTAGAAAGAGGCACCAAATAGATATATGCCACATAAATCACTCGAATTGTATGAGGGCTAAGATACTGTCCAAGTGAGCAAACTGAAGCAGGTGGTTCTCTTAAGGAGCCACACCCGAAGCCTTTGACTTAAAGCTCTGATCCAAAAGGCAGTGAAGCAACGTCAGGAGATGCAATTCCATAGTAGCCGGTGACCATTAATTGGTTCATACGTCATTTGTTTCTTCAGCATCCTGGAGACCATGTACACCGTTGGTTTGGAATCAGGGTTTTCCAACCCAACGCCAAGTAGTTCCTTTGTGTCCACTAACTCGGTTAGAGCGCCGAACATTCACTTTACGTGTTCTCGATTTCGTAAACAACAGTAATGCCGTGAGAATTTAGTGAGTAGGACTTCCCTGACAGTGGCTGTATAAACGTGGCCATGTGACAGCATTTGGAGAGAGGGAGAGAGAACGGACTCTCTCCACTCTTGGTCGTACCAGAACATTTGAGGGGGCAATAAAGGTAAGAGTCAAACTGTTATGCTTTCCACTGAATATTTATTTGCATTCAATCACTCAATATAGATGTTTATCTTAAAATTGTTTATGGAATTCATTCAAACATGCATCTACATTAAAAGCTTTGACAATGGTTGGAACCCAGAACTTTCGACAATTCCTGTTGTATATATAGTAATCACAAATCTGAGTCCAGTAACACTTATTTCCAGAGGGAACTAATACTATGGAACTACGTAGCTTGATTACACTCATATTTTAACAAATAATACTTTTCATCTTGACAGAATCTATGTTTTCATAAGAATAACAACCTGTCCAACTAGTGAATTATTCATATAACACTGAATTTCATATTTCGAAATATGTTTTGTAACCCTGAATATGGCCTCAATAGTATCATCAATCCTTGTATATTATTGTCGACTTAACCGCACGTTAGTGTATAATGAAATTAAAATAAGTCAAGTACGAGGATGGATTTCTCAATACGTATATATCGTATAGTCGTTGATCGGAAAAAACGGTCAGAAAGATGTAACGATTGAAACAAAGAAGAGAGAGTGAAACGAAATGAAACACAGTGAAGAAGGCATGTAAGCCAACTCGATTTAATCAAGCAATGCATACACTGCATACGACTACATAAAAACAACCAAGCTTAATGAGCAAGTAATTGAAAGGGTCAGAATATGACTCAAGAAGAATGGAAATTAGATCGAGTTATATGGGCTTAACATAGTAACTGAGACTTACTTACTTACGCCTGTTACCCCTCTCGTCAAGGAACATAAGCCGCTCACCGGCATTCTCCATCCAACCCTATCCTCAACAATCTTTTCCAGTTGCTATTCATTCTTTTCATGTCTGCTTCAAATTCGTGACAAAATGTGTTCTTCAACCTTCCACTCTTCCATTTCCCTTCAGGATTTCAAGTTACCGCTTGCTTCGTGATGCAATTTGATGATTACATCAATATGTGTTCTATTAATTTCTAACGTCTTTTCCTTATTCCCCTCTTCATCTGGAACGTGTTTTGGACTCTCCTACATTAGACTGTTCCTGTGATGGTATTCGGTCAATAGAATGTTGAGTATCTAGCGTAGACAACTATTTATAAATACTTCCACCTTCTTGATAATTGTTGTAGTATTTTATTTTTTAAAATTTTATTTTAACACATAGATATTGGTACAATGAGGTACCAAATACATATGCGCCACATAAATTCCATTTGATATGTGTGAGGGCTGTGACAATGCTTGGGTGCCCAGACCGAAGCAGGTGGTCTTCTTAGGGGGCCACACTCGGAGACTCCGACATGAAGGTCTGATCCACAGGGCAGTGTAGCGTCGTAAGGAGGTGCAGTCCCATGTTAGTGGGTGACCATTAATTGGTTCATAAGTCATTTGTTCCTGTAGCCCATAAACACCATTAGTTTGGAATGAGGGTTTTCCAACTACCCTAGATGTATCCTGTATATCCACTAACCCGGTTAAGGCGCCGGACAGTCACTTTTCGTCCTCTCAATTTCGCAAACAACACCTTGGTGGCGCGAGAAGGCAATGAGTAAGACTTCCCTGGCTGATGCTATATACGCATGGCCATGTGAGAGCATTTCGAGAGGGAGAGTAGACTCTCCCCACTCTCGGTCGTACCAGGGCATTTGAGGGCGATTATTGTAGTACATCTCCATGTTTCCGGTACTACGTATCATTGAATCCTTTTAAAAGAATATGTGAATGAATCTATGAATACAAATAATGTATATTTCATTGTTTACTTTCTTTCTTTTTCTTTTTCAAAGTACCAAAAACAAAATGTATGATTTACATAAGAATAATGAAATTTCTTCTATTCATTCAGAAACTAATTTACCATTAGATTTACGTCTTTATAATAAATTAAATAAGACCAAAAAAATAAAAATAAAAAAATATGGAAAATTTAAAAGAATTCATAAAACTCAATCTTATTTATATAAACAAAAATCTAATCATCATCATCATCATCAGCAACAACAACACCACCACAACGACCACCACCACCACCACCAACAACAACAACACCACCACAACGACCACCACCACCAACAACAACAACAACAATACCAGCAACAACAACACCACCATGATGACGACCATCACCACAACAACGACAACCAGCATCACCACCACCACCAACAACAACAACACCACAATGACGAAGACGACCACCACCACCATGAACAACAACAACAACAACAATTGAATCATTTATTATATTCATCTATGAATTCAAAGATATTTATTTGTTCAATATGTCAAATGGAAACAATCAATTTTTATATGTTTGTTCAACATATGTCTATACATTTTAATCAATCCAATTTAGATCCATTCCAAAAAAGGGATCATTTGAATCAATCAATTAATGAATTTAATAATTATAAATTATTATGTAATATATGTAATCATTTATTGAATTTTAATCAATTTATTGATTTAATGGTATGTTTCACTTTATTCTTCTTTTAATTCTTTTTAATGTAATTTTAACAGTTGAAATCATGAGTCAATTGAAGCTAGATCGCCATGAAAAATCTGTAAGCACTGGATGGTCGTTTCGTCCTATTGTGGGACTCCTCAACAGTGCGTAATCTACGACTTCACCTCGAGTGGTTCGAACCCAAGACCTATCAATTAACTCATGATCTCAACTGTTGAAATTACTACAATCTCCATAAAACCCCCTTCTGATCTTTTTAATGTATTGAATTATGATTGATGATATTATGGTATATACTATTAATATTGATAAATATAAGTAGTATATCTCATTCATCGAAAGTGAAATGTTTCACGGTAGAAAGTTAAAAAGATCTAAGAGAAAAAAAACAAGAATAGAGAATAATTTGGATAGAAACAAAAGGAATAATAAAGTCTAAGATGATTTAATATATTGTTCTTAAATTTTACTAAGTAATGCATAGCAGACTACTTGGTTAGGATCCGCATGACTATCGTAACCAATGGTTGGAGTCTGTGGGTGATATAGTTCAGAATCGATCGATCACAATGGTATCGGTGTATACACTTTTTGTCTTCCCTTAAACTATGAGATTAAAATGGCTTCATATCTTTCTTTTTACGAACCAATTCTTACTTCATGCATTATATCTTTATATGCAATCTTTCTTTTATATATTACCACCATTGAATGAACTAATTCTATGAATTCGGTGTTTAACTTGCTGTGCTAATGAAGTGTGACAACTTGAACCGATACATATATGTGTCTGGTCCTACATTGTAACTAACTGACTGAATGCATAACAAATGCTTATCTAAATTAAGCCTGATCTGTCAAACTTTACATTATATTGGTATGAATACTCATATTGAGGTTTAAACTGTGTACTCATCACTTAAAATGAGAGTATTTTATTAAATTAGCCATTAGTCTACTATAGCCATCAAGTTATAACGTTTGTAATCATTTGTCTTGCTTATATGGGCTGTTTTTTTCTCAGCTTTTTTTTTACATTTGGAGTTACATTTAGTTAGTTCATACTGACATACAAACTCCTAGAATATATACTATATATTCTGATTCACGTTTACATGTTGATTGCACCTTACACAATAGCGAGTAGTAGAATCCTGGAAGGGTGTTTTAATAGATGGTGGGTGGAGGTAATCGACAGGAAACCCTGGACCCGGGTTTCGTGCCACTTGGCATTCGTCAGCAAGGTGTACCTGTAATGTTGAGGGAACTAGTACTTCATGACGGATTCAATCTCGCATCATTCAGCTTCACAATCAGTCAATGGTAAATACATGAGGTCGATCGCGGCCCGAATAGCTCAGTGGTAACGTCTCAGCGATCAATCAATTGGACATTATTTATGTTTATTCATTATCCATAAAATATCATATTGAATTGATTCTTTTGTATAAAAATGTAAGAATGATCACATAAGTTAACATCTTACATCCAACTTCTTTCCCCAGTTTCGAAGATAATATATGGATTTGTATTGACAGTGCTATTACTCTATCTTCTTCATCGCCTAATTGCCGATTTGATAACATTTCACTTAATTTTCAAACGATTCACAAACTTAGTCGATAGGTTGGATTATTTCAAGCACATTCATCATATCAATACCAGTCTAGTTAATTTAGAATCCAAGCAAAATATGTAAAGTTAACGATAATCAATGTAGTTCTATGATTTCACTTAGTTATTGTGAACAAAACTTAGCTTCAGGATTTTCTGAAGATTGCGTACTACTATTATTATTAGCTTTACTTAATATTAAATTTTTTTTACTTACTTACGCCTATTACCCTTCGCGGAGGAGCATAGGCTACCCACCAGAACTCTCCATACAACCTTGTCCTTGGCAATACTTTCCAGCTTTTTCCACTTGTTATTTATTCTTTCCATATCTACTTTTATTTCCCGATGTAACATTTCTAGTATTACTACCGGTCTCGAACCCGGGTAAAGGAGGGTTTGGCATAGGGTTAGTGACCCCAGCTAGTAAAAACGCTAACCAGGAAAACACCAAATATTTTTGGTACAATATAAAATTCTCTGCGCAAAGTATTTCAACAAGTTTCTCATTTCTTATTTCTTGATCGATTCTGACGATAACATATTGAGTGATCACCAGTTAGAAGTTAGCAGTCCAATCAATCGACATCTAAACAATGTACATTCATTTTACTGCATAGTACCAGTAACCACTATATCTCTGATTAGGCCCTTTTGTAACTTGTGCAACGAATGGTTGTACAGATATCAGAAACACATCTGAATAGGTTATGTGATGAATAGCCAATAGTGATGTTGTAGTGTCGGTTATTAATGTTAAGCCCATATACTTTATTCTAGCTTTCGGACAGCCCATTCTATTCATTCTACTTGAGTCATATTCTGACCTTATTTATTCGCTTATCAATCTTGTCTGATTTTATATGAGCGCGTAGGTGTGTGTACACTTCTTATCCCATTACTCATCACATGTCTGTATTACATTTTTGTGTAACTAGAATTGTTGATTAAGGTATGGTTAAATTGGAGTTGGCTTACCCGCCATCTCCACTACGCGTCGTTTTGCTTCGTCCTGTTCCGTTCACTTCATATACAAACTATATGTATTCAAAAGTCCATTCTCGTTATTTGAATTATCTAAATCCGTTATTGAATAATGCGATTTAAGTCGATTATTATATACGAGGATAGACGATAACAAACATTTATTACAATCTAATTAGAGTCAGGTCTCAAGCCCAACAATGTATTAAAACAAACAAATAAAATTAGATAACATGTTGAAATATCTAGATCAATGGTAGGAACAGGTAGCTCAGATGTTCAAACAAACCTCCACGGCGAGACTCTAATTTATGGACGAACCCTGAACGAATGTTAAGTGAACTTGACAATTATTAGCTGATCAGAAGACAGTTAGTATAAAGTAAAAATAGATTATAAGAAACTAATGAATTACAGTGGATATTCTTCTTTTACGTGATTTAAAAACTTGTTAAGGTTTGATAAAGGTTCGAATGTTCTGAAATCATCATGCATACGATATAGAAACTCGTCCATATGGCTCCATAATAGTCGTCCTCTGTAGCCATGGTACGGTCTTAAAAATTCCTTCAATCTCGATCATATGGCTTTAATGTTGTTAGTATGAACGCCAGTAGTGGGGTCGACAAAATGACGTTGATGGACATACACAAGTCTATGAAGGCATCTATACGCTCTCCAATCATCTGTATATACCGTAGTGCCCGGCTGCATGTATTCCTGTATAATTGGTAATATTGTGCTTGCTTGCCGGTTTCTGACCCTCTGAAAATGCCCCTTTTGCGTTGAGCGATCATAACTTCCAAGTACCTGTCAGGTACATTTACAGAAGTGCTACTTACCCAATCTTCCTTGATACTACGTCCCCTGTTGTATTTTCGCTTTCGCACTACCGTTTCATCTATTTCCACAATACTTCCGACTCCGAATGATTGGTGTAGACGTGTCATTTTAAGTACACATATATCACGACAATACTCATATCATTGGACGGCTGAAGTTTTAGTAACATCTTCAAACACTGCAGTCAGTGTTACTGGTGTCTTTATAATCCAATTTACAATTATTATCATGATTTGCCTTAGTCTCAGTCGCGATCGAGCGAAGAAAGTCCCTGTTCGAGCAGACTTTTTTTCTCCAACATAAAGAACAACGAAATACAATCTCATCACGATAGTCTGCACATTTTACTGCAGTCATTTGGTAACCGCAGTTACAGATACAGGAACTTCTTAATAGTCACCTCTTCTCTAAAATCCGCTGTAAACCAATCGTATATGAGCATCAGGTGTTGAACTTGGCTCCATAACTATGAAATCCTTCAAACGCTTCCGATTGACTTGTCCATAAATTAAAGTCTCGCCATAAATACTTGATAATTGAACTTGATCTTATTTTGTTGTCAGATCAGATTTTGATACTGCTTATTTTGTTTAAAATTTCAGATTCATTTACAAAATAAACATATGATAACTGATTATCGTTGTAATGGATGCGAAGAAACATTTACGGATCAAATTCAATGTCTTATACATATTCTATATCATCATATTACAACAACAAAATCAACCATCCAGGATGATAATGATGATCATGATGATACTACTATTAACCTAAACACTAGTAGTAGTAGTAGTCGTAGTAACAGTAGTAGTCATAGTAATCCTATTACTAATCGTGATCATAACACAAAGAAACCAACTTCATTCAATGAAAATGAAAACACCTCATGTAAATACCAATTCTCAAATAGTATACATGTCAATGATATGAAATTACATAATATAAGTACAAATTCTGATCACATATACACCAATAATCATTCATTATCAAATAGACAAGAAAATGTTAAACTAGATCCAACTACTACTACTACTAATCATCCGATAATCAATGAAAGTAGTATAAATACATTGGATATAAATTATCCTTATCATATACAATCATTCATTCATTTTCTTACAATGTTATGTTGGCCTAATTTATGGTCTATTAATTGGATACAATCTGATATAGATGGTATATTAAAGAAACATTTGAATAATGATTTAAATCAAGATCATATGAATGTGATATCAAGCATGGATGAGTATACAAGACCATTTACTTCATCTTCAACATTATCATCAGCATCATCGTCATCATTATCCATTCCCTCTTTGTCATCATTACATGTAAGTCAATGTTTTTAGATGATAATAACTTTATGCATTAAGCAAACTAATTGGATAATTATCAGTTTAGGTGTTATGGAAGTTATTAATAAGTTTTTGATTGAGATCATGAACCGATTGGTGTTAGACCATCACAATTGAAAACCTAGAAGCACTGGACGGCCGATTCGTCCTATTGTGGGACTTCTCAGCAGTGCGCATCCACGACCCCGCGAGCGGGATTCGAACCCAGGGCCTTCGGTCTCACGCGCGAACAGTTAACCAACTGGACCACTGGGCCGGCATCCAGTGGTGATAGTTTCTAACATCAACCAATCCACGAAATTGCGCGGGGTCGTGGATGCGCACTGCTGAGGAGTCCCACAATAGGACGAAACGGCCGTCCAGTGCTTCCAGGTTTTCAATTGTGGTGGTCTAACATCAATCGGTTCATGATCTCAATCAAAAACTTAATAATCTCCACAACCCCTATACTAGTAATACGTTTTTGATTGAAATCATGAAGTGATTGATTGTAAACCCAGATGGCCGTTTCTTCCTATTGTGGGACTCCTCAGTAGAGCGCATCCACGACCTTGTCTCGCGGGATCCGAACCTAGGACCTAACAGTATCGCATGCGAACACTTAACCTTTAGACCATTGAGCTGTTAGCCAACAGTGTTAATGTCTAACTTGAGCATAAACAGTTTTATCAGTTCACATTAGTTCACAATATAAATCTATATAGTTATATAATATACTCTTGTGGGCCAAAGTAATTTTACATTGGTTTTCAGGAGAACCAGACACTATTCAGGCTTAGATTTTATAACCCAACCAGTACAGTTCAATCCCAGTTCACAGGATAACTAGATACTATACCGGCTTTAACGCTACAATCTGAATAGTACAGCTCAATCCTGTGGCGCAACCATACAGGTACCGAGCACCCTGGTGGACCATTCGCACCATTCATATACATATTCACGTCACATGTATAGTTATCCTGATCAATGATCGCGTGAATCGGTTATGCACAGTAGGAACAGGCCAAAGTTGACCTATTCCGCCTACACGACAGTCAAACTCATTAATGTTAGCAATGGCAACATGCCTTACAATGTCCCAATTACAATGACCCTAGAGAATACTGAAAAGCAACCACCAGTATGAATGAAATCGGTTAACCAGCGAATCAAATTTTGTGCATGAACATTCAGCAAAATTTTAAACATGAAGCAAACTAATCGGATAATTATCAGTTTAAGGATTATAGAAGTTATTAATAAGTTTTTGATTGAAATCATGAATCGATTGATCTTATATCATCATTGAAAACCCGGACGGCCGTTTCATCCTTTTTGTAGGACTCTTTAGCAGTGCACATCCACGATTTTGTCTCGCAGGATTTGAATCCAGGACCTTCGATATCTTACGTGAATACTTACTCTCTAGACTATTGAACCGGTATTCAACGGTGTTCATATCTAACTTGAATCTAAACAACTTTATTAATTCACATGAGTTCATAATATAAATCTATCTTAATCAATATTATTCTTATTATTATCATTATAGTTTCAAGAAAATTGTGAAATACATGGATTAACCCCTAAAAGATTAATCGATACAGTCATATCAGATGAAATAAAAAGTAACAAAATCAATGAACCAATCATGTCAAAGGACCCCAATTCATTAAATGATCCATGTACAACATTTCAATCAACTTCAAATTGTATAGTATTATTAACACATTCACATCCTGTACTTGGATTATTACCTTATGAAATTGCATCAAAAATGGATAGTTATAAAGCATCAAAAATATGTCATCTTTGTTTAAAAGTAAGTCATTTTTTAAAGTGAAATAAATTCAATATATACATTTCAAATGATTAAGATTATGAATTCATTGAAACTAGACTTATCACCATAGAAAACTTGGAAACACTGAATAGTCATTTCATCTTTATTGTGGAATTCCTCAGTGACAATGCGTATCCACGACTTCACTTCAACTGACTCATGATCTTAATCATTGAAATTACTTTATAATATTGACATAACTCATCTGAGATATAAAAAAAATAAATAGTAATGAATTCATAGTTTTACTTTATTGAATGTTCTTTGAATGGTTGTGGTTAAACGAATGTTTGATTATGTCAGAGGTTTAATCAACTAGATTTCTTGTTATAACTAATTCTTTTCATATTCTTCTTTATGAAATAGTCTGAATAGCCATTTTTTCGTTAAAGTTTTCTTGAAGAATAAGATTTCTTCATTAATACATTCCGTATTGTATATCCGATGTAATTGATAACATAAAGAATGAATGAGATTTCTCTTTCTGTTTAAAGGAATCTAGCTATAGAAGTCGATCAGCTGGCTATTTCAAGAAATCTGGTTGTTCCATTTCAAAGAAAAACTTGTATATATACATGAATAACCTTCAATAGTAAAGTATTACGATTATGTTTAAAATAATCCTATAATGTCCCAATGATGTCAACAGAATAAATTTTATAACTATATCATTGTATTCCCATCAAGTGACAAGTTGAAACTATTATATCCTCTTTTAATCTAAATTACAATCGAAGTTGATTACAAGGATGCCCTGGTATGGCCGAGAGTGAGGAGAGTCCGCTCTCCCTCTCGAAATGCTCTCACATGACCACGCGTATATAGCTTCTGTCAGGGAAGTCCTATTCATTGCCTTCTCGTGGCAAAAGTGTTGTTTACGAAGTTGAGAGGACAAAAAGCAAATGTTCGGCGCTCTAACCGAGTTGGTGGATACAGTGGATGCACCCAGAATATTTTAGATAACTCTGATTCAGAATCAGTGGTGCACATGGGCTCCAGTAACCAATTATTGGTCACCGGCTACCGTAGGACTGCATTTCCTGATGTTGCTTCACTTCTCCTTGTGAATCAGACGTTCAGGTCGAAGGCTCTGGGTGTGACCCCCTAAGAAAACTACCTGTTTCGGTTTGGGCACCCGGTCATTATCACAGCCCTCATACATGTCAAATGAGATTTATGTGGCACATGTGTATTTGGTGCCTTCTTTTACTAATATCTATGTGCTAAAATAAAAATAAAATGATCATAAGAGATAGAAAGATTCCTTTTAATCGATAGTTTAACTTTATGCTTTTACTAGAGGAGTTTTCCTATACACACAAAACTAAATGAAAATGACGATCTATTAACTGAAATAGTGTCTAAGCAAATAATTAGTATAGAACACTCTCAATAAAACAGGAAGATAGTTTTTCCTCACTAAAACTATTACACTGTTATTAAAAGTTTTGTTTACAGTGTCTTCATTAAGTTTTAAGTTCATGGATCTTTTTTTTTCACTGGTTTGTTGGGAAAAGAATGAATCATATTGCATTTTGGATGGATATCATGAACTGATTGATGTTAGGCTACCATTGAAAACATGGAATAACTATACAACTGTTTCGTCACAGTATAGGATTTCTCAACAGTGTGCATCCACGATCCCATTCGCGAGATTCGAACCCAGGATCTACCAATCTTGCAAGCGAACAATTAACCACTAGACCACTGAACTGGCATCCAACAATGAGACTGACAGATCTGAGGTTTGAATGCAGCGGGTGCGATGGTGGCTGCGCAATGCTGAAGAGTCCCATGATACGACGAAACGATCGTTCAATGCTTCCAAATTTTCCATAGCGATCTAATTCAAATGACTCATGATCTCAACTGTTAAAATGAATGTAATATCCATAAAAACAAACCTTTTCATATTCCTTTTTAGCTTGAAATAATACTTCAACTGACATCTACCCATAGAGAGAATACCATCTACCTATCTACAGTTTCACATCTCTCTACATGACATAATTATTATGAATATTATCCTTCTTAAATGATTCATCTTATTTACTTTCTAGGAATTTACTGATGAAATGACAGTACTACATCATCAAGTTGAAGAACATAGTCTTGAAGATTATTCAAATGTATCAAATTCCATAAATGAACCAAATTCATTATTCATTCGTTGAAATGAATCCATATTCAAAAACAATAAACAACCAAGACAAACAACCATAAGATGCCATTCATTGAATAGATTATGATTATACTTGTGTGATATCATTTCAGATATTTATGTATAAAATTGATTTTTTCTCTTTTTCTTTCTTTGCTTTTCTTCTCTCTTTTATTGATCTTTCTTGTAATTTACTTTATATAATAAACAGTTGACCGAGAAAACATTATCATTTATTAGTATCAGAAGAGGTTTTGTGGTGATTGTAGTAATTTCAACAGTTGTTTACGCACCTAGCGTGAAATTGATAGGTCCTGGGTTCGAATCTTGTAGGTGGCGAGGTCGTGGATGCGCACTGCTGAGGAGTCCCACAATAGGACGAAACGGCCATCCAGACCTTTCAGGTTTTCAATAGTGGTCTCACATCAATCGGTTCATGATCACAATCAAAGACAAAATGTTACTGCCATCCATATTTACACTTGAAGTTCCGTTTTTTTTGGTTTTGGTTACGCACAAATCTATTCACTATTAATAATACTTCTTTCTATAGTTACTGATTATATACCATAGTTTCTATTTATTTTCTGATTATCAACTGACTTACACTGTACTTGCTTACTTACGCCTGTTACTCCTAATGGAGCATAGGCCGCCGATCAACATTCTCCAACCCACTCTGTCTTGGGTCTTCCTTTCTAGTTCTATCCAATTGTTGTTCATTCTTCTCATGTCTATCTCCATTTCTCGGCGTAATGTGTTCTTTGGTTTTCCTCTTTTCCTTTGGCCTCGAGGATTCCCAATGAGGGCTTGTCTTGTGACGCAGTTGGGTGCTTTCCTCATTGTGTGTCCTATCCACTTCCAGTGCTTCTTTCTGATTTCTTCCTCCGCTGGAATCTGATTTGTTCTCTCCCACAGTTGGTTGTTGCTAGTAGTGTCCGGTCAACGGATCCGAAGTATTTTGCGTAGACTTACGTACAGTCCTTCTTCATTCATATATATTCGTCTAAGTCAATTATTATCTTCTTAGATTGATTGTATCCTGATATTCCTTATAGTTCCCTAGACATTTTGCCAATAAACTTACACTGTAGAAAGCTCTGCATATTACCATCGTAAGAATGAAGGCAAAAACTTATTTCAGCGGATATGAAGGATTTATAGACCGTATTGTTTTTCTTTTTTATATTTTGAACGGTGTGAAAAAAAAACAGTAACAAATTATCTGAATAGAACTGTTAGTAGGACTGCTACCTGAAATTTGTGCCGATAATGTCGTTCAGAAGAACGATGAAAGCTTCATGACCAAACCATTCAGCTTATAGAACAAACCCCATCAAGAACTGTTAGTAATTTTATAGTCCAGTTCATATCATCATAACTCTTTTATGAAGGTTATAATAATCACGGAATTCAATCAACTAAGTTACTATACAGGATAATCTCAATGAGATGAAACTATTGGGATAAATAGTAGTGAACTAGAAGTAGTGCAAGTTTCAGTGTTAGTATTTGTGCTGTAGGAATGATGAGGTATAGAAAATATGATTCAAGAAACAAGAAATAGTTAGAGGAATAAAGGATCTAATGTAACTTTGAAGCTTAGGATCAAGAGCTAAATAAACAGTAAATATGTATGTAAACATTTCATTAATCTTAAACCATATCACTTTATTCACAACCTCAAATGATAAATTTTCACCTACTAACATATGTCAGATTGACGGTCAGTGACTTCGTAGAGCAATCTTATCTTTTCGTTTGACGGATTATGGCTATATTTAACCTAGTTCTACACCACTCAACAACACTCCCCGATATAGGTGGTGGTTTGATATACTTAACATATATCTCAGCGAGCTCAAACTATGAATGCTGACGACCTCAACAATCGATTACTTAACCCTGCTTAGTACCTTATGTCTAAAATCAGTATTGTTTAATCAGTTGTTTAGATATACGCAAACAATATTTCGAGGGGCACTTATTGAACACCAGTAATTTATAAGTGCCCTTTACATTCATAGTCTATCATTCACAACCATAAGATAGAACAGTAAAGTGTCACGTAGTATACTTGTCCCTTGGTCAATAGATAGAAGTCTAACACAGACCACGCGTGTCTCAAATTAATAAAAGCGAAACATGTTTTCCTAATCCACTCATTGATTCCATAAATCATTTAACCATCAGGGTTAACGAAACACTCACTGTGAATGAATAAGTCAACACAATCGACTATTTCATTCATTTTGCATCGAAAGAAAGATAAAAGCATTTCAAATATTCTTGGTTTGTTGCTCGAATGGTTAAGGAGACTATGTATTTTATCAATGTCCTTACCAAAGAGCACGATGTTATGACGAAACTGATATTAGTTAGAGAATCATTGGAAACCATAACATACTGGACTTATCAATAATGTACATCCACCATACTAGGGATTGAATTGAAGGTCCACAGGTCTAGTTGTAAGCTTAACACAATCCAGTCACTAAGTTGAAATTTGATGTTTACTATTAATTTGTTATTATAAATCAATTTGATCGAATAACGAATAGGGTATTATGAAATCAAAAGTGACTTAACTATTCAGATAGCCATTGTATATGCCTATTCAAATGATGGAAGTAAATAACTAAGCTTTATTGAAAACCTTTTATTGGATGATTGAGATAGTCGATTGAAAGACTTAAACTTAAATTAGTTATTACCTACCTTCAATTGATATCTACTCTTGATCAGACTAATCTCCTTTGTGTTAATAAATCTTCTAGATCCATTGAAGATCTTTCATTTAATCTTTGAAGTGAACTAGTAAATAGAAAAACTTAAATAGATAGGAAAAGTAAATGTAAGAAGAGAAATCAAGACTTTTCTAAAAAATATTTTTTCAACCATTGTCTGATCAAACTCCGCCTGGAATCCCTCCAGGGGCTTCTGCCAGTCCCAAACCCGCATAAAGGAGGAAGGTTAAGCATGGGGTTAGCGACCCCACCTCGTAGAAAACTAACTCGCTAAAAAAACGCTAACCATTGTCTGATCAAATGAGATAGAATAATAGAGTTTAAAAATTGTTTTTGACTTTCCAATTTAACATAGATGATCTTGTAAAACTACTTACTCTATTATACTTAGTGATCACTGTACTTGCATTACATGAGGGTCTTAGTCAGTGTTGCTACCCCCACTGATATACTGTTAAACTTGTATGACCACTGCCCTCAAATGCCGTGGTATGGCCGAAAGTGAGGAGAGTCAACTCTCTGTCTCTAAATGCTCTCACATGGCCATGTCAATACAATCACTCCTAGGGAAGTCCTACTCACTGCCTTCTCGCGGCATCACTGTTGCTTATGAAATTGAGAAGATGAAAGTGAATGTCCGTCGCTCTAACCGGGTTGATGGATACAGTGGATCCTTACAGGGATTTTGGATAACTCTGATTCCGCGTCAATGGTGCACATGGGCTTCAGTATCCTGAGGAAACAAATGGGGTATGAACGTAATGTTGGTTACTGGCTAACATGGAACTGCATCTCCTGACGTTGCTCCACTGCCTTGTGGATCAGACCTTTAGATCAAAGACTCGAGGTGTGGCCCTTTAATAAAACTACCTGTTTCGGTCTGGGCACCCGAGCAGCATCACATCCCACAGCAACCAATGTAATATTGGCTTCTCCTTAGTAATGAATCATCCCCCACCAAACTGATATAAAAAGCAAAATCATATATGTACCTAAGACAATAAGAAACACAAGTATATCAACATTTTCTAAAACGAAATCTTAATCTAACCTATACTTAATAACTTGTACGTAGTTATAAGGTGAATCCATTAGAACACATTCGAATAACATCATTCTCAGTATAGAAGATAACGCATTTGTTGTGAAACCTCAAGTTTCTAGGTTCGATTTCTAAAAGAAAAAAAATTATAACTTCACATCCATGAATCGTATACTAAAATTAAACAGCTGTCTAGTATTCCGTAGCTGAAATCCCTCCATGAAGTAAATTAAAATCATTCACTTCTGTTCTACTGAGACCACATTGTCATGATTGTTATTATCGTTTTATAATCTCATCCTACTGTCTTCACAGATTGTTTATTCTTATTAGTAAATAATTCATTCATATATATAAGTTGTTATTGTGTTACTTTGAATTCTATCAGAAGGGGTTTTCTGGATATTATAGTAGTTTCAATAGTTGAGATCATGAGTTAATTGAAGCTAGACCACCAACGAAAACCTCGAAGCACTGAACGGTCATTTCGCCTCAATTTGAGACTCCTCAGAAGTGCGCATCTACGATCTCGCCCGCGGGACTCACACCCAAGACCTATCGGTCTCGCAAACGAATGCTTAACCTCTAGACCACTGCGCTGGCCAGCATCTAACGCTGTTAATGTTGAACCTCAATTGATTTATGATTTCAACCATTAAAATTACCATAATATCCATAAAACACCTTCTAATATTAATCAAAATATACTCACTAGTGACTGATTTCAAGAGGTACTTCCTAGAGTCCTAGTGAGAAGCAGTAACCAATGGAGTTCAACTGGGTCTGTTGTGAGATAGTAACTCACTGAAGACAATGTTGAATGTGTCACTCAATTTCATGGTTTGGTTGAAGTTAGACATTAACACTTTTGGATGCCGGTCAGATGAGTTGTCTAGTGGTTAAGCGCTCACGTGCGAGAAGGATAAGTCCTGTGTTCGAATCTCGCTAGATGAGATCATGGATACGCACCGCTGAGGAGTCCCATAATGGAACTTCCAGGTTTTCCATAGGTGGTCTAGCTTCAATTGACTCATAATTTCAACCATTAAAATTACTTTGAATTCTGTCTATCTCTTTTCATCATATTACTAAACTCTATTTATGTCACTATCTTAATTCTAACCAATTCATTTCATCTTTTTTTCTTGTTTTTTTTTCTCTTTCTTTAATATGATTATGTGACTGAAATGAGGAAATAAAACAGGAACCAACCAACCAATCAAGCAAACACTTTCCCTTATCAACTAATCATTAAAAATTTAAAGTTCAGTCAGTAACAAAAATAATAAAAATGGGTTATTGTTTTCTTTTTTTTGAGAAATGAAACAGTAAAACTTGTGTTGCATAATCACTAATACACAGATTGTTTTAGTTGTTAAGTGGAAAAAAACACACAAGAAAATCACACACACAAAAAATGATGTAACAGGTAACTTAAACACACAACAAAAATGTTTTCTTATTTTGTTTTTGTGGTTGTTGTTGTTGTTGTTTATTATGATTGTCGAATACTTTTGAAAACGTTTTTTTTTTATCTTATCCCAAAGATACATAAAAATGATTTCATAATACACTAGGGAAGTATTATGTAATTTAGATTAACTTAGTTACTAAGGTATTTGTATTATATGAATGAATATGTTGAATTATTGAAAAGTGTACTATTTATAAACTTAATATGTATGTATGTATGTATGTATGTGTGTGTGTTTGTGTATCTATAAGGTGCTTACAAGAAAACATATTGAATAATGGATTAGTTTAGAAGTAGTCATTAAAATTTATTTGATAATTGGAAGCAGACATAAAAAGGAGGACAGCTGACAGATGCATTCCAAGTAAGAACCGGAGTCAGACAAGGCTGTCTACTCTCTCCCTTCCTCTTTCTTATGGTGGTCGACTGGATTATGAAGACCTCGACATCTGAAGGAAAACACGGAATACAATAGACAGCTCAGAATCAATTAGATGATTTGGACCTTGCAGATGACCTAGCCCTCCCATCGCATACACATGAACAAATGAAGATAAAGACAACCAATGTATTAGCAGTCTTTGCATCAGTATGCTTCAACAGACACAACGGGAAAACCAAGGTCCTCAAATTCAAAACGAAGAACAGCAATCCAATCACTCTTGATGGCAAAACTGTGGAAGATGTAGAATCCTTCACATACCTGGGAAGCATCATCAATGAACAAGGAGGATCAGATGCAGACGTGAAGGCGAAGATTGGCAAAGCGATGACAGCATCTCTACAATTAAAGAATATGTGGGATTCAAAACAACTTTCAATCAATACCAAATTGAGAATCTTCAATACGAACGTTAAGGCAGTTCTACTGTACGGAGCTGAAACTTGGAGAACTACAACAACCACCATCAAGAAGGTACATGTATTTACAAATATTTGTCTACGCAAGATACTCAACATCCATTGACCGGATATCATCAACAGCCTACTGTAGGAGAGAATAAACCAGTTTCCAGATGAAGAGAAAATTAGGAAATTACGTTGGAAATGGATAGGACATACATTACGCAAATCATCAAACTGCATCACGACGTGGGCACTAACTTGGAATCCTGAAGGGAGGCAAAAAGAGGAAGACCAAAGAACACATTACGTCGGGAAATAGAGGCAGATATTAAAAGGATTAATAACAACTGGAAAGAGCTGGAAAGGATTGCCCAGGACAGGGCTGGATGGATAATGCTGGTGAGTGGTCTATGCTCCTTCACGAGGAGTAACAGGTGTAAGCAAGTAAGTAAGTAATGAAAAGGAGAAATAACAACTGGAACGAACTAGAAAAGATTATCCAGGATAGGGTTAAATAGACAGTGCTAATGGATAGCCTATAGCTCCTCCTCATGAGGGGTAACAGGCATAAGTAAGTAAGTTCTAAACAAAAAAACAAACAAAATTAATTTAGATTACAGACTAATACTCAAGTTATATGTACCAGATTCAAACTGATTGATATATTTGTAATACTACACAGATTATATTCATATAGATAGAAATTCCGATGATAAGTATTCTACTTATAATTATTAGGATGAAAAAAAATGTCTTAAAACATTCATCATCAACATGATCATAGCATGGGAGAGAAACTAATGAAGATTTTAATAGTTGAGACCATGAATCATTTGCAGCTAGACCACCTTCGAAAACCTGGAAGCACTGAACGGTTATTTTGTCCTAATACGGGACACCTCAGCAGTGCAAATCCACGTTGCCACTCTGTGAGATTCGCACCTGGGACCTGTTAGTCTCGTGCGCAAACGCTTAACTTCTTGACCACTGAGCTGAGATCCAACAATAGGACGAAATGGCCGTCCAGTGCTTCCAGGTTTTCAATAGTGGTTTAGCTTCAATCGACTCATGAATTCAACTATTAAATTACTATCATATCCATAAAAACCCCTTCTCTGTTTATATTCTACAGTTAATGAAACTGTACAATCCTTTGTGAAACAACAATTTCAAAAGTTTACTGGGATAAAGTTAGAAAAAAGTGGAAAGAATAAAGTAATATTTCAAATTCACTTGGTCTTGTATTGTTTCAATCATCCCATTGATCTCTTTAGGACATATGTGAATACTGTGCGGATTGCCTCAATATAACCTTAATTCACAAGTATTATATGCAAAGATGGATAGTGGCTAACAGTGGAATCCAGTTTGATGTGCGTCTCGTCATCTCAGTGTTGATGTTCACTTCAGCACTCGAGCCCAGTACCTTTCGCTTCAAATACCATCACGTTATCCACTTAGCTACTAAGTCCTGATAGTCACTTGTTTGTGCAATAGGATACTATTGTATACATAGAAGAAAACTTAAAATAATTAGTCCCTTTGATAAATTTCAATAATGAAATGAAAAGATGAAAGTTATCAGAATGATGCAATATATTTGCGCAATACATTTCGAACAATCTGATCACATAGATACTTGTTAAGACATTTTTATATGAAGGTCAACTAGACAGATTAAAGGTAAGCCGTATCAAAGACAAATAAAGTACACAAAAACAATGTGATAACCACTTTGCATAATAAATCAGTATTACCAGGGTAAATTAAAGGTAAGAATAAATTGTTTTTCGGAACACATAAAGAGGGTTTCGATTTCTGTATGGTCAAGGCTTCAATAAACTTTAGTATACACCCTTGAAAGCTTTTGTACAAATGCTGATTTGATATCAACTGTATGACTAGTCTCAACTAAATATTTTGCAATAGAGAAAGATGTCCGTCTATCACGTGATCTTATTTGACCACTGGAATTCATTTGTTTCTGTGGCTATTTGAGTACGTGTTCAACCAACCTCACTTACAGATCACGACTGCTCCTCCCTATGTAAGTGTTTTCGCACGTATATGTAAATTGATAGACACAATGGGATGTGACACAATCGCTTAGATGCTGTTTTGGTTTTTGGTGAAACATAGACCTTGTCTTTTCAATAAATAACAAGTTGGTCTACATAAAGTGTTCTGTTAATGGCTCATTTAAGTCTCCATTTCCAACATAAGACTATTTGAATCGTTTCTAAGTAGTAACATAATATAAATTCGCTTTTTCGGTGCTAGAAGCATCATAGATCTAATCGGATTGCAACTCTACTAGCAGTCTATAAACTTCAATAAATAACCATTGTTTATTGATGTTGTAGTTAAGAGCTTCATTTCTACTTCAATAGTATTGCCAGTACAAATATGATTGAAGAAGTAACTTATTCAACCATTTTGTCTATCATTAATTTAACCTAAATTTTTAAAGTCATTCTCCTTTCACTCTCTTCGACTTCATTGATCTATTCATTATAGTTAACTCTTATGTAACATTTATGACATTACTAATAAACCTTTGAATGATTATGAACTATATTTCCAAAATCTTGATATGATCAGAAAGGGGTTTTATGGAGAATTTAGTCATTTAATAATTGAATCCATAAGTCAACTAAAGCTAAACCACCTTGAAGCACTGGATGGCTATTACGTCTTAGTATGGGACTTCGTAGCAGTGTGCATTCACGATCCCACCCCGCAAGATTCGAACCTAGGGCCTATCAATCTCACGCACGAACGCTTAATCTCTAGATATGAATGAGTTCTTTCTGTTACATCTTTACTATATTCTTCAAAAGTTATTATTAATAACAAGCATATTTTCTTACTAGTTGTAACAGAATACATAGATTTATAATTGGTAGATTAGTATGCTAATTTCTAACTCTTTAAATGAGTTTCTATCTTGTATTGAATAGTGGTCTGTTGTTAATAGTCTCATACCTAAGCCGTTCAAATGTTAAGCTGTTAACTTTAGCTTGAGATATGAACAACACTGAAACACCGTGTTGGAATCTCATGATGCTTGTATCATTGAAGATTCTTTGCTAAACACAGTGTCGAAGGTTAATTATCTTGGTGTTACTCTTTACTCTTCGACGTCACATGTTCTACTGTTATCGAAGAAAGTTTTCCGTCTGATTTGCTACATGCTTTTAGGATTGCTCGATATTCACTCTTAAAATTTGTCGATTCCTGAATGTTACCTATTATTCTTTACTGTTCTCCATTATTCTTTCTCGGGCTTTTGAGAAGAGACTTTGTTGTATTGCCGAGAGTCCTGAAGGCAGTTAGCAAAGTGTGTAGTGGGTCTTTTGAGGTCATTATTAATGTGGTTGTGGACAGACATGCAAAGTCTTGCATACTCCTGTCATGTGTTATCTTATCACATACTAACCATCCGCATCAATCAATGGTATTTAGAATTAGGGGCCTCATTATCACTGAAACGACATTATATATATTATGTAGTTTGATTGAGAAATATGAACCAATTTTTTTGGTGTTCCGTTCTTTCAGCTTTCCTTATCATCATCAGTACTGATGTTTCTGAGGAACCCTTAGATGCAGTTGCCACAATGTGGCCTATCCAGGCTTTTGAGATACTATTGTAATGAACGAGAACACAAGTGGGGACAATTAATTGTATTTGAACACCTAATTACAGAATCACATTGTAACATCTGACAAGCATACAGTAAAAATGTCAATCAATTATCTTCATTGTTCCTTTATTTACATAACAATCACTCTCTGTTCTCGTTCTCTTCTCTTTGATCTCAACCTTCTACATCCAGGCATTCCACTTTTGATTGGTGATACATACTACTTATATCTGTCAACATCAGTAGTACAAACCACACTGTTATTACAAACCTGGATATTTTTTGACACACAGATGTTCTCGTTTTACATTTGTTTTCAATGGCATGATTTACTGAGAACTTCCTATTGTAAACAAATATTAGTCATAGAAAAAACCAAAAAGTAATATTTAGAGATCCTTAGAATTGCCCTACAAACGCCAGGTAATTCCTGTTTACTAGTATAGGGGTTGTAGAGATTATTAAGTTTTCGATTGAGATCATGAACCAATTGGTGTTAGACCACCTTTAGAAACCTGAAAGCACTGGACGGCCGTTTCGTCCAATTGTGGGACTCCTCAGCAGTGCGCATCCACGGTCCTGCTCGCGGGATTCGGACACAGCGCCTTCGGTCACGCGCGCGGACGCTTAACCTACTGGATCACTGAGCCGGTGGTGATAGTGTTTAACATCAACCAATCCACGAAATTGCGTGACCATCTTCCATTGTAGTGAAGTAGATACCTGCTTCTACCCGATATGGATTAGCTTCCTCTTTGATTAATCTTCTGAATGACCTAATTTACTGGCTAGCTTCATGCATTTTTCAAGTATCTAAACTTTCAATATATTGGTTGTCATGCGTCAGTGTACAGCTTCCGAAAGGAAGCTACTGTTTTTATAATTAGTAAATTTTATGGAGCAATAACGTTTCTGGTAATGATGGATCTCCTTTGGTTTGTTGACATTTTAAAGAATAAATTTCAAATCATAACAGTATAGATTCACTTGGTATCGTTTTACTTGGATCCTCCCATTGTTATTTAGGACTGAAATTGATCAATCTCTTATTATTGGCATATGTGAATACTGTGCGTATTGCCTCAATATAGCCTTAATTCACAAGCATTCTAAACAAAGATGGATAATGTCTAACAGTGTAATCCAGTTTGATGCGCGTTTCATCCTATTTGGGATTCGTCAGCTAGATGTACCTACATCTCAAAGTTGATGTTCACTCTGGGACTCGAACCCATCACCGTTTGCTTCAAACACTATCGTATTATCCACTCAGCTACTGAATCTTGATAGCCACTTGCTTGTGTAAGAGGGTAAAGTTTAAATTCATTTGGTATTATTTACTTGAATCTTTCCATTGATGTTTACGAATGCAATTGATCAGCCTCATATTGGCATATGTGAGTACTGTGTGGGCTGCTTCGATATTGCTTATAAACCTTGTGACCTGAGAATGTACATAAGCCAATAAGAGACTGATCAATTTCAATCGAAAATAACAATGAGAAGATATAAGTAAACAACACCAAGTGAATTTAATTTAACGTATAGTTCACTTGATGTACTACTCAACATCTACTACAAAGAGTGATATCAAATCGATATTCTAGCATTTTTATCCGTTCTTTAAAACTGATGCTTAATTCTAAAAAAATATCATTAACAATGAAAATAATGGTATCTCATCTACAACATTCAGATAAAATTAATTGATAACTCAGTTCGAACCTCGCGAGGCGTGCATCACGGATGCACACTGCCACGGAGGAGTCCCACAGTAGGACGAAACAGTCGTCTAGTGCTTTCAGGTTCTTTCATGATGATCTAGCTTCAATGAATTCATGATCTCAACTAATAAAATTACTATAATATCCACACAAAAACATCCCCTTCTGATATTAAATTGATAACTATTCTCTTGTTATGTCTTGACAAGAATAAGGAATGGTAACTTTTGGGATCTATTGATGGACCATCACTAAACGTACATTTCTATTGTATAATTATAAAGTAACTAAACTATACATATTCATACTCCTCTTATTATAAGCTTTGTTTTGATCCATAAACTATTATTATACGTTTTAGCATTTTTGAGTTATACCCAGTATATTGATTACTACCTCCCTCATTCACAGCCACATCTGGCTAATCCTTGTACAAATGTTGTTTTCTATGATATGAGACGATGTGGTCTGTTTGGTTGGTAATATAAACAGAGTATGTTTGAAATATAATGCTTCATATTGCAGAGGCTGAGGTTGGTGTTCTAGACTCAACAGGTAGGCATGGCTAAACAGGAAGCAGGATCGATAAGTACTGTACACTGCTCGTACAGGTTTGATACCTCATTGATCCGGTCAATAATTCGCTGCTTCTGATTGGCGACTTTCGGCCATAACATATCTTCAATTGTGAATTTCTTTCATGATTCATTATCTTTCGAACAAAGAAAATGGGTAAGATACTACAGAACTACGGTAAATGTTTAATAAGTTATATGAATTTACATTCATTATCATTGCAGACATCATATAAACTAAAGAATATAAAAATGACATTCATTCATAAACTAAGATCTTTAACAAATTGTATTAAAATAGAAATATATAACTATGTACAAGATTGTCATCATAGAATATAATGATATCATCATTCGTCTACTTAAATTACATGCATCTTTTGAACATGTCATAACACATGCACGATATATTCGATCATGATCGGGGAAATCTAAAAATTGACATTCATTACCCATATCCCATGCGCTACAAAAACGTGTTATACCCATGACAGCTATAAAATAAAAATCAAATATAATGAGTATCTTGATTAAAACTATCAAAAAAAAGAAAGAAAAGATTGATATTGACATGAAGTTTGATAAAAGTTTATAGTATGTTATATGATTGAATACTCCACAATGATCAAGTGCAGATATATGTATTCAATTAACAAAGTTCTTGGGGTACTTCAGTCAGTCAGTTACAAGATAGGATCAGGTACATATATAGATTGGCCCAAGTTACCATATCTCATTAGCACAGCAAGCTGAACACCAAATTCATACGAGTAGTCACTTCAATGGTAGTGGTGTTTAAAAGAAGGAATGTGTATAAGGATATAGTACAGGAAGAAAGAATTACTTGGATGGTAGAAAGAAAAATAGAAAGAAAAGTTAATCTCACAGTTTAAAGGAGACGCTGATAAAATGCAGAGTCTTTTGGTAGTACTGAGGGACAATGCCAGAATGTTTGGGATGCGCTTCTCCCCCTCTAAATGCAAGTTGTTGTTTCAAAACTGGCCTGCGTCAACACCTAAACTAAAGATAGGGAGTGAAGTAGTCGAACGCGTCGACAAATTCACTTATCTTGGGAGTCTAATCAGCCATGGTGGGTTGGTGTCTAACAAAATCTCTGCATAGATCCGAAAAGTTAGTTCGGTTTTTGCGAACTTACGTTACCTATGGTGAAGGCGACATATCCGTCTATCAATTAAGAAACGAGTATACTGCGCAGCAGTTCGTTCTGTTTTACTTTACGGCTGCGAAACGTGGTCATTAAGAGTTGAAGACACTCGTAACCTATTAATATCTGACCACAGATGCCTTAGAAATATTGCTCGCATCTGCTGGGATCACCGGGTAAGTAATAGTGAGGTTAGACGCAGGGTATTAGGGAATGATGATAAATCAGTTGATGAGGTTGTGAATCTTCATCGACTGAGATGTTTGGGAGAAGTGTTACACATACCTGAACACTGATTACCACGATGCACAATGCTAACCAGTGTATGGGATAGTTGGAAGAAAGTTAGGGGTGGCCAAACCAAAACGTGCATCAGTGCCTGAAGTCACTAACTTCTAGTCTGAGCCATGTTGGGAGATGCATACTACTTGGTTGAGGTCCGCGTGACTATGGTAACCAACAATTGGAGACTGTAGGTGACATGACTCAGAATAACATTGGTGTATACACTCTTTGTCTTCCATTAAACTATGAGATTAAAATCGCTTCGTATCTTTCTTTCTACGAACCAACTAATTCTTTCTTCCTGTACTATACCCTTATACACAGTCCTTCTTTTAAACACCACTACCATTGAAGTGACTACTTCTATGAATTTGGTGTTCATCTTGTTGTGCTAATGAGATATGGTAACTTGGACTGATATATATGTACCTGGTCCTACGTTGTAGCTGACTGACTGACTGATTGAGAAGAAAATTATGTAGTACTCAAAGAATATAATTCAGCTGTTAACTATTTTCTTTTTTCTGAGAAACGAACTTAGCACTCATTCTTACTATTCTTTTCCTGTATGTTACGATGAAGTGGTTGTATTATTAGATGCGATTAGTTACTAATCTCCCCGAAACTGATCGATATACGATTGAACGATAGCGTACTACTCTACCAACCTGTATAGAAGGGCTTTAAGATTTATCAGTGTATCTCACACTAGTATGATTTATTAAAGTCCATTTTAGTAAAAAAAACCAGAAATTATCTCAGTCGAGAATGAAGGCACATATTCAACACAATAATATATAGTAAATCTACCACATGAGTGAATTTTTATTCAATCTTTGGGTATTAACATGTTACAATCAAGATCACTTGACAATGCTTTGATTTGACATATGAACCAAAGTGTGTACCAGTGAGAATTGCTCAACCAATGGTCAAAAGTGAAAACTATTCTCTCACTTATAGATATTTAAATAATACTTTATATTACCTCCGTAGATTCCAGTAGTTTTAATACAAAATCGTGCTCCATATGTTGTACAAGGGGTTGGTTGAAGTGAATGTTTGCCTAGATCAGTTAAGTGTTCTAAACAATTAGAATGATGCGATGAGTTGCATTGATAACAAGATAATGACGAAACGACACCTAAAAAAGATATACAATCAACTATAAATTTAATAGTGATAGAACGTTCAGCGTTTGATATAAGAGTTTATGATAACAGGCATATGATAAAAATAATGACCATAGTAAATCTATAATTTTCCGAAAGGTATGAAACTAACTTTTCAAAATTTTTTAACTGATGACAAATTCCTTCTTTCAGAAAATGGAGAACCTTTCTTCCAATTAACACAAGTTTAAATAGTACAATCAAATGAGTCAAATATCTAGTTCTCAAAAACAATTTTGATTACACTAGTGTCATACCATTCAAATCAAAGATGGTTCTATGTGATCGTATGTTCGATTACTAGGTAAAAGCAATAACCAGAAGTTCATCTAAACTAGTAATGCAGTAATAACTTAATGGTTTACGGACTTAGAATCTTAAATATTGGGTCATAAGTTCCAACCGTGTTCCAACTGCTTCGATCAGAGTGGAAGGCTATTATCACAAGCCTGCAAACAAACGACTTAGCTTAAAACCGATAAGATAGAATGCGTACTTAATGAGTTAATTAATTTATCATCGGTGGTGAGAGACAAAAAAATTAAGTATGTCGATACTAAAAAATGGTGCTACAACTATCCTGATAAGTCAAATTGTAAAATCGTTCTGCACTATGATTATAACTTTATCTTTATATTAGGCTCGTTTGTAAGTAACCAATAAGCGAATGTTCACCTTGTTTCATATCTATTCTACTAAGCTGTTTCATTTGCTAAAAACCAAAGTTAACTAAAAAGTAACTCATTTATACAAAGGTAACTGATGATAATCAATGAAACAAGAAACTTTGTTCAACTCAATATGTTGAAAATGACTAGACAGAATCACTAACTTAACAAAATGGTATATCTTGAAATATTCCCATATTGTAAATTTAGAACAACATATATAAGCGAACAATATTGTTTTCGATTAGATCCTCATCAGGCTTTACTCTAATATACAGTAATATTTATATGCATATACGAAATTATTAAACCAATCAAGGTAGTTTATAAGTTAATGATAACAATGGAAAGGATTACATAATAAGTAAAATGTGAAAAGTACAAATTGATGGTGTGACAACAGGTGCATTAGTTTTTGATAAGCAATAATAATAAAGGTTCAAATCAATGTTACATAATCGGAAATAGGTCAATGATTAGGAGAAAATATAGAAACTGAGATAATAATTATAAAATGACGTAATAAGAAATGTTCAGATAATTGGACCATGAAACGTATAGTTGAGAGAAAATAAAGTGGTAGGAGGGTGTGAAGAAAAATAATAAACGAAGAGAATAAATAAATAAATAAATAAATTCATTTATTACTTAAGGCCAAGGGAGAGATAAGGGAGTTACAAATTTCTTCTGGACACAAAGACTTGGCTTGTTGGCTCGGATTCCTATAGCTTCTGCTATGTGTAAGAGACGAGATCGAACACCATAAGGAAAACTAGTGGGAATCCGATAAATAACTTTGAACGACTTGTTTCTGTCCACTATATGACCGCTATCGATCAAGTGTGATAGAACCGAGCTGCGTATTGTTTTGACATAGCCTTTTCCTAACCACGAAGGGAGGTGTTCACTAACTCGTTGGTTCAGTTGCCTGGTAGTGCGCCCGATATAGCTTTCTCCACAGGAGCAGCTGAATTCGTAGATACACATAGAAGTGGCATAACCAGGTAACTTATCCTTCAATTGCGGAATCACCATCGATCGGGTCGAATACGATAGGCAGAGGTTGGCAGCATTAAACGTTCTCTTTACTGATTTAGTCAATCTATCTCGTAATACATCGCTAGCCACATCACCATTGAATTGCAGTTTCAAGAAAAGTGGTTTCTTATTAGCCGTCAGGGTCACTATTTTCCTGTTTTTTACGCGCAAGTGTTTCTTCAGAAAACCCAGTGGATATCCTAATTCAATCAGAATATTATGAATGTGTTGTAATTCTCTATCGATAGTGTCGACTGAGCATATCTTAAGAGCTCTATTTGCAAGGCATTTGACTAAGTTTCTCTTATAATGAAGAGGCACAAAGCTTAAAAAATGTGTGTATTGGCTATGCGAAGAACTTTTCCTATACACACCCCTGCTGATAGAACCATCTTCTTTTCTACTTAACAAAACGTCCAGAAAATTTAGTTTGTTATCTATTTCCTCCTCACATGTAAATTTAATAGCAGGATGTTTGTTATTAAATAGTTCCAGTAGTTGTTCTTTTCTAAGGTTTTGATCGGCAATGATGAAGGTGTCATCAACGTAACGACAGTAGAAATCCAGTTTATTGATAACCTCCTTGAGAGGTCCGTTTTCTAGTTTCGCCAGAAAAAAATCCGCAAGGATGGGACCTAGTGGCGAACCCATCGCTATACCATCAATCTGTCTATAATATGTGTTATTAAAGACAAAATGGACATTCATTGTGCATTTTAAAAGTAATTCTTTAAGACTAACCCCAGGAATTCCAATATTGATTTGTTTTTCCTGCAGTTGTTGGCACACAAAATCGATAGTCTCTGTTAACGGCACATTGGTGAACAGGGAAGCAACATCTAAAGATATCATTCGTTTCCCATTTAAATTTATATGTTCCACTTTAGATATGAAATCGAAGACGTCTTTCACGCTTCTATTGACGACTAATTTGTGTAAGGGGTTTAGGATACGAACTAGCCACTTTGCAGTTTTATGATAAGGCGAATTATACATATCTAAAACTGGGCGAAGAGGAAGACCTGTCTTGTGAACTTTAGGTAAACCATATAGTCGCGGTGTGTTCGATCCAGTAGGCTTGAGTGAGTCATGTAAGTCAGCAGTAAGAATACCTTTATTTCTTAATTCCTTCAGTGAGATAGTCAGCAATTTTTCTGCCTTCATATTTAAGTCCTTAATGTCGTTGAGTTTCTGAAATTTTGTCGGATCATTCAAAATCAAACAGCACCGAGATGCTTTACATGTACTTAGAAACGACAATACTCTAATCATAAGCAAGCCGGGCAAAGGAGGGGGGCTAGTTCTTATGAACAAAGCTGATTACATTAGTAAAATGAACGGGGAGTGGCCCCCTAAGAAAACCACCTGCTTCGGTTTGGGCACCCGGGCAGTATCACAGCCCACACACAAATGATGAACTCTTTATGTCTATGAAAATTACTTTTCTCGCTTCGAAAAACAATCAATTCATTCAAATTATTGTCATTATTATTATTATTATTATTATTATTATTATTATTATTATTATTATTATTATTATTATTATTATTATTATTATTATTATTATTATTTCCCACATTATTCACCCTCTTTTATACTTATACAGCGACTCGTCTTTGGTGGAAATTCGACTGTATCTATACGTTCTCGAGTCACTGTCCGGTTGAAAATTGTATGTTACCACCGAATACGAGAACTGAAGCAGTTTTTCTGAAACCACGTGCACCATTCCAACTGGCTGTCTTCAACGTTCACACATTTATGCAGGTCGGACAACAGATAGGGCTGGCTATGTCTTTGGAAAGTCTTAATATTGATGTTTGTTGTCTATCCGAGACCCGTATTCAAGACTCTGGCGAAGTACTACAAATTCGCTCTCCATCTGTCGCTTCAAAAAGCTTGTTTTACGTGCACTTATCCGGGGACCCTGTGGCATCTTCATCTGGTCTTGCTGGCGTTGGTGTCGCACTAAGCGCTAGAGCTGAGGCAGCACTAGTCGATTGGATCCCCATTAACAGTCGGTTATGTGCTGTTAGATTAGAAAGTTCCATCAAAGTGAGAAGAAATCGGCGTGAGAAACGATGTCTTTTCGTCATCTCCGCCTATGCCCCGACAGATTGCAGCCCGGATGCAATCAAGGATGAGTTTTACCACCAGTTATCTGTTCTTCTCCAGAAAGTGCGTTCGACAGATATTGTAGTACTAGCCGGAGACTTGAATGCTCAGGTCGGGCGTCTAGACACAGAAGAGAGTCGTTTAGGTGGCCGATGGGGACTCGTTGGTCGCAGGTCAGATAACGGGGACCGTCTACTGCAACTTTGCACAGACCACAACCTGTTTCTGGCTAGCACTAACTTTCGGCACAGTCATCGCCTATGTGCCGCCTGGCGTCCTCCCTCTGCATCTCAAGCCTGGACTCAGATTGATCACATCGCGATCAGCTACCGCTGGCGTGGTTGTGTACAAGACTGCCGCTTCTTTTGGAGTACCTATCTGGACTCTGACCATGCCTTGGTCTGCGCCAATCTTGCCTTACTTTTCAGTGGCCAACGAAGTGACCACCATCAAAGGATTGATGTCAGCAAGTTGGTTGCAACTTCTGTTGCAAGTAAGTATCGAACCGAGCTAGCCTCTAGGCTAGCTACCACTCCACCGAAAAGTATAGATGAGCATTGGTTGCAATTGCATGACGCCATGAAAATGGCGGGAACAGTCAGTTGTGGGTTTGCGAAACGTCCCGCTTTAAAGCACTGGGTGTCTTCTGGTTCCTTACAACTCATTGAAGCCCGTCGGTCTACTCCGGGTGACCGTGAGTTTGACCATAAACGAAGGATGTTACGTAAGGAAATTGGGCAAAGCTTGCGTAAGGACCGAGAAGCCTGGTGGTCGAAGCGTGCTAATGAGCTGGAAGCAGCAGCTGCATCTGGTAACTACCGGAAGCTCTTCCAGCTCATCCGAGCCACTGGCATCAAGAAGTCTGGTGTGAGTGAAACAATCTGCGAGGATGATGGGATGCCAATCACTAACATCCATCGACGTCTTGGACGATGGGCAGAATTTTTCGAAGGGCAGTTCAACTGGCCTGCTGCTCCGGCAACATCGGTCAAACTGTCCTGCCCTCCATGGCCGGTGACGACTGATCCACCAAATGAGGAGGAAGTCCGCAAGGAACTCCAACTCTTGAAGCGTTACAAATCACCTGGCCCAGATGACTTACCTCCGGCTCTTTTTAAAGATGGTGGTGACATTTTGACTAAGGAATTGACGACGTTGTTTACAAAGGTTTGGGAACTAGAGAGTGTACCAACGTCATGGAATGAGTCGATAGTTGTCCCTATCTTTAAAAAGGGTTCACGTCGTTCCTGTAACAACTATCGGGGAATAAGTTTACTTCCGATTGCGTCCAAGCTATTGGCTTGCATCATACTTCGTAGGTTGTTCAAAACCCGAGAAAGATTGACTCGCGAGGAGCAGGCTGGGTTTCGTTCCGGTCGAGGATGTATTGATCATATCTTCATCCTCCGCCAAATGTTAGAACACCGCCATACTTATCAAAGGCCAACAATCGTAGTGTTTCTTGACATCAGGGCTGCCTTCGATTCGTTGGACAGGACTGTTCTCTGGGATTGTCTATTGAAGAAGGGTGTGCCTGAGAAGTTTATTAACATCCTGAAAGCCCTATATAAAAACACCTCAGGCAGAGTGAGGGCATACAACCACCTCTCTCCATTGTTCCATTCGAGCAGTGGGGTGAGACAGGGTTGCCCAATCTCACCACTCCTCTTCAACTTTGCCATCGATGACATTCTGGAAACAGCTCTGATGAATGTAAGTAATGGTGGTGTGGATCTGTTGCCTGGAGAAAGACTTCTCGACCTTGAATATGCGGACGATATTGTCTTACTGTGCGATAATGCCCAAGGCATGCAATCCACACTTAATCAGTTGACAATCAGTGTCCGTAGGTATGGTATGTGCTTTGCACCTTCCAAGTGCAAAGTACTTCTATAAGACTGGCAGGATTCCAATCCTGTACTCACCCTGGATGGTGAGCAGATAGACGTAGTCGAGAAGTTCGTGTATCTGGGTAGCTGCATAAGTGCTGGTGGGGGTGTCAGTGATGAGATCAATGCACGAATAGTGAAAGCCAGAGCGGCTTATGCCAATCTGGGCCACCTTTGGCGCCTTCGTGGTGTTAGTCTGGCTGTGAAAGGTCGGATCTACAACGCGTCGGTGAGAGCAGTTTTGCTCTATGCTTGTGAAACCTGGTCTCTCCGAGTTGAGGACGTTAGACGACTCTCTGTGTTCGATCATCGCTGTCTCCGAAGGATTGCTGACATTCAGTGGCAATACCATGTCAGTAATGCAGAGGTTCGGCATCGTGTGTTCGGGCACAGAGATGATAATTCAATTGGTGTCACCATCTTGAAACACCGACTTCGGTGGCTTGGACATGTTCTCCGAATGTCGTCCCAGAGAATTCCACGTCGTGCATTATTTGCCGACTCTTGGACTGGTTATAAAAAGCGGAGAGGTGGTCAGTTTATGACATGGTGTCGTGGTATGAAAGAAAGCTGCAAAGGACTGGGTTCTGCCGGTCGTTCACAACTCCCTGGTTGGGGTCTGAGAGATGGTGCTACACAGTGGCTAGAGACGTTATCAGATATGGCTCAGAATAGAAGCCAGTGGCGATCCTGCTGTAACCTTCTTTTACTTTCTTCATAAAAAGTGGTTGTATCTCCCTTACCTGAAAAATTTCTTCCGATTGTTACTTTGCGTTCCCTCGTTACTGCCACACTACTTTACACCAATCTCTTCGTTATTGTTCTCCTTTTCTTTTGCGCTCCTTAGTTTTTTTTCTATTTCTCTTCGAATTCTCATTGTTTTGTGTGGCGCATATATATTGGCGCTCTCTTGTACCAATATTCATGTGTTCAAATAAATAAATAATAAATTACATATCCCTAATAACTCTAATTGGACAGTGTCGTTGAACTAAAAGCTATTACACCAAATATCACAGTTAATAATGACCTAAGTGTCATCCAAAGAACTGTCAGTGAAAAGCTTCTGGAGTATGTTTGGATAGTTAGATCAATTAAAATATCACTCAACTCCGCAGCATGGCTGCATATAGTAAAACAATTACTTCGGTCGAGGTTTTCCATCACAGTCAAAACAACTATACGGGGTAAAAATATCTCTCATAAGACATATAATTCTACAAATATTCATAACTTTATCAAATGAAATCTTATTTTAGTCATATGGAAATTAAAGAGTATTACCATATAAAAACCTTGACCAAGCTCTAAGATAATATGGTGTCTCATCAAGTTCTTTGAAAATGAACTTTGATCCCATAAAAAATTATTAGATTTCAAAAACTAGGTTAAAGTACTACGATAACAAAATATAAATCAAATATTTGAATATAACTACCAAGTATCTAGTTCTATTTACTGCAGAAGTGTAGTTACTCCAACTATTAGATAGGTCCTGATCCATCCTTTACACCTACCGTATCAAACCACACGAAATTTTCAAGTCACTAAAATTTATCACTTTGAGGAACACACATTCATCTCACAAGAATTCCCTTCCATCCCAAAACGACCATGTATCCTTAGTTTATAAAAACATTTCTTGATGGCTAAGAAGTCAGGTCTTGATATGATGTAATTAACCATAAAATATAATGAACAAACCACATTCTTTGAAAAAGGTTATTATTCACATCACAATAGGTGTTGTCTTACTGCATTATGTGAAACAAACCTTAATTAAGTGATAAACATTGTGAATTTTTGTTGGCTCAGATTTTCTTTAAATTCACGACCCAGAAACATTTACTGCAAACCAGAGCATGATGTCAAGAGTAAAACAGCTGGTAGAATTAACTAAAATAAGATAACACACGTCAGTGATCCGCAAGGCAGCTTGCAGTTAGTCTAAGCCATTTACAAAAGAGCAGAATTCCTAAACAGGATGAATAAGACAAAATCAATATCACTAATGCAAACCTAACTAACCTTTCTTTTCCTTTAAATCTCTAAAGTCGTATCATTTTCATGTTTCCTAGTTATTTAACATATCCCTTATTTTAGCCACTTACGATTGTTATTTCTATTATTTGTTTAGCCATCATATTCTGACAACTTAATATGTTGTTATGAAATGTAGCAAGCTTAAACGGCGAACATCTGCGCCGGGTCTTTTGCTTTTCCTTGACTGATTTCCAGTTAAAAGTTAAGTCACTAGTAAGTGATAAAGACAAAAACAACGGCTAACTATTACCCAGTCACGTTTTATTTGCAAAGTTCATACGAGAAAATCAAAATAATATATGAGAAATCACTAGCAGGACAAGTAGAAACCTGGCAAAGTACACCAAATAAGTTCCAGCATATAACCTTTAAAACCATTTAAATAGACTAATTTTCGGTATAAGAAGAATGAATGAAAGTTGGGGCGAAAGCCCAACAATTGTCTCAAGGTAATCTGAATATGCCATGAAACACTTGGTTACGAACATATTTGAAGTACATGTGTACTATTTAAACCCGCATATATATACAATAAAATTCATAATGTAGGTTAAATTTTTCAAAAATACCTTTACCTATTGCAGAATCTATTATACCTTTGTCAATCTCAAACCGAATGAGGCTAAATCCCGAAAAATAAGTAAAGTGATTTCCATAAGAAAAAAACGCTGAATATGTTAAATTTGGCAGTCATATACAAACCAAGGAAAAAGTGACATACCGTACCAAACAAATAACAGTTTTTAGCAATCAACTAAAAGAATCGTATTCATATATACAAAAAAGCTTACATAAATTTATAATCCACCCCAAAATATAACAAATAAGCATTTCCGCATTTCATTCAAAATCAGCAATGTTGTTGGCCAATCAAGGTAACAAAAATATGACGTATTATAACGAAACATTAAGTGCCTGAAAAGAAGAGGATCAAGGTGATAGTACTTCTTCTTGTACGCAAACTTCTTCACCCAACAAACAATATCCTGTGAAATGCTCAGATCCAGATTTGTGTAGTAAGAACAGAATGCTCACGGCCTATGTTATTTCTTTTCTAATATGCTTCAACGAGTGTCTGGTCTTCTCTTGAATGAGCCATTTGACGGTGCAGACACCACCGCTTTGGGTAAAAGGTTCTAAGAATTGATGAATCTGTGTGAAAACCTGTATGCCACGGGTATTTTATTCGTCACAGGCTTTTCTACTCGCCTGCTATGTCCTTTGAGATGTCACTATCTTACGTTAAGTAAAAGAGAGGATATATAAGAGCCAAAATCATTTATTAGTATTCTAAACATCAAAATCTGATCACCTCTTAATCTGCGATGGGACGGAGTAAAGAGGTCTAGCTTTTCAGGCCGCTCTTGGTATGGTAAACCCCGGAATTCTGGGATTGTAAGGGTAGCTTATTTCTCACTAAGGTTGTGTATACTGTAGTGAACATGATAGTATTTAACTTTGTGAATGTTCGTCCTTAAGCCGATAGGATTATAACCCCGTTAGCTGCAACCTCTCGGCAATGAGCCGTCGTCTTAAGATCATGAATCACAAGGTCTTTGTGAGACCAGACCACGGATACATACATTTCTCCAATGTTGTACCTATTTAACTCCGTATCCCCAAAGTGCATGTAGACAAGCTTTGCCGCGTTGATGGGCATCAGCCACTCCTTAGACCTGTTAATCACAATATCTAAGTCTGCCTGTAGTGTAAATGCATATGAGTCTCCCGTTATTTTTCGCCAGACTTGTAGATCGTCAGCGTGTAACAACGTTGGGGACCCATCTATACTTGGGAGATCATTTGCACATAGCATCAAAAGTAAACGACCTAGGATGGAACCTTGAGGTACTCCACTAAGTACTGGTCTCCAGATGGAGTACTTGGAATTTATCCTTTCTTTCTGTCTATGACCTACTAGAAAGTTCTTAAGCCATTTTAAAAGAGGTCCAATAATACCAAGATTTTCTAACATCAATAGCAGTCTATTTGTTGGCACCTTGTCAAATGCCTTACTGAAGTCTGTGTAGACAACATTCACTGATTTTCCGTTGTCTATCACCTTTATCCAATATTCCCTTGCTATAAAGTGGTTCTTTGTACAAGATAAACCCTTTCTGAAACCATGTTGTTCGTAGTTAAACAAGTTGTTGGTTTAAATGAATGCCATTATGGTCGTTTCGACTACACGTTCCAGTATTTTAACTACGACGCTGTTGTTGTTGACAGGTCCGTGGTTTGATGGAAATTGTTTTGATACTGGTTTATCTATTACAGTGACGATTGCATACTTCCAGTCTATAACTAACTCACCTTGGCCAAGTGACATACTGAATATCGCAGTTAGTGGGACTGTAATCTATTGCGCGATTTATCCTAGGATTTTGAGGTGTACTTCATCCAGTCCTGTTGACTTTTGCGTGTCTAAGGCACTAAAGGCCTTAAGCACATCATCTTGACCAAAGTCCACAGTGGGCTGGCGGTTTTCTGACCTTGTAGTTGGCTTTAGTTCTTCGTTTAAAGGAGGCTCCTGAATGAAGACTGCCCCGAAATGGTTTGCCACAGCCTCCACTCCCTCCATCAATTAGCTTAGGAATCCAATGCAGCATCCTTGTCTTGTAGTTTATATACGAAAATAGTCTTTTAGGCTGCTTGATTACAGATTGTGCCAATTGCATGTCATATTTTCTCAGAGCTTCCTGGAATTTAGTTAAACACTTATTTCTTACCGACCTGTGGCATTCCATATTACTTACTATGCCAAGGTTGATGACAGCGTTCCAGCATTTCTTCTTTCGTCCTTGTAAACTTCGAATATCCCAGCACATCAAGAGATGGACGTGCTTCTTCCTTAAGATTTTCCAGGGTATGTATGGTTGAGTTACCCAATTGTAAAACTGCCTGAAATGAGTTCATGCCACTTCTATTGATGCTACTGAGTTTCCAGCCGATGCTGCAGGGTTTATAGCCTTCGGATCGGCACGGCTGTTTGACAAGCCATCTTAGCCGTAAATTTGAATAAGATAACTGCATGATTGCTTCTTTCTAGAGGTGGTAGGAAAGTCATTTGATCGGTGTCATCACCGTGTGTGAAGACTAAGTCCAAGAGAGACAAGGAGCTTCGTAAGTCATTTCTGGTGGGGTCTCTAATGTGCTGTAATAAAGCTAGTGCAACCGAAGCTTCTAACAGTTTGCAATCAAATGACGTTGTCGACGACCCTACTTCCAGGTTTACCTGATTTATATACGGCGTATTAAAGTCGCCTACTATGGGACTTACACGTCTGTTTGACCAGAATATAAGTTTACTGAGGAGCACGTCATCTTCTACACATTCTGGACTGTGATATGCCGCAACTAATTCAAAGTCTCGGGGTTTACATTTCGGCGGGAAGAGCACCCGTTCACATGTCCCTGAGTCGGGTGTCACTGTCTCGACTGTTGGCAGTTTAAAGTGCTTTTCGTGTACAGGATAACCCCACTGTAAAGCAAAGAGAACGTTAAAAATCCCTCCACATCATTTTTGTTGGACAGTACTGTCATTTATTTGTTTCTTCTCCCTATCGTGCATTTTAAACTTTGTTCGCATCTCTTTTGACCACACGTTGTGTTCTTCAGTCTTCCTCGTATGAGCTTTTATTATGTGGTTTTGTTACCTAATTTTCTATAGCACGTTGCCTCACCATTGCCAATAAGTTTGTGTTTGACTAAGCTCAAGGTCACGGCGTGGTTCAGTTTGTGATTGTTAGTTCTTGACTGTCTGCTTGGAAGGATTACTGGGATCCCTGCAGATAGATATCTAATCCAATTTTGTTGGGAATATTTTTATTGTTTCCCCGGTACTGAACTCATTTGTATTAACTGTTTGTTTTTTGTTGTTTAGAACGCTAATTTGTGTTAGAGAAACTTTTGACTGTATAGCACAGGCTGTACAGTTTGAGGTATTTTGTATTTTGATATAATTTGTTGTACTTCCTAAATTAGAACCGTCTAGATTGAGCACAGAGTTTGTGTTTTGATATAATTTAGTACGAGTAACTCAAAAATCCTTCATATGCCATACAGAAGAACGTAGTCTGGTCTAATCGAATAAATTTTGGTTCGTTAGTTCTGCGTTCAAAGCGAATATTGGCAGCCCGGTCGTTACACCCACCACCCCGATGGTTTAGTCTATCAACCCTACTGCGTAAAAACCCAAGCCACTGAACATCACAATCATACACTTCTGACGTTAACCATGTTTCTGAGACTGCAATGACATCAGGGTTTTCTATTTCCTCCATTTTGTTGAGCGCTGCCATTACATTTTGTACGCTGCGAGCTTTTGTGTAGCATATTTAATTCAGTAAAGAACATTCCATTACCACCCAAACTGGTTTGGGGATCGTTTCATTCCGAACTTTTACAATTCCAAAACCCTCAAGTACGTGGTTTTTTCACAATTTCGGCTGCGCTCATTTCTACTTCTGCTTGTCGTCTCTTAATACAGTCAGCCAGTCTGAGATACTCACGGACGTATGTTCCAGATCCTGTTACTTTGCGTGAGATTCACAGTATCGGGTTTCTTTTAGGAGGCGGCTTTTCGGCGTACTTTCAGAATCCCTGAAACTGTCTTGAGAGTAGCTTGCTTATTACGGACTCAATGTGACTGTGGTCCTGCTCAAATCTAACCGTTGGTTCCTTTTCGGAAGCCTCTCCTAACTAGTGAAAAATAACTGACCTCCTTTAAATCCAGAGCTGGGCTCATGACACTTATGTATACCAATGAAGTCCGTTGCCGATATAGAATATGATAATAACCTCGATCAAAAACAAAAACAAGTGCACGATATACAGCGTATGATTGTATCCCAGTTAGAGTTTAACTATTTTATGTAACCAGTGTAAGACGTACCACGTAAAGAACTGAATTGCTATGCAGAAAGTATAGTGATGTTGGAGAGGTAGTTATGGGAAAACTCGACGGTAACTGTTCATATGAGATACACTACCCTGAAGATCGAGGAACTCGGTCGGTTCTTGAAAGCCTCCACCTAAACACCTATTTATGTGTGTATATAATCACACCCGTCCTCCAACCACAAGGTAGACTACTCTTGGTAAATCACTAGAAGCAGGTAGTAAGGCGAAAGCAAAGTGAGTCAGTACATTCTTTAAAGAATATTGGTTGGGTTTAATCTAATCCATATGGGTTCAGCAGCCCTAGGTCCTCATTTACTTTGAGGCGCCCAAATTTCACAATACCTAGATTATCTTGTGAAAGAGTGTGGTAACAATCAGGGTATAGAGGTTTGGGAAAAGTAAGGTAATTTACCTGGTGTATTGTCAAAGAATCCTAATCCAAAGTGTTCACTGTGACAACAACTCCACGTCACACAAAGCTGTGTGAGTGTATGACTACTTTTTATGCATCTCATCTGGAAAGGGCAAGCAAGTTATCCTTTCCCATATTACTTTCTGAGCACATTTTTGGATTACGCCTTGTAGTATGATTAATAATCTCTTTCGAGGTTTTCTCCAGCATAATCGTAATAACTTTTTCAATTGTATTAACTGATCGGTATGTAGAGCCGTTATATCACTTATGAAGAGACAGATCGGTGCAAAAGCATAATCGATTTGTCCATGAGGATTTCGTACTACTAAGTTGGTGATCTCCGACACAGCCAGGGAGAACGATATCCGGCCTCAAGGCTTACATGCTCGCTTCTCATTGGGTTTGCTTAAACGAATTACTTGATAAGTTGAATTCCTGTGTCACGTGCCTGATATCGGTGTTCAGTTTGAAATTATTATCTCTATAAAAGAGACTGAGAATACTGGGATGTCCTAAGAATAATATCTGCGAAAACATTAGTCATAAGATTCCTCTGACATCTGGAAAAAAGAACTGTTCAGAAAAGTTTGGGATCCAGGTGGTTTGTAAATCACACCTACCAATCAAAAGCGGAGATCACCCTTTACACTACACCACATACGAATTATCAATGAAAACGAGAAGTCACGAGCTCTGAAAGTGGTGGAGATGTAGAGCACGATCACATCACCCATATTATCCAACCTAACGTTTCGTAATACCTAGAAGGCATCAGGGGAAATTTCGTCGTTATTTATACCACTAATAAAACAAGATTCATGGAAGGCCATTATACTTCGGCTTCAGAATTATTGTCTAGATCGTTTAGTAGCATCACTATAATGATAGATGATCCATGACCCAGCCTATTGGCAAAGAAACAACGAATATGCACTACTTACCGTAAAACACCAAAAACAAATACGTTGTAAGCTTTTTGCAGTGCGGTATAGTTTATTGTGGAAAAGAATGCAACAACTATCCGTAAGTGTGAAACTTACCAAATTCAAAAGACTAATAGCCCCGTTACTAGACTATAAAGAGCTTCATCAACTATTTCTCGAACTCCTGCCCACCAATGAGACACTTTATTATAGACCGCCTATTATCTAGAACAAGAATATAACGAACCCGATTGTTATTAATATATAACTAAATTACAGAGCACATGGATTATCCTCTCCTATTATTCACTGATTATTAATCATGGCCTTATGCTCCTAACCCTCATTTCCAGTTTCCGAATCACTCTAACGGTTAAAGATATATTATTCTTCCTATATGTCACGTCTTTTTTATATTACAAGTAGACAGATAACTCACTAATCTTATGCATGCTCATCAGCTAAGTCCGATCATAAGTGGCTCGAAAGGTCCTAAGTTCTTGCGAGTTGCTCAATGTTTTATTTTTCTTACCCTGAATATTTTACAATCATATACTCTTCTATATCCCTTGATTTGCTATTAGTCCTTACCATTTCTTAACCACGTATAATCTGACCAGACTCTTGTAGCTTATATCATTAGTTATCTTCATAGCAGTGTGATATAATAAATGGATGTCTAACCCATAATACAAGTGCTGTAGTCATCCGATTTACTTGTAACATGGAGCTAGTAGAGACGGTGTATTCCAACTATGAGCTTCGATTGGGGAAATATTCATACTTACCACAAGCGTAAGAGAGCCTAACATCACAAAAGGAGGGAGGGTGGCGTTACTGAACAGCAAACATAATTGTGGGGAGATTGTGGAGATATGCATGACAAGCTTATTTTGTAAAGAGTTTTTGATATTATTTGTATTTATTCTGTTAATTTTCATGGCCTGCACATTTACCATTAAATGATTGTACGAGTTGCTCAAGGTCATACAAGGTAACTTCAATCCACCCATGTCTGTAGGGCAGAACATTTTGTTCAAATACGGTTCCTTATGGTCTAGTGGAATGTCACGAACCATTGGTGTTGATGTCGATTTGCTATGCAAAACACCTCTTTGAATCGTGTTTAGAACGCTAAATTGGTTTTACTTCCTACCGAGTAATCCTATTACAAGCAAACCAAACAATTCTCTAAAAACGAAGCGTGTTTAAGACTCTATAAAATCCACAAAAATGGGCTCAAATAGCTTCAACAAAAAGGGAGACATCCATTTGTGTATCAGAATAATCTTTTTAGTACTATATTATATAACTACACATAATCCCATCCTTTAAGCTTCTTTCTGAACCACCTTCATTTATACAATTCTTTATCCACTCATACCTTGCTTACACTTATCTTCTTTAACATATTAGGATGTTCTTGCTTGATAAGTACCTTAATAAAAGAGAATTAGACTGAGCAGTCATACTTTAACTATTTTTCTATGAACATTGCCTATTCTGCTTCCCATCCTTTTATTACCCCCTTTGAGATAGGCCACCGAAAACAGATATGGAACAGGTGACTTCGTCCTGCACTATCATTAGAGCCTCAGATATTCCAGTGGGATATAAGGTTGTGGTTTTCAGAATCCCCCAACTTCACATGGATCCATTCTCGACCATCAGTTACAAGTCGCAATGCAACCTTCATTAAGCACGTCAGCTATTATATTGACAATACGATTCTTACTAAAACGATCTACATTCATATTTTATAAAATATCAACCCATTTGAGTAATTTACTACAGTGAAAATTTTGTCTTTTGTAACAATTTGATCTTGCCTGTAAACTGGTATGCCTCATGTAACAAACCGTTATTTGAGAATAAATTATTATTATTTACTGCATAGCATCAATGAGAAGAGTAATTGACTGCACTATCTATTAATTCTCGATTCCTTCCACCTAATGTGAGATTCTGGAAGTACGTAGAGGGAATGTAGTAGATATGTCACTGTTCTTAATATTCGTAATAACTAATGGTTCCTTTGTATTTCATTGTGCGACTACTACGAATTCTAAATATTGTGAAATGAGTTTTTGGAACGAATGTTAGAACTACGGCTTGAAAGTGACTGAGTGTACCATTAAATGGTAGTTGGTTGTTGATCTAGTTGCTCATTGCATCAACAATCACATTTGTGTAGCAATGGATTATGTGATTAGACAGTTGCAAACGCATTCAAATTCTGAAGTCTTCATGGATTTCATAGAAAGATTTGAAATCCGGAGTGTAAGATCCATTTTGTATGTGAAAATCCCTCCATATACACACCTGTAAATTATTCCTATTGATTCCTTCAGTTGTACATTTTTTAGTATTTTTGATTCTATTTGAGATGGTAATATTTGTTTTTTATCATATTTTTTATTTTTTGCGCCTTCACTGAGCTTTCGTGTTTCTTCCTGCACTGCATTGAGGTTGTATTAGTTGATGCTTAGTCTTGGCGGTAGCCATATTGATTTGTTCCACCTTTGATTTTATTGCTTGCATAAACTGGAATTGTGCATTTTTGATTGCGAATTAAAGTACTCTTCCATAATTGAAAAAATTGTTCTACAAAGCAACCCAAATGCCTTGGTACGGCCGAGTGGGGTGGGCCCGCCCTCCCTCTCGATATACTCTCACACGGCCAGGAGTATACAGTCTCTGTCAGGGAAGTCCTACTCGATGCCTTCTCGTGGCCACAGTTTTGTTTACGAAAATGAGGGGACGAAAAGCGAATGTCCGGCGCTTTGACCGGATCCCAAACCAATGGTGGACATGCGCTCCAATATCCTGAGGGAACAAATGGCGTATGAACCAATCGTTGGTCACCGGCTACCATGGGATTGCATCTCCTTACGATGCTCTACTGCCTTGTGGGTTAGACCTTTAGGTCAAAGGCTCGGGATGTGGCCCCCTAAGATAACCACCTGCTTCGGTTTGGGCACCCGGGCAGTATCACATCCCACACACAAATGATGAACTCTTTATGTCTATGAAAATTACTTTTCTCGCTTCGAAAAACAATCAATTCATTCAAATTATTGTCATTATTATTATTATTATTATTATTATTATTATTATTATTATTATTATTATTATTATTATTTCCCACATTATTCACCCTCTTTTATACTTATACAGCGACTCGTCTTTGGTGGAAATTCGACTGTATCTATACGTTCTCGAGTCACTGTCCGGTTGAAAATTGTATGTTACCACCGAATACGAGAACTGAAGCAGTTTTTCTGAAACCACGTGCACCATTCCAACTGGCTGTCTTCAACGTTCACACATTTATGCAGGTCGGACAACAGATAGGGCTGGCTATGTCTTTGGAAAGTCTTAATATTGATGTTTGTTGTCTATCCGAGACCCGTATTCAAGACTCTGGCGAAGTACTACAAATTCGCTCTCCATCTGTCGCTTCAAAAAGCTTGTTTTACGTGCACTTATCCGGGGACCCTGTGGCATCTTCATCTGGTCTTGCTGGCGTTGGTGTCGCACTAAGCGCTAGAGCTGAGGCAGCACTAGTCGATTGGATCCCCATTAACAGTCGGTTATGTGCTGTTAGATTAGAAAGTTCCATCAAAGTGAGAAGAAATCGGCGTGAGAAACGATGTCTTTTCGTCATCTCCGCCTATGCCCCGACAGATTGCAGCCCGGATGCAATCAAGGATGAGTTTTACCACCAGTTATCTGTTCTTCTCCAGAAAGTGCGTTCGACAGATATTGTAGTACTAGCCGGAGACTTGAATGCTCAGGTCGGGCGTCTAGACACAGAAGAGAGTCGTTTAGGTGGCCGATGGGGACTCGTTGGTCGCAGGTCAGATAACGGGGACCGTCTACTGCAACTTTGCACAGACCACAACCTGTTTCTGGCTAGCACTAACTTTCGGCACAGTCATCGCCTATGTGCCGCCTGGCGTCCTCCCTCTGCATCTCAAGCCTGGACTCAGATTGATCACATCGCGATCAGCTACCGCTGGCGTGGTTGTGTACAAGACTGCCGCTTCTTTTGGAGTACCTATCTGGACTCTGACCATGCCTTGGTCTGCGCCAATCTTGCCTTACTTTTCAGTGGCCAACGAAGTGACCACCATCAAAGGATTGATGTCAGCAAGTTGGTTGCAACTTCTGTTGCAAGTAAGTATCGAACCGAGCTAGCCTCTAGGCTAGCTACCACTCCACCGAAAAGTATAGATGAGCATTGGTTGCAATTGCATGACGCCATGAAAATGGCGGGAACAGTCAGTTGTGGGTTTGCGAAACGTCCCGCTTTAAAGCACTGGGTGTCTTCTGGTTCCTTACAACTCATTGAAGCCCGTCGGTCTACTCCGGGTGACCGTGAGTTTGACCATAAACGAAGGATGTTACGTAAGGAAATTGGGCAAAGCTTGCGTAAGGACCGAGAAGCCTGGTGGTCGAAGCGTGCTAATGAGCTGGAAGCAGCAGCTGCATCTGGTAACTACCGGAAGCTCTTCCAGCTCATCCGAGCCACTGGCATCAAGAAGTCTGGTGTGAGTGAAACAATCTGCGAGGATGATGGGATGCCAATCACTAACATCCATCGACGTCTTGGACGATGGGCAGAATTTTTCGAAGGGCAGTTCAACTGGCCTGCTGCTCCGGCAACATCGGTCAAACTGTCCTGCCCTCCATGGCCGGTGACGACTGATCCACCAAATGAGGAGGAAGTCCGCAAGGAACTCCAACTCTTGAAGCGTTACAAATCACCTGGCCCAGATGACTTACCTCCGGCTCTTTTTAAAGATGGTGGTGACATTTTGACTAAGGAATTGACGACGTTGTTTACAAAGGTTTGGGAACTAGAGAGTGTACCAACGTCATGGAATGAGTCGATAGTTGTCCCTATCTTTAAAAAGGGTTCACGTCGTTCCTGTAACAACTATCGGGGAATAAGTTTACTTCCGATTGCGTCCAAGCTATTGGCTTGCATCATACTTCGTAGGTTGTTCAAAACCCGAGAAAGATTGACTCGCGAGGAGCAGGCTGGGTTTCGTTCCGGTCGAGGATGTATTGATCATATCTTCATCCTCCGCCAAATGTTAGAACACCGCCATACTTATCAAAGGCCAACAATCGTAGTGTTTCTTGACATCAGGGCTGCCTTCGATTCGTTGGACAGGACTGTTCTCTGGGATTGTCTATTGAAGAAGGGTGTGCCTGAGAAGTTTATTAACATCCTGAAAGCCCTATATAAAAACACCTCAGGCAGAGTGAGGGCATACAACCACCTCTCTCCATTGTTCCATTCGAGCAGTGGGGTGAGACAGGGTTGCCCAATCTCACCACTCCTCTTCAACTTTGCCATCGATGACATTCTGGAAACAGCTCTGATGAATGTAAGTAATGGTGGTGTGGATCTGTTGCCTGGAGAAAGACTTCTCGACCTTGAATATGCGGACGATATTGTCTTACTGTGCGATAATGCCCAAGGCATGCAATCCGCACTTAATCAGTTGACAATCAGTGTCCGTAGGTATGGTATGTGCTTTGCACCTTCCAAGTGCAAAGTACTTCTATAAGACTGGCAGGATTCCAATCCTGTACTCACCCTGGATGGTGAGCAGATAGACGTAGTCGAGAAGTTCGTGTATCTGGGTAGCTGCATAAGTGCTGGTGGGGGTGTCAGTGATGAGATCAATGCACGAATAGTGAAAGCCAGAGCGGCTTATGCCAATCTGGGCCACCTTTGGCGCCTTCGTGGTGTTAGTCTGGCTGTGAAAGGTCGGATCTACAACGCGTCGTTGAGAGCAGTTTTGCTCTATGCTTGTGAAACCTGGTCTCTCCGAGTTGAGGACGTTAGACGACTCTCTGTGTTCGATCATCGCTGTCTCCGAAGGATTGCTGACATTCAGTGGCAATACCATGTCAGTAATGCAGAGGTTCGGCATCGTGTGTTCGGGCACAGAGATGATAATTCAATTGGTGTCACCATCTTGAAACACCGACTTCGGTGGCTTGGACATGTTCCACGAATGTCGTCCCAGAGAATTCCACGTCGTGCATTATTTGTGGACTCTGAGACTGGTTGGAAAAAGCGGAGGTGATCAGTGCATGAAAGAAATCTGCAAGGGGCTGGCTTCTGTCGGTCGTCCACGACTCCCTGGTTGGGGTCTGAGAGATGGTGCTACACAGTGGCTAAAGATTTTATCAGATATGGCTCAGAATAGAAGCCGGTGGCGATCCTGCTGTAATGTTCTTTTACTTTCTTCATAAAAGGTGCTTGTGTCTTCCTTAACTGAAAGATTTCTTCTGATTGTGCCTTTCCGTCCCCCCATTTTCACCATTATTATCATTACATCACCTTACATCAATCTCTTCGTTATTATTCTCTTTTTTCCTTGCCCTTAAATTCTCATTGTTTTGTGTGGCGCATATATATTTGGCGCATTCTTGTACCAATATTTATGTGTTCAAATAAATAATCTTTTGAACAAATCTGTACGTGGTGTATCCAGAAAGGAGAGAATAAAATTCATTTGTTGTGATTGGTAATTTTCTCGCATGCTTTATCAACTTCCTTACTTATTTGATTAATTGAACAATTATTGGTTGGATAGCTAGGTGGTTATATTCGTTTGGTTAGTAATATACATTTATATTTCTAATTAAATCTAGAACCGTCATTTACCTAATCACATTATTTTTATTTCAACTAGGCAATAGTACCTATCTAAACTACCTAGATAGTTATTCTTCGGTCCAAATCTTAGTTTGGATTCTACACAGAGTATCACTAGAAAAAATAATAACATTGTAGCTCATTTCCTTACATTTTTATCAGAATAGATGCCTATAGTTTACTAAAAAAATTAAGCATTTACAGGTAAATCTATCTCACTTTCCTATGGAACTTTTAAAGAACTAATACTAGATCTTGTCACAGGAGAAAATTTTGAATGTCGTGAAAGAGAAAAATTTCATAAAATATTCGTTCGAAGAACAAGAAGGTTAAAAGTTTATTCTCATCTTGCAGAATCAACTCTACAAACGTAATTTCGGTGACCACGTTCTTACACAGTTGTTTAATCGATTGATTTCGGGGATTTACATACTAAATCTGAAAAATAGCTCACACAAATACCAAAATGTTCCTTCCAAGTGGCTAGCACTGCGTCTACTCGCTATGGGGCAATGCATGAAAATGGATGCTGACAAGATAATTTCTCAATATCGAGGACCTCGAGATATTTGTCTCAACCCTTCGCAAGTCTAGAAGATCGTACGACGAAAAACTTGTTAAGGACACTATGGAACACCCTAAACCCTTATATTCGTAACTAAACCAAAGGACCAAGAAAAGGGAATATATCCAAGCATTATGGGAAGAATGTAATTCTGCATTATTAGTGGAGAACGATTATGGTAAACCTCGAGTGTTCTCAACTTACTTTGGTAATTTGTATACCGTAAAGATGCTCTCTCTCTCTCGGTCCATACAAACCCTAAACTCACACTCTGAACATTGTGATCATTATAGAAATTTCTTCTCAATTAGTTTTCCATCATGGCTTTACACTAATATATAAAGAAGATTAATCATAATCAAAGTAATTATTCAATAATCAGGAAGTTGCCTCGTTGCATAATATATAAAAGAGAAAAAGGAACAGAATATTTTAATGATTGGTCAGTTGAATAGTAGTTATGTAAGAATCAAAAGATCAGTGTTGAGTTTACAAAGTTCAAAAAACTAACTAAATGGAAGAAGTACGAGAAACAGTTCTGCTGCAAGCATTCTTATACCGATGGCCAAGGTAGAGAAAGTGGTTGTAGAAGTTTTTTTTGAATGCAAAGATTAGTTTTGTGAACATGGATTACGATGGTTTCCGCAATGTGCAAAAGGCGTATTCGTATACCGTGTGGTAAATTTGATGGAATATGGTAGATAACTTTAAAAGCTTTATTCAGTTCAACTTGATGACCTGTGTCAACCAAGTGAGCGAGAATAGAACTTTTAATCACTTTTACCTGTTCTTTGCTTAACCACGACGGATGGTGCTCTGTTATACGAACTTGCCGAATTTTACGTCCCATATAACAGACTCTACAGGAGCAGTTGGATCGATAAATACACATGGATTTGGCGAACTCAGGCAATCTGTCTTTATTGGTCGTTCTTATTGTGAGGTGGTTGTAAAAGATAGCATTTAGTCTGGCTGCATTAAATGCTTTTTCTACAGCTTATCTTAATCTCCGAGTCACATTTTCTTCAGTAGTGTCATTTACGAATTGATGTTCGAGGTTTATGTCGAGGTATGAGCGGAGAGAGCGAACAGAGTAAGCGATCAGTCGGGCCTAGTGAGCGGAAACGTTTGGCACTCGATACTAGGTGTCGGACTACTTTTGTCCACACCCCTCCTATAGGGTCAAGTCTTCAAGAAAGGCACGCGAGAACTTCCCTTACCTATCAGATCTCCACAATTTAGGGTCCCCCTAATGGATTAGAATCACAGGACAGCTTCTTGGTGTGCATCAAACATCATAAATGTTTTCTAACCTTAAGGGCTTCAGTACGAAGCTCTCCACACTCATACTCTATTCGAAATCGCTGAGGGATAACGATACAAACCAGTCTTCAAACATTAACTAAGATAGCATATAGAAAACAATTTCTTAGAAGATTGCATCTTTAATTGTGTTACCACTTTTTTTTATCTAGTGGGCCTGTACTATTTGGGATAAAAAGTATCAAAACAGAAACTGGGAAAAAGTATTAAAATTGTTATTCATGTACAAAGAGAAAGTTCTTCGAACATTAGTGAACAGGAGAGACATAAGTCTTTGTCAATAATTCCAGTAACTGTTTTCTTATTAAAAGAATCAGGATTAGATAAAGAGGAAGAATGTATCATAGATTTTGTAGCCAACTTGTCAGGATCATTAGAAGAGTCAGTATTGGATACAGGAAACTAAAATAGAGAAGAAAAACATAAATCCTTAACAAATACATAAATGATTAACAAGTTACAGCAAATAAACAACAAATACACACTAGGACGAAACGGCCGTCCAGTGCTTCCAGGTGTTCCATGGTGATCTAGCTTCAATTGACTCATGATCTCAACTGTTGAAATACAAAATAATATATTTAATACAGTACAACAGGGTTTTAGGTGAACTAACACAAACTTGACCTAATGCTATCAACCATTTTTAAGTCACTTAAAGCATTCACTTTAAGTAGTTCAGTGAGCAAAGTAATAACACAGTGTAGGATAAGAATGCCAAATTAGTTGTCGGATATTTGATCAACAAATTACATACCCCTTCAATCAGTGATCTCAAATAAGATTTTTAAAAAACAAAAATCACATAAGTTTACGGATGACATTCTTATTGACGTCGATTCATACAATTTATAACACCGGTTCCTTCTTTGTATCCGTACGGTTTCTTATATAGTTTATGCTCAATGACAAGTAATTTACAATTATATGCTAAAACTGAAAGCACATGAAATACTCACCACTCAACTGAAATACTCAATATATGATTCTACTAGTCTTACGTAGATAAAAGTAGACAGCAATGAGTTACATAATCAATATGAAGATTGATGACGATACCACAATGATACGTGTGTGTGGGGGGTATGCTACTGATGTCGACAGACATAAGTAGTATGTAACACCAATCTGAAGTGGAATGACTGTTAAAAGAAGATTGAACTGAAGAGAACGGAAGGGAAATTGAGGGTTAAAAGAATCATGGACGATGTATAGGACAATTGATAGGAGACTTGTAAATAAAGTATTTAATGTATGGTTTTACATTTTGTATTCAATGATAAATTGGTTCCCTCCATCTGGGTTCTCTTCACCATACATTTACATAAGAAATAGATTTTAACAGCAAGTAGCTAATTAGTTCAAGTTACTAAGGAGGCACCATTTATTTATTTATTTATTTTAACACATAGATATTGGTACAAGTAGGCACCAAATACACATGCACCACACAAATCTCATTCGATATGTGTGAGGGCTGTAATACTGCCCGGGTGCCCAAACCGAAGCATGTGGTTTTATTAGGGGGTTACACCCGGAGCCTTCGACTTGAAGGTCTGATCCACAAGGTAGTGGAGCAACGTCAGGAGATGCATTCCTATGGTAGACGGTGACCAACAACTGGTTCATACGCCATTTGTTCCCTCAAAATCCTGGAGCCCATGTGCACCATTGGTTTGGAATCAGGATTTTCCAACTCCCCTAAGTGGACTCTCTATGTCCACCAACCCGGTTAAAGCGCCGAACATTCGCTTTTCCTCCTCTCAGTTTCGTAAACAACAGTAATGTTGCGAGAAGCAGTGAGTAGGACTTCCCTGACAGAGGCTATATACGCGTGGCCATGTGAGAGCATTTGGAGAGGGAGAGACGACTCTCCCCACTCTCGACCGTACCAGGGCATTTGGGGTCTCACCCCCCCTGCCGAATTGTCAAGCGTCTAGGCGCAATGACCTCTATTGTTCTGTCATCACCAGCTGTTTCGTCGGCTCTGATTCATCAGTCCATTGAATCCACCTTTGTAGCTGGCTAGTGTTCAAGCACTTCTCTGTTACCTTTCTTGATGGTATGTGCAATAGAAACAAAGACGAGAAATGGAATGTATTGGGCTTATATTATAGAACTACTTCACTTAATAGTGAGTTCTTATAATAATCTTCGGTAGTTCACTGATTATTTTTATGTTGCTGCTAATTTCCTATCAACTGTCAAAGATTTTATCTAGGTTTTTTGAGAAATACATTCCGAACGATAATCCCACTATATATATTTACTTATTTTAGGGATAACGTCAAAACCATACTTCCCTATCTTTTTAGATTTTCTATTACTATTATGTGCTGATTGACTTAATTAACCTCATTTCACTTTGATGTTAAATGAATCATATTGTTGGAAATGTATGACGGAAAATCATATCTACGTAGCACGGTATAAGTTGACTAAATCCGGAGGTCAAGATTTTATTAGCTACGAACTACTTCACTGTCAAAGTATGAATTGACATAAACCGGTTTGAAGAAAACATTTTTTTATCACAGAAGATATGAACTGAATCTTAAACATTAAGAGATGGTCATTTAACGCGTTTGGAAGAAACCATGACCCGATCAACCGAAGGATCATCATTAATAACTGTTTAGAAATTGTTGATTAATTTTATACTAAAACGTCTGTTTTACTTGAATGATCAACATAATAATAAAAGACTTAATTCATATATTCAAACTACTTTTTGATGAACAGAAGAATACACTAATTACGCATTCATAATTTAGAAATGATTATGGATAATGTAGTCATTGATAAAACAGATACTATGTCATGCTTCTTCCAAATAAATTCACAGAAGTAATTCATCAACCTTAATAAAATCTTACCAAATTATATCCTTTTATAACAATACTAGTATGATGAATGCTATTCACAAAATCGCTTATGAGAAGTAGTTAGCGGAACGTGGCGTAGAAGTTACTACAGCACATAACCGAAGAGAAAAGTTCTAAGAAGTCAAGAGCACGGTGTATGCAGAATAATTTGGAGACCAGAAAAGAAGCAACGAAAAACTATTTAGAACCAACTTCGACTGCAGAACCCTCAACAGGAGACAAATAGAAGACTGGTGACTAGTGTAGGAGCAAGCCACTGACAGAAAGGATGTTTGATTGGCGAAATTACAGAATATTTATGCAATATGTACACCTAGTCTTTAGTCATCCATTTGCATCTTGTGTGTTCTGCAATCTAATTTGGTTCTAGACTGTCTTTTCTCTCAATCTTGTCAGTAACATTTAACACATTCACATACCCCTGTCGAATTATCGAGCCTCCAGGCGTACTGACCTCTGTTGTCCTGTCATCACCAGCTGTTTCATCGGCTCTGATTCATCAGTCCATTGAATCCACCTTTGGAGCTGGCTAGTGTTCAAGCACTTCTGTGTCACCTTTCTTGATGGTATGTGGAAACAAAGAACAGACGTAAAGAGATCCGAACAGCATGAAAGGAAGCAGCTCTTTTCAATAGGAGATCGAGTGAAATGTAGAGAATGAGAAGGGATAAGAGAAGGAGGACGTAGTTTACGAAAATCGCTGCCAAAGTGAGGGGGACCATATGTGTACAACACGAGGTGCCATCGGCTTACTCCTACACTAGGGGCCTTTTTTACAAAGTTAATAAAGGTTTCTCGAGATTATTTTAACTGACAAGTTATGTAGAGATTGGTTTGATTTTTTACGTTGTATTAGTTATAAATCGACCCCATGGAAATTGCCCCCAAATACCCTGGCATGACCGAGAGTGGGGTGGGCCCGCCCTCCCCCTCGAAATGCTCTTACACGGCCACGCGTATACAGCCTCTGTCAGGTAAGTCCTACTCACTGTCTTCTCGTGGTAGGGGTGTTGTTTACGAAAATGAGAGGACGAAAAGCAAATGTCCGGCGCTTTGACCGGATCCCAAACCAATGGTGTACATGGGCTCCAATATCCTGAAGGAACAAATGGCGTATGAACCAATCGTTGGTCACCGGCTACCATGCGACTGCATCTCCTCACGATCGTCCACTGCCTTGTGGATCAGATCTTTAGGTCAAAGGCTCGGGATGTGGCCCTTTAAGAAAACCACCTGCTTCGGTCTGGGCACCCGGGCAGTATCACAGCCCACACACATACAAATATGGTGTGGCGCATATATATTTGGTGCCTTCTTGTACCAATATTTATATGTTGAAATAAAATAAAATAAAAACCATGGAAATTATATTGTGATGAATGAAACTGACAGATTTAAGAATACTTCAATGTTTTCAGGAATAAAAAAATTTCATTTCAAGATTGAGAAGTGTATGAATTATATGAATCATATATGGTCACTAACTCATAGAACAATAAGAATTTCTAATATAATATGAAAAATATTGACAACCTACATGACAGAAACTACATGTAATTTGAGAGTCATTTTCCAGAACAATTTTCGAAGATGTTCTATATGGGGAAAAAAAGACATTACGATTAAAACAAATGAGTAAATCTTGAAAAGACATGCTATTTATCTATTTGATGACAAAAACGGATATATCTCGAAGATAGGGTTATTGACTTACTTACTCCCAGTGGAGCGAGCATAGGCCGCCAACCAGCATTCTCTAACCCACTATGTCCTGCCCCTTTCTTTTTAGTTCTATCCCCAGTCGTTATTCATTTTTCTCATGTCTGTCTCCATTTCTCGGCGTAATGTGTTCTTTGGTCTTCCTTTTCTCCTTTGGCCTTGAGAATTCCCAGTGAGGGCTTGCCTTATGACGCAGTTGAGTGCTTTCCTCAATGTGTGTCCTGTGCACTCCCAGTGTTTCTTTCTGATTTCTTCCTCCGCTGGAATCTAGTTTGTTCTCTCCTACAGCTGTTAATAAACACTTGTATCTTCTGAATGATGGCTTTCGTAGTTCTCCAAGTTTCCACCCCATACAGTAGAACTGCCTTGACATTTGTATTGGAAACTCCGTTGGAGCCCCTTGGGGGGCTACTGCCGGTCCCAAGTTTGGATAAAGGAGGAGGGTTGGGCATGGGGTTAGCGACCTTATCCCGTAGAAAACTAACTCGCTAAAAAAACGCTAGCCAGAATTACAACTACATAAATAGATGTAGTTTGATTAAACTGGAATCATTTAGTTGCCTAAATCATGAATAATGTAAACTTAAACGCTAGTAATTTATTGATTAGAATTTAAAAATGTAACAAGTTGAACATGATAGTTTACAGCTGTATAGTGTAAATCTGGTTACCATTTATGTTACTAATTCGTTCCACTGAATCAAACAGTAATCGTATTGTACGGAGTACTAGATTCTAGATACTAGAATCAATCACAATGGCATCGGTGTATACACTCTTTGTCTTCTCTTAAACTATGAGATTAAAATCGCTTCATGTCATTCTTTCCATTAACTAATTCTTTCTCACTATACTATGTCCTTATATACAATCTTCCTTTTATATATTACCACCACTGAATCGACTACTTCTATGAATTTGGTGTTCATCTTGTTGTACTGAGGTATGGCAACTTGGACAGATGCACATATGTGCTTGATCCTACGTGGTAGCTGACTGACTGACAAGATTTTTGGGATATGATTTTTACATACCAGTTAAGGTATGTTATTTCACTAAATTATTTTAATTACTCAATTAGATATTGTATAGTATATGAAACAAGAGAGACATAATAAATTTCCTTTGTATCATAAAGCTAATCACTTTATTTGCTCTTTTAAATTTACCTTGGAAACTTGAAATGTAAAACTCGATAACATTTGATTGACCATAAAGTCTACAGATAATACATGACATTAGTTACTACTTGGTGATTAATCACATCCATGTACAGTATAACAATATAAAACACAAGTGGATAAAGTGAACTAACCTAAGAATAGTTCCAGTAGTCGATGGGAATCCACCAGTTTGCAATGTAGCTAAGAAATCTTGAGTTAATCTTTCCAATGTATTGACATTAGGATTTTTAAGAACAATTGATGTTAATGGATCATTGGGTGTAACAAATTCCAAATGCATAAAATGAGCGTATAAAGTTATTTCTTTCGCCAGAAAATCACGTAATGGTCTAACAATTGTTATATCTTGGTATCGTTCATCTAAGAATGACTATAATAAATTAAAGAAAACGTTTTATTAGTCATTCGACTAAAAGTGACAAAGAACCAATGCAAACTTGCATCAAATCACACGCCAATAATGATCTATTGAACACTTATAACAGTGAAGTTAAATTTCACCCCATCACAGTTGCTAGGACGCGAGTTTAAAGTTCACAGTTTAGCAAGTTATCGATTTGGCTTGTAAACTATGATACCTCGCTTCGATTTACCGCTTGTTTTCATTGAGGAGCAATTTAAATTGTTGATTTAAGGGAATAAAAAGTGGGAAACGCGATATTACACAAACTACATGAAAAGATAAGATATAGACATTTATCAATCGGTTTATTTACTTTAGTCAACCAAAAGAGTTGCAACGGTAGACTAGCTTGAAAACGCTGTAGAGATATGTGCACAATAATCAGGTACGATTGTGATATTAAGGTAATGGGTGATGAATTTAAAATTTAAATCTCAGTACGAATACCGCGACTAACTGATATCCATATATGCCTAACTGCAGAGAATCAGAAAAGACGACACATCCCCCCATATCTTAACAAAACATAGAGTTAAAACAAGAAATGAGCATCAGTTATTTATCAGTAGTTTCCAAAATATTCGGTGTGGGAGATGAAACAAGAAATAAAGAACGATACTACAATAAGACAGGATACCACAAACTGGGAGTTGGGACTTTGTGTTCAATTTTGAATACATCGTAACAACAATACCTTGAAAATTACATTATTTGACACCGAGAAATGGTGATGTTCTAATAAAGCGATCCGATAAGGCTGCGGGTATCGCATCACTAAATCTGTATGACCATAAAATTTCCATGAATATATCTTGAATATAACTTGAGTACACACTTAAACCATATGATTTGTTCAGCCAAGGAATCCTTTTGACGAGCTTATTTTCGAAACTGTACAGCCGTATGTATTTATAATCTAAACGTAATACTGCAGACGATATTAACTGGCTAAACAGCCTCACTATGAATATCCTACACTAGCCATATATTATTACGCAAATTCATACACAAGTCACCTCGATAGACAAATCAGATACGGATACATTTATTTATCTACTTCTATGAAACTAAGTCCATCGGCCGTCTATCGTCTCCTGACGCATTCGAGAGCAACTCCCAGGGTGGAACAGTAAAGGACGAAATTCCATCATAAGTAACATCCCCTATTTTACAACAGCTGGTTGACTATGATCATAAGGTTTTGTGACCAACATTCAAGATTATTTACGAGGTCGAACCGAATCCACCAAGAGGTTTACTCACATATTTTTGTACTAAAAGAGCATTAGAGATATAACATGAGACTAAAAATATGTGTACAAAAATAGTTTGTAAGGTCGTTGGTGTCAGTTTGTAGCTGTATCTTGGTGTTTTGTTTTGTTGTAGCTGTATATTCAAGCATTAATCATCTCTTGCATGTCCTGTTGTCATTTGGGATCAGTTTAATGATTTAGTCTATATATATTAATTTATTTTACTCGTTATTAAAAACTACACCATAAATACTACTTACTAGAAACATGCACATACTAACAATTAATATCTATCTACCAAATCATATTTATAAAAATATACTGTTATACAGCTTTTGAAAATAAAATTGTCGAAGACGAAATTTTTGTTGAAAGAAACCAATAAACCAATTCAGTTTGAAGAAAGAGACCATTGAATTTGTATCTATTGGATCAACACAAGTCACTGGAGTTAATTGGTACATTTCCCAATTAACCAGACAATTCCACTACCTTAAAACTTAGTAGAATATTCAGTTTGGGGTTGTGGAGATTGTTGAATTCCATTGAAATTATCAATCGATCAATGTTAGACCAATATTCAAAACCTCGAGGCACTAGACGGCCGTTTCGTCCTAGTATGCGACTTCTCAGAAGTACGCATCTATGATCGCGGGTGTTAGCGGGACATAGACTGGATTAAAGCATGCTCAATGCACGATTGCTTTAGTGCACACTGATTGGCTAATTCTTACCCAATCAGCACTAGTCGATACTTGGAGAATACTCTAGAATCTTCTCATGTAAAAACTATAAATATACTAACGTCTTTCCTATTGTGCTTCTTACTTCCATCTAACCTTGTTATTTGGAATATAATCTCTTTCCTGTCCAACCGTGTTTTGATTTGGGGACTTGTCGAGTGAATCGGTGTCCGAGAATACTAAGCAATAGCAATAGCTGGGTCATAACCGTAAGAAAGAGATTATAACAGCGGGATTGTGATTTTCAATGGTAGTTTAACACTGATCGGTTCATGATTTCAATAGAATGTAATAGAACTATATTTTATTTTATTTAAACACATAAACATTGGTACAAGGGGGCACCAAATAGATATGCACCACATAAATCATTTGATTTGCTTGAGGGTTGAGATACTGTCCAGGTGCCCTAACCGAGACAGATAGTTTCCTTAGAAGGGGCCACACTCAGAACCTTTGACTTAAAGGTCTGATCCACAAGGCAATGGAGCAACGTCATGAGATGCAATCCCATGGTAGCAGGTGACCAACAATAGATCTATACGCCATCTGTCCCTTCAGGATCCTGGAGTCCATGTGCACTATTGGTTTGAAATCAAAGTTTTCCAACTCTCTTAGATAGATCCTGCATATCCATCAACCTGGTTAAAGTGCTGGACATTCACTTTTTGTCCTCTTAATTTCGTAAACAATAGTAATACCGCAAGAAGGCAGTGAGTAAGACTTCCTTGGCAGTGATTGTACACACTTGGCCAAGTGAGGGGCATTTGGAGAGGAAGAGCTGATTCTCTCCCCACTCTTGTCCGTACTAGGGCATTTGAGGGCAAAATGATAATGTACACTAAACAAACAATTGTCATTTAATGAACTTATTAATCAAAAAGGTAACAGTAGGAAAAACGTTATTATTATTATTATTATACTATAATCACTTACTGTTTGTATACTGCTATGATTTCCACGACCTTCTATAATTTCTAATAAATATTTCACTGTAACTCTATTACCACATTCACCTAAAACTAAATATTTACAATCAAGTTTTCTTGCACAATCAATTAATAAATTTAATCGATAATAATCATGAAATCGTTGTTGACTACTAAGTAATGAAGATGTCAATTTACTTTCCCATTTATTCATTTCTGAAACCTTTACAATCAATCAATCAATTCATAAATAAAAGAGAAAGAAATGAATTCAATTCAAGGAAGAATATCAATTTACTTCATTCATAGAAATATTATGATATTCATAATGACTATTCTTCATGTTATTTGTAATGAATTTCAAATGATCTTCTGAATCATATGGTTCTTTCAATGAAAGCGTAAAAGATAATATACAATTTATTCATATACCAATCAGATGAAATACTTTTGGGATCATCCTCCTAGTTCGTTTCTTCAGTCCATTATCATGATTATACTGAAAAATTACATTATCTATATTATTATAAAAAGGTAATCATTACTTGTATGATTAAGTTTAATAAAGTAGATGAATTTTGACCACCAGAATATGCTATAGCCATATTATTATTATTATTACTACTACTATTATTATTCATTTGAGTAGTTGTTAGTTTATATTTTCCAAATATCATATTGATTTTATGTAAACAATGATGAATAAAACATGATCTAATTTATAAAGATAAAAATTTAAATTACTTGCATAAAGATGGATCATCTTTTCTTATTAATACAGATGATTGTGATTGACATTTAATACAATAGGATAGTCTATTTGAATAAAAGTTCAATTTGATTGATTACCTTTCATTCTTTTTAATGATTGAATTGAATAGACAAGAACAATCTTCGTCTTCTTCTTGACTACACATTAGATGATGATTATGATAATTGTCTAGATGGACAACAAGTAACTACTACAATTGAATTTTACAAAGGATTGATATCTGAAAATGTAAAGTTTCAAATAGTAGATATAGAATATATACACAATATTACTACAATCTCCACAAAAACCCATCTGATATTAATCAACATATGCTCACTAGTGACTGGCTTCACGAGGTATATCCTGGAGTTCTAGTGAGAAGTAGTGACCAGTGGAGTTCAACCAGGTCTGTCGTGAGATAGTAACTCACTGAAGACAATGGTGATTGTGTCGCTCAATTTCGTGGATTAGTTGAAGTTAGACATTAACACCGTTGGATGCCGGCTCAGTGTTCTAATGGTTGAGTGCTCGGGCGCGAAACCAGTAGGTCCTGGGCTCGAATCTCGCAGGGGGCGAGATCGTGGATGCGCACTGCTGAGGAGTCCCACAATAGGACGAAACGGCCGTCCAGTGCTTCCAGGTTTTCCATGGTGGTCTAGCTTCAACTGACTCATGATCTTAACCATTGAAATTACATAACATATTTATTTATTTGAATACATAAATATTAGTACAAGAGGGCACCAAATAGATATGCCCTGCTTCGGTTTGGGCACCCGAGCAGTATCACAGCCCTCACACATATCAAATGAGATTTGTGTGGTGCATATGTATTTGGTGCCTCCTTGTACCAATATCTATGTGTTAAAATAAATAAAATAAAAAAATAGGTATGCGCCACACGAAACAATGAGAATTCGAAGAGAAAAGAAAAAGAAGAACAATGACGACCACAGATTAGTGTAAGGTAGTGTAATAATAATAATAATAATAATAATAATAATAATAATAATAATAATAATAATAATAATGGGGGAAACGGAAAGGTACAATCGGAAGAAATCTATCAGTGAAGGAAGAAACAATCATTCTTTTTTTAATGAAGTAAAAGGTTACAGCAGGATCGCCACTAGCTTCTATTCTGAGCCATATCTGATAACGTCTCTAGTCATTGTGTTGTACCATCTCCCTAGGACCCCAGCCAGGGAGTCGTAAAGGACAAACAGAAGCCATCCCTTTGTAGCTTTCTTTCATACCATGACACCATGTCATACACTGACCACCTCTCCGCTTTTTATAACCAGTCCAAGAGTCGGCAAATAATGCACGACGTGGAATTCTCTGGGACGAACAAATTTGATGAAATGTCGATATTTATTGAAAATACTTGTCTTGCTTCGATCAACACATGATATAATGTACAATTCATTAGGGAAAAAAAGAACTTTTATAGGTGTCAGGAGTATAGAATTGTTAAGAATGGAATTATGGTAGTAAGACTACAAAATAAACTATCTACCACTGATAATGATAATGTACAAATATACGCTTATCCGTAAGATGATGGTACATCAATACTAAGATAAAGAGTCAAAGTAATAGTAGTATCAATAATGGAGAGTATTGTTCAATGGAAATAAATGACGAGATATCTGAGAAGAAATATTAGAGCTCAATATCTAGTAAAAGATAAAAAACAAATACTTTCGAGCTGACTTCGGGTTACAAGTAGTGACCACAATTATCACACAGACCCCAACCAGTTAGTCTGCATTGATGTGTAGACATAAGAGTGGCTGTTTGATACACTTGCCTTTGATTTGTTGAACAGTCAGTCAGTCAGTCAGCTACAACAACCTTGTGATGATGGATTATAATCCAGAGGGTTATGTCTAGACTTATTGATATACCAGATGTCCTAATTAAACATGTTTTCATTGTTCTAAACCCTCAGTCAAATTAGACAAGATTGTTTAATGTAGGCACAATCATCAATAGTTTTCTAGAAACGGCTGTGCAAGAATTGGATGGTGATAGTATAGGTTAAGTACCGTATAAAAGCTACGCGACTCACAGCACGTAATTATCTTTTTATTACGCAATGAAATATAGGCTATCCACGTCGCAGTTGAAAGGTAAGAGATTGGCGTCCGTAATTACGGCATTTTCTTTGCACCATCTTTTACAAAACTACCAAGAATCTATGCTTAAATTCGCTCTGCGATGAGGTTTACGACCATAATTTGCGATTATCATTGGGACTCCAGACAAAAAGCATAAACTTAACAAGGCTTAGTCGCATAGTGAGTTATATTAAGGGTTAAATGGGTTTTCATTTACCCCATTCTATCCATTTTTCAACCTAATCCCATGCTAATTACCGTTACCGCCAGAAGTATCTGAAGTATGTTATGTATGATACCATCATCTTAAGTAGGTAGCTAGCTTAGTTGATTTATTGCACAGCCTGGCCTAATGAAGTTTATGGACACGAAATCTATCTGTTGTAGAGATGACCCATGATTAATTTTCAGATCATACATTAAGGACGATGGATACATCTTCAATATGTACGCATTCGGCTTTTTGAGTAAGACTGCTTTTATTGTTTCTACACAACCTCGTAGATATAAGCGTTCAAACTAAATGCCCCATACAAACCCTTAGTCAATATTATAATAAGTTTAGCAGCTAAAGGAAATAATTCACTTAGCCCCAAATTATTCAGTTTCCGAATATTCATCGATAACTTGAATGAGGCATTGATGTTAGCTTATCGTCTAACAGTAGAAGATTTTTAGTGACATCTTGGTATGAATCAATGACTTAGATGAACTTTATATTTTCCTATAAATCTTTGATATACAGTTAATGTCTATCCATTTTTCCCATTTATTCATTTCACTTCTAGGTTTTACCATCTTTGTACTTTTAAGGATATATTGCTTGTCCACTGCTGGATTAGGAGGCATTTTAACTACTTAATAGCTTTTACGACATTGTTTATCAAAAACGACATGATTTAGAAGTAAAATAGGGCGAAATGGTTGATTTTTAAATGGTGATTTTATGTGAAAGGTAATATCACAAAAATTTTTCCTTCTTTTCTTTATTCCAAATAAACTCCCAATCAAATCACTTAATTGTTGAGTCATTTAATAACAGTCGCTCCTAGATCATATAGATTGTTTAAAAACGCTGTGGATTTTATTCATGGTGTTCTTAGATTGTTGTTTCGAGACGTTTTACCGACTCTTAAGGATAGTTTGCATCAATATCATAAGAGCCATATGAAATAACTTTAACAAGCATTCCTGACCTATTTAATGATCCACGTATAAACTAATATTCCCACGAATGTATCTAGGGCAAAAGTAGTCTGCTTTAGGACAATAATACTCAACGGCTTTCTAAGTGCCTTCCGACAAGCAACTTCATCCTACTCGTTAAAGCTGTCACGTTTGGAATGTTCCTTTGAGATGTATTAGCGTCCTTGAGATGGAGCTCTAATTCGTGTTGATTTGCACTGCAACTGGACACGGAGTACTTAAGACCTTTTATTTGTGATTCTATCTGACGTTGAAACGCTGTGTCGTGCGTTTTGATTTGTTTGTAGAGGTCACTTTCAGGTTAATGGATTCCCTATTTTTAGCAGGTGACGATTTCGCAACTATGATGTCAAGCTTCAAAGCTAGATCGACAATGAAAACTACATGATCTATTGTACACGATAGACCAGAGTCTTCTGGATCACTCACGTCGTCAAAAAGCGCGAGTACAATTTTCAGCACCTTGATTGCATTTTGACAGATGGATTTTCATGAGCAACATACTTTGCACAAACATCGTGAAACCGATCTGCAACACAATTTATTTGTGGTAGGAGTTAGTCCAATCAGTGTTTTGTGGTACCATAAATTGCAGCCGTCACAATGTATTACATTCTTTAACTGGAAGCAACAGGTTGGTCAACCACAACTACCATTTGTTCTTACCATTTATATGAAGAGACTTCCTAGAAACGTATACACAAACAAAAAGGACACTAGGAGACACAACCTTTTGTAAGGCGAAAGAAGAACAAGTACATAGACGTATGGGAAGTCTTGTGACTTGATTGGCACACTCACTGATCAGGTTGAGTCCGTTCGAAATATATCACCACTGTTCAATGTCATGAGGCAGCTTAACTTCTGCAAACTAAGCTATTAGTTCAAAGACATCGTGAACTATAGTTAAAAATTCTGAGTTGCTTGTGTACGAGTCAGGATACTTCTTGAGTGACTCCCCAACTAACCACATACTGCTTGGTTTTATTCTGATGATCGATTTTTTTAATCATGAGGCGGTCTGGATCAACGTCCTGCGATTTGCTTTGGATTTACATGTGTATGTCGACCATGACTGTGCGCATGGGCTTAGGGTTGAGTAACACCTTCAAGGTCGGGTGAACAAGTTGTGTAGAGATCGGGTTGTTACTGCTTGCAACTTCACAGGGCAGAGGTACCAGTTGAGTTTACTTCTGAACCTGTCTGAAACTTAGGGGACTTGATACATAGAGAACATTTAATGAGGCTATGGCTCTTTCACGAAATTTCAAAAGACCAGTTTTTTTAACTACGCCTGGAGCTTCTCTGGGACTACTGCCGGTCCCAAGCTTGGATAAAGGAGGAGGGTTGGGCATAGGGTTAGCGACCCCATCCCGTAGAAAACTAACTCGCTAAAAAACGCTAACCAGTAAGTAACTGTTTTTATGCCATTGCTACCGGTTGCTGGTTAGAAAATTTTAGTCTGTGTAAATCTGTTTTATTGCGGGATGTAGATTCGATAAGCTGAGCATTATTAATCTGGAGTTTACGGTTATTTTGTTGTCTTTTCTCTTGGATTCGGTAGTTTTAAACTAAGAGGTTTGGGAGTGTTTATCAACTTTGCAAACGAATGTCTGTGTCGGTGAATCAGATCCCATTAAATAGAGCCGGATTTGGTTTTGCAATATGAGGATAGCTACCAGTACCCATTGAAAGGGTTTTTAACTAACATCTTGCAGCATCCAAGAGCCTTAAAGGGACTGCAGGAGCAGGAACCTTTCGTAAAGATGAGGCTTTTTTGATACTTCAACTGAATACGAGACAAAATTCATGATGAACATCGGGCCATTTAACATTTGGTCCTTTTTGAGACCATCTTGCTCCACGCTGCTTTTAATAAACGGTTCAAACCCCGTTTCGCACAAAAGCGTTAGGGGTTGTAAGTTATGAACAACCCTCATATGTGGCCGGCAATTAGATAAATAAATGTATCAATTGAGTGAGTCACTTCATTAGGACATATAGTGAAAATGTCATGAATAAATATTTAAAGCCAGCTTACCAGGATGATCCGCTACGGTTTCGGGAAAACGGATGTTATTTCTCGAAATCATCCCGATCTCCCAATTTTGTGGAAAATTTGACCCGTCTCAGGGAAGCCGCTACAGAAACTTTAGGGGAGACGACACGCAAACCTCAAATTTTCGGGTTTTCCCCCAAAGTTGGGAGATTGGGATTGTACAGACAGCTTAGTGAAAGGTATTTTGATCGAGATTTCACCTCCTATCATCCTGTAAAGAAGTTTAGTTTACATGCTTCTGGTCGTTTTGCATAAATGTCCTTCTTCTTCTATCTCCTTACAAAAGAGTGTATCTCCTAGTATCCTTTTTTGTTTGTGTATATACACAAAGACTTCATAGAGATGTATATACATCAGGACAAATGATAGTTGTAGTTGACTAACCTGTTGCTTCCAGGTTAAGGATGGAGTACGTCGCGACGGCTGCAATGAATGGTATCATAAAAAGCTCGCTGATCTAAAAAATTTTCCTCTATATAACGCGTACGGTGAGACCGTAATTTATGGATGACCTTTTAGCGACGTTGAAGTGGCCTTGAGAATGTTCACCTACCTGTTAGAGCTAAACGAGAGTTATAAACCCGTGTAAAGAATAAGGATTGTGATTTACAGTTAGTTGTTAGGAACTAGATTTAAAGTTTTCATCACGAACTGACATAAGCTAAAATCCCTAAACACTTTTTAACCAGATGAATGAACTTTGCGCCAAAATCCAATACCTGTTATCCTAAACCTGATTGGTTCGCCCATAAATTACAGTCTCGCCATAAAATTCACAGCTATTTAGAATGCTGGTCTTCCCGGTTTCCCACATTGTTCGAACGTTCCATGTACCTATAAAAAATTTTGCTCTGGTTGTTAGAAGGGGCATCGGCCTCGTGTCTTCCGAAGGAACTCGGCTTTCACCATGAAGCGTCATAATTCTTCTAAATGAGGACCATCTAACTCTCAGGGCAGAGTTAAAATGGTTTGAATTATTTTTTCTGGTAAGCGTTTTTTAGCGAGTTAGTTTTCTACGGGATGGGGACGCTAAAACCATGCCCAACCCTTCTTTGCCCGGGCTTGGGACCGGCAGTAACTCTAGAAGAGCTACAGGCGGAGTTTTAGAATGCTAGGTATGTAACAGCATCAAAAATCATTACGTGTAACTTTACTAATGCAAGTTTGTTTTCCTTATTGCAGGACAACAGAAAGTGAACGTATTAGAAGAAGAACAAAGCTTGCGCAAACTAAACCTGCTGGATGATGAGTAAAACTGTTTTGTAATAGACTTCTATTTTTATACAAAAACCGCGTATTTCAATTTTCTAATATATCTCTGTTGTGCTCGAACGCCGTGTTCTCACTTGAGTGGCATCTGCCAGTCCTGACTGTTGTGTTGTGTTTCAAATTGCTCCTGCCTGCAAGTAAACGCTAATAATACGTGCTACAGGTATCTTTCCAACGAGTCCGCTACATACTCGGTATTACAGTGCACTTACCTGGCTTCGAGTATTATATAAATATCTTTGGTCTACGTGTTTCTCCTAAGTCAAGTAGCGTTGTCAAACACTGATTACCTATGCCATCTTCAAACGAAAACAACTGACTTCGTTACAAGTGGCAAGGTCATGAAGCACAATTTCTAGAGACACCCCTCATCTCTGAAGAATGAAAAGGAAGGTCTAGGTCGGCCTCCTTGACATTGTCTCGACCTTCGAATGGTTCAAATGGTTGTGGATGGTATAGAAGAAGCCTTCGCTTAACGGGCTTCCGTGTCTAGTAGCAGTGGATGATGTTCAGGCAGGAACTTAGGTATATTAACGATAAAAGAGGAGAATGAAATCGGTAAATCATAGCAAGATACCATCCTTAGTCTTTAAAAAGATGTTAAGTTTCCTCTTATAGGACTACTGGGAAGTCGCTTGAACTAGCTCAGCCGGTAGCGAATTCCAGCATTTCACAACTCTTAAGGAGTAGAAGTTGTGTCTACAGTCCGTTCTGTTGGGTATAACCCGTTACGGTTGTGTTGGAGCTTAACTTAAGTAAGTGTTTAAGGGGATGTTGTAGGGCTAGTGAAATTTGCAGTTGCTTAGTTTCATGGACAAACAGAGGATACGAATGCTAGAAATTTGCGGTGTATTTGGACCATAAATTTCCTTCAATCTTAGATCTCGTTCAGACTGTTCGTCAGACAACGCTACGTATTTGATTTAAATTAATTTTGAACTTATACAAATTCAGTCTACAACGCTATTTTAATCCAAGAACTAATTCACCAGTACCTCGTATATAATCCAGCTCCATATTTTCATCACTTGTAAGCAAGAGTAATTCAAGCGAGTTTCATAGTTGCTTTAGATTATATCGTACTATGTTTGTGATGCCTGATAACATTTCGTAGTTTCTTCAAGTAAAAAGGTTATATATTCTGGTCGAAATCATGTACATTTATGACTCGTAATTCGGCATACTGTGGTAAAGCATACTGCATGTACACGAGCAATCTTAGTCCATGTCCTAACTAGACACCTTGTCGTACGTAATATATCGCTTAACGCTAGGTAATAAGCTCTTTGCATAAGCCTTTTACGAAATGGCCACGTTACCTGAACCCTCTAAACTTTGGTTACAATGGTGGCTACCATTTTAAACAATGTTTACTATACTCTTTTTATTTGCTATTATTTTACACGGTAAATTATGACTCGACTTCTGCATTATACGACAGTCATTTTAATTCCGTTTTCGGTTTATTTACATGCAATGCGGATTTGGAAACTATCTAAAGGACCTGTGAAATTCACCACGAACCCCACCATAGTCTTCGTATATGTTTTTATTACTCTTGCCGCAAACCTCTCGTCTGAGGAACTCAATCACTTGTCAGAGGTATCTATTTCAACGCGACTTGATAGAACTTTAAAACGCTGGGTTTTTTCTGTTATCTTTATGGTTAATCGCTTAACATTCAACCAACGTCCTACTAACATATTATTACTCGCTGTTTTCCTGATCAGTTTCTGCCACCTTTTTCCATTTGTCTTACAGATCGGCAATACTCGAAGGATTCACATTGATCATTTGGCTATCTCCGGCGCGCGACTACTCCGAACATGTTTGGTATTGATTCAAACGGCCGTTGAATCTGGACGGGGAGTAGTGCATGGCCAGTGAAATGTCACTGAGCCATAGCTAAATCATCCTGCAGTCGGGCCATAGAATATCGAACAAATAATCGATCCTCGTAAATGTCACGGGCAACCAACGCACATCGGTTGACCGTATGCCATGGACTGGCGCATGAGGTGTTGGTCTCACTAACTTCTCTGTGCTCATTATTACTAATATATTTCCTTGACAACGTCCATTGTGTTATACGGTCTTCAAAGCAGTCAAGGATGACCTTCACTATCTATAATGATAAAAGCTTTATCTGCAACTTCACAGGGCTTTCCGAAATGAACCTGAGCGCTGACTTGGCATGTAGGAAACGACAGCACCTAAAAGGGACACTTCTCCTGATCCGGATGTGGTTTCTTCTGCTATACTGAGGGAAGCAGCTTTAATCCTGGCAACACTGCTTGACGTGATGTTCTTACACTCGCCAAGCCGAGGCACGTTACGGGAAATTCGGAAGCTGGATCACATCACTCTAATTTTCAAAAGAGGTCAGAGCAGCAGACCTTCAAGCTATCGACCGGTGGCTTTTCTCTCTATATCTTCGAAAATTATGAATTCCCTGACGTGCAATGGTCTACATGACTATTTATTATCCTTAAACTTCTTTTCGCCTCAACTGCACAGTTTCAGAAAGGGTCATCATTGTATAACTAACCTGCTGACTGTGGTGAACAGATGGACAACCATTCCTGATAGCAAGGGGAAGACTGACGTCATTTACCTCGACTTCTCAAAAGCCTCTGATAGGGTCAATTATAAGTGTCTTACCAATAAGCTCAAACGATTGGGTGTCCAATCACTTTTGATCGGTTCACTTCCTATTTAAAAAATTGGCATTTTAAGGTCAGGGTTAACTTCAATTTCTCTCAGGCTTTGGAGTGTCCTAGTGGGGTCCCTCAGGGTTCAGCACTGGGATCTGTTCTTTTCTTGATTTATATAATCGATCCTCTACAACAGGTATCGTCAGACTTATTACATTTTGCCGATGATGCGAAACTTCTGTGAGAGATACGCAACCAGAAGGATCTGACTCGACTTCAAAGTTGGGCAAATGACAAAGGACTTACCTCTAACACTTCAAAGTATAAAGTAGTCCATCTGTGGCATATCTCAGACTAAAGTTAGAACTAAGGCGACTTCCCTCTAGAAGTGTCCCAAATTGAAAAAGATTTAGGAGTGCTGGTACCCTACGATTTGAAGTCTTACGCTAACTATGACAAAAATGCTTTCGAGCGAACCTTGCACTGGTAACATTGAGGCGCATTTTCGGTCAGTTCGACAGAAAAACTTTCCACATAATCGTGAACAGTTTCATTTGTCGCTAGTTAGAGTACCGAAATATAGTATTTCCTCCCTAACTCCAAAAGGATAAGGACCCCCTGGCACGTATTCAGCGGCAAGTCACGAAATCAACTAGGGGACCCAGATTCAAGTCTTACGAGGAGCGCCCGCAATCACTAAACTTTTACCCGGCCCAATTCCACTACAAGGGTCCAGGCGTCTTAGAGGTGACCTACTAACTAGAATGCACACCAGTTGGAAAATTTCACAATCATGAGTTTTATAAGGGATGATAGGTTCACTCCTGTTCTAAATCTGTATTATCGACCTGCAAGTAAAGATAACCTTGTTAGCACTGATCTATGCAAATGACGCAAAAATATGGCGATCCATGGAAGGCGGATGAGACTCACAGGAGCTTGAAAAAAATGTTACGACAACAGGGGAATAAGCAGTAAAAAACAGGTCAAAACTTGATCTGTCGAAATGTCCTGTCGTGAACATTCTGCCTCATTCGACGCATAGCACTTACACTCTCCATGGGAATCCACTCCCGATTATCTTCCCAGAGCATGTTCTCGGGCTTGTAACCGCAGAGAGCTTAGAAATCAGTTCAAACTAAATTGAAGATACAGTCAAGACAAACACAACTCTCCACTTTGCGATTTCGTGACTTAACGCAATCTCCTCAGAGTTTTTCCTGGTACTATTTAAAGCGTACTCATGGCCCCACCTTGAAGTCCATGAGGTCGCTATGCTCCCCTTGCTTGAAGAAGAGATAAATCTCGTGGACCAAGTACAAAGGCAGGCAACCAAATGGGTAATAGGGCTAGAACATAAATCTTACGAGGACAGACCACATATACTGAGATTATTCTCACTGAGCTACAGGAGAATGAGAAGTGGTCTGGTAATGACACACATTGAGCACACCGGAACACCCCCACGCGAGCATGTCGCCAGAACATAAATACCCCACTCTTCAAAGCCGCTCCCAAAAAGACTGCACATCAAAGAGCGGACGCCCAAGTACGCTCTCAAATTTCTTGTTACGAGTTGACTCATCTGAAGTGCTATTCCAGCCGAAATAGACCACATCCCCTCAATGGATAGTTTGAAGAGGTGACTTGACGAACAAGTACTCACCTGTGGATTACCATGTCCCTTTTTGACCATCAGTGTCTGGTGCATGTCTCATAAATTAACACAGTTATTATTACTGCACAACTAGTAACTACTTCCCATTTGTCTTATTATCATCTCCGTTACTCGCGTAACCAATCATTTTAATGTTCTTGGACATTATCAGTTAAGCCATTTATTTATTTACTCTTTAAACAATCGTGTTCTCTTAGTGCGCGGATTATCACTATTATTTCTATACTACAATCAGCCAACCTCTTGTCTGTAATGTGACAGCTGTTGGTATCCAGAAACTCTACTTCTGCGGTGGACCAAAAATATATCAATTCCAAAAATAACGAAAAATCTACAACGTCAAAAATTAATATGACAATATATCAAATATAAATTATATATCCAAGAAAAATATACAAGATGTCACTCAGATTGTCAGTAGTTGGCATGTTTGTCTTTGTTTTGGTCTGGTAATCCATATTTATAAGTGATTAATAATCCCAATCACAATTGTTATAGTTCGAGATATACATCCAGATAAAGCATATAATGAATATATCACTGAGATCTGTAAACGCAGATAGTAAGTATAATAAAGACCTGTTATCATAACACCAGGCAATTGAGAACAAGATGCATATATGTGTATCGGTGTATTCATGAACGACAACAAGTATGTCATGCTATAGGGGATTTAAAAACGAAAGGTCAAATGACTGGAATATTACCTGTTGGTCATTATGGAATACTCGGAACTGTACAAGAACAACAAGAAGCGAGAGCCAAGAAATCAATAGATTTATATAAGCTTGTGACAAAAATACTAGATTTTAAATTGATTTATCCTTTAGGAAGATTTACTACATATTTCACTGTATGTCGATGACTTTTAGCCCTTCTCTAATAAATCAATCATATTTCACTTGTTATAGTGATTTTATGTCTGTTTAATTCTCTCTACGGCAACGCGCAGGGTTTGAGGATGTCACATTTATCGTGATATTTGTGTTTTGTTGACTGTAGTCCCTAATTATGTATGTCTTACATATATAGAATGACATGAGTTTCTCATCGTGTGACTGAATACGACATGTTGTTTCATTGAATCATCTGCAGTTTCAACATGAATTTCATGCATTTCAATTTCATTATTTTGGGTAAATTTCGGAGTTTTCCTCAAAGTCGTAAGAAATATGGTAGTTTTCCCCAAAGTGTTATAAGATTCTGTGCAAATATTAGGGAAAACCCTAAATTTCCGCAAACATTTGTGGATTTTCCTCAGACCTGGGGAAATGCTGGGGTTTTTGTGCTGTTTCCTCAAAGTTTTCTATTTCGGTTTCCCCAAAATTTACCTCAAACAAACAAAATTTTCCCGAAAATGTGGAGATCGAGGTATTTTTACCCACCTATTTTACTTAATGACGTACGTCTACTGGTTGATATTTAAGTTTAATCAAGCAAACTGGGTTTGGTTGATATATTGATGCTAAATGTATGTATAGGATAACGGAGAATCACCATATATGGTTGAGTACAAGATATAACAGTATTGAGATTGGCTATCATATTTTCCCTTATTGATAAGGTTAATCTTCAGTTATAATAAATGTGGATAAACTAAAGAGGCCTATATTGTTTCCTAAAATTATTAGTTACTTGAAGACTCAGTATGTTCTTGAAGGTACCATCCAGTCCTGGTAATGCTCGTTCACTTGAAAAAAATTTCTTTGTCAAGTAAAATTGCTTTACTGTTTAGTAAATTTCTAGATGTTAACTACTGAAAACTGGTAAAAGATGTCATATTCATTTCTTGCTTTACAAAATTATTTAAAATGTTTTTTTCTCCTTGTTTTATGTTGTTCTTCAATAACGCTGGTGCATTTTTTATTTTCAAAAGCATTAGTGTGTTGAGATCCTACTGTTATTTGGTATCGTTTATTATGAAACCCTTGATTGACGGTATAATTAGAGTGGGATCGGATTTGGGTTTTATTATTGCTTGTAATTTCAGTTTATTTCACACACAAACCGTTCTCAATTTATAGTGATAGTCACCAATACCGTTCTGCAGAATGTTGATCCGTACAAAAGAGGATACTTTGTTCAAGATGAATCAATCAAAAAACCATTTAGACAGAACACTATCTCAAGTACTGTCCTTTATGTAGTTTCCTCACTACTAATACTGATTACGGTATTTCCGTCCTACTCCCAGAATTTCATATTAATTTGCTTTCAGATAGTTGTCGGTGAAGTAATTGTTAGTGCAAAATCTTTAAGAAAAACTCATCATAGAATACCGGTGGTTTGTTTATCGGATTAGAAATCATGAAATTTTTAACTTTGTAGGTTTTGTATCCAATTTATGATTCTCTTATTGTTGCTTGTTTTGGCTACTTTGCTACTATCGGTCTTACGGATGTAGGTAAAGTTTCATTTGGTCGTCTCCGTCCAAATTTTCTTGATGCATGCAAACCTTCTGACCTTCAAACTACGATCTTGGGTTTTGTTGGTAATTTTACTTGTTCATCAGACAAATCAAGTGGCCTGAGGTAATAACCAGTTTTTGTTGACAAGATGGCTATGATACTATTGTTTTTATGGTAGATTTCGAATTTTCGATTCATAGAAACATTTCTTGTTCTGTGAAAGTAACGCTTTCATAATCCATAGATTTTTCGGAATACAGAGCTTTATCTTCTACTGATTAGTTCAACTTTCACTTGGTAAGGTTCCTGTGGTCCTTCGAGCTTTGATATTTTGCCTCATTCAATTTATCAATCGGGAAATGCTTATCAGCATTCACAATAAACGTGAATCTATGTTTGGTAAACGGACGTGTTTAACTACTCAGTTAATAGAAAGTTAGGATTATGTAATCGAGCTGTGCCGTGCTATAGTACGCTACTACATAACACTTGATATTAGCAAACTATGTTTATCCGCTGTATTTTTTTATCTTGAATTTATTCGGATGGGACTACTTCAACAGTTTGTTTAACTCGAATAGTTTTTCAAGGGAGGTCTTAAAATAATCTTTCAGTGTGTGATAAAAATGTTTTACAATATTTACAACAATATATCAAAGCTTTTTGATAGTAATGCAATCACCGGCAACCTCGACAAGCGATGCTTTCTAATGCTGAAGTAAGTCGGAAAAAATCTGGAGGTGACCTAAATATCATATCAGTCCATAAAGTCACTCACTGTTGGTAGATGCAAATTACTTGGTTGGGGTATGTATAATAATCGCGCTCAATGTTCGGAGGCTTTGGGTAACATGGGACGAAATTATGGTGTAGATACATTAAATCTTTACTTAATTCTCGCCATTAAACTCAAACGTCTCTCCAGCCATGCCTTTTCAAATTATATTCCCAACTCTTAATCTTCTCAGTAATACTACTATATTATTTCTCTATTTTCTTATCGTCATCTTGTCATGCCAATACGGTATTTTGACATGGGCTAGCGCACACCTGTGTTGGAATCGATGTTGATGGTGTCCATGCATTTGTTCAGTCACGTTTAAATGCGTCGAACTTATTTGTTAAACGTTCTAAAGTTATTGGAACTCTCTCTTGATGTTTAGACATTGTAACAATCTTACATGATGTTTTTCATCCTATGCGGTCTTAAGCCTATTTAACTCTTCAACTAAAAGGATAAAAACATTCAAATTTGTAATCTATGTTCGGTTTTTACGTCTGCATACTTTCTGAATCTTTTTTAAAACATTTAGTTATGATATCTTTTAAAACACAATAGACAATGGGTCCTACATTAAAGTATATAGCATCTCTAACAAGCTTTTGAGCCATTAACTGTTTATAAGATTCCATCTAAGAAGTCATCATGCTTTAAAAGACGTTAATTCAACGTGAACGTTCTTCATTTCCCGACGAACTGTGAAAGGCTGATTATTTTCTTAATTTCTAAGTAATTCATTATCGGTCAGTCAGTCAGTCAGCTACAACGTAGGACCAGGCACATATGTGCATCGGTCCAGGTTGCCATACCGCATCAGCACAACAAGATGAACACTGGATTCATAGGAGTGGTTAGGTCAAAGGTGGTAATATATAAGACAAAGATTGCATATAGAGATATAGTACAAGAAGAAAGAATTGGTTCGTAGAAAGAAAGATATGAAGTGATTTTAATCTCTTAGTTTGATGGAAGACAGGGAGTGTATACACCGACGCCATTGTGATCGATTCTGAGCCATGTCACCAAGAGTCTCCAACCATTGGTTACGATAGTCACGCGGACCCCAACCATGTAGTCTGCATCTACCAACATGGCTCAGTATCGGTAAATAATTATTGATGTGTTGTATACAGCAAAAGTATGTGCAAACTCAGTATTACTTTCCTGAATCTACTTCCGCATAAACTATAGGCTTTTCCCTACTCAAACCTTAAAGCTAATATGAGTACTGAGACCGAAATTCAAAATTATGATCAGTTTATCTCTTGTTAACCGTGAAAATCGAAATAATAGTACAATCGATAATGGCAAAAGGGTTAAATATAGTTTTTGATGGAGTTTTGTTCTGAGCTGGACGGTGTGGTCTTGGGGTTTTCGTCGTTATTCTGAACGACACCATCAGCACAAACTTCGGGTAGAAGTTAAAGTGTTCGAATTTCCTCACATATGGCTCACAACTTTTCCTATAGACCTCGATGTTGATTGGTTATTGTTGACCTGTAACCTGTCATTGTTTACTTCTTTATATTGGTTGTATCTCCCATTGATTTGATTTTTGGTTTTATATTTGTCCATAATCTTTCTGATTGGTTGATAAATTGGATCGATTTCAATGTGTTTGTTGATTACTGACTGATCTGAATGTCAAGCTTCTAAAAATTCTCGGGTGTTTTTAGAACTTCCTCTATCCAAGATCTCAACGTCTTTCCATTCGAATGCTTGTCCACAGTTGTCCACATGCATTGATATAAGTTAATGCAGGCAAAGATGAAGAGCGCGTCCGCTTTGTTCAATGTAGTACTTTCCTCAGTCGGAACAATTTATTTTGTGGTTGATGTTCGGTCTCTCTTCCTTTATCATTTCGTCCCATGGTTTGCATAAGATTGACTGAAGTGATTTTGTTGGTTTGTGTGCTACACCTATTCCAAAAGGCTTCAACAATCTCGCTGTAATTTCTCATATGCCTTTTATATATGGAAGGATGATCCTTTTGTTGGTTTCTGTACTTGACTTTGTTTCTGCTGATGCGTTTGGCTGGTATTTTTTGATCAACTTGATTGGGTAGCCGTTCTTTTGAAAGATAGTCTTCCGGTATTTTCCTACCCACTAATATCGCTTATCCCTCAAATTCTAATAACATAGTCTAGACCTGGACCAATGGATAGTCTAGACCTACTTACACTGCTCAGACATAGTGATTTCACGGAGAGCTTCAGTGACATAAAAAGTGTTCAGTTTATCTAGTCTGCTCAACAACAATATCTACTCAGCTCAGTTCTGTTACTGTGCGACATAAGAATCACTGGTCTCTTCATGAACTTTAATGCCTTTTAATTATATACATTTCAAATTGGAGGTATTGACTAAATAAACAACTTCAACTGGAAAATCGTAATAATGATTAGCAGTATGATACTAACTTTTTATTGTCTTTACACGATGCGTACGGGTTTATGTAGGTGCTATCTACTAATTGTAATCAACTTTTTATCATCAATTCTATCTTACATTCTTTTTTGTTCGTTTCATTCCAATTTTATATGTATAGAAAATCTTTCCCATCTGGACATACCTCAATTGCAATATATACTGCTATATTTCTATGTGTGAGTTAACCCAATTACTTTTTCAAAACCATACATTTTTATGATTTTTAGACGAACTTAAGTTGTCATATTTTTTCTTATTTAGTTTGAGTGGAATGGCTTTTTGTTTCAATAACGAAGTAACAGGTTCATATACTCGGCCTTTAACCAGTTTTTGTATGGGTTAATAATACTATCGGATTGCTAATCTTGACTTCAGGTAACGGGTTCGAACCAGTGCTCCAGTAGAGCTTATACCATAGTTTAGCGGCTAAACGAAATATGCCTGTCACCCCTCTAATCTTTTACACTTCAGTCAGTTTTTTCAGTCAACTTAAAATACTATATTTTTAAAAAAAATGTATATAGTTTTACTGACTTTTAAAGCGTGGTAGCTTAAATGTTATCTAGTTGTACGGTTTGTATGTGCTGACTTTATTAGCCAAAGTGGTTAAAAATTCACTTTCATAATCGTCGCTAAGACTGGAAAAAACTACTATTTATCGTTTTGTGCTTATCCTTGATTTCCTATCGGATATCATTCCATGTTAAAAATAATACCTAACGGTGATTATAATTGAATGACCGAACCGTAGGTCACAGAATTATAACAGTGTTTGCTTTTTTCACCTTAAGACCCGTAGGTCATGAGTTTCTTTCTGGTTGTGATCGAGTATTTGAAATTTTGAGTAGTTTTGTTGAAGATGTTCTCCGTTTTTATCACTTACAAGATTTTACCATTGAATTGTTTGTAATAACCATAATCCGTGCAACATTGGAAGTCGATTTATCTTTAATGTATGATAGGTGGCTGTGTCGTCTAAATGTTTATTTAGTAAATATATTAGTCAATGTTTGTCTTCCATTTCTGATTTAGTTGCGAGTGGAGGGTATGGTCATTACTCGTCAAAATTCCTCTGTAGTCCATAATTACGGACTTTACCAACTAGGTAATAAACATTTATCAGTTTACACGGTTAGATAAAGTAAATATTCTCTTGTTTTCTTTGGTCTTTTCATATTGTTTTAGAAAATTAACCTCTACCTCTTGGTCTCAAAAACGACTAGATAATATGTCTGAAAAAATGAATTAAATGTTAAAACTGTAGTTAATATCTTTTTTCTAGGATTATCAGATGATTTTGATGGAGTTTTGTTCTCTGAGCTGGATGGTTTGGTCATAGAGCTTTCATCGTTCTTCTGAACGACATCCTCAGCATTAAATTCAGATAAAGTCCAGCTCAGAGAACAAAACTCCATCAAAATCATCCATCTCAGCTACAAATCTTCTCCATCATCTCATGACCAGATGAATTATACAAAATATTGTTATTTATGCCGGTTAAAAAAGTATTTTCGAGATTTAATATAATTCATCCATAAAAGTCAATGCAGCGAAATTTTCATATGCATAGCAACGTAACTCATGACATAAAAAACTGTTAATGAAAGACTTTATTTAAAATCAATCATTACTTTTTGAGGATGCTGAATCACCAAGTACTACATTGAGGAGGACTTCATTTATTGACTTTCAGTACATTTTTACTTCTCGATTTATGCATTATGGAATCAGTTGATTTTATTTTCATTTCTATTTGATTTTATGTTTGAGTGGTGATTATTCAGTTAATAAATTCTGTAACTAATAATTATTTAATAATTTGCCCCCAAATGCCCTGGTATGGCCGAGAGTGAGGAGAGTCCGCTACCCCTCTCAAAATGCTCTCACATGGTCACGTGGATACAACCACTGCCAGGGAATTCTTACTCACTACCTTCTCGCGGCGGGGATGCTTTTTACAAAATTGAAAAGACAAGAAGCGAATATCCGGCGCTTTAACCGGGTTGGTGAACATGGAGAGTCCACCTAGGAGAGTTGGAAAACCCTGATTTCAAACCAATGGTGTACATGGGCTCCAGTATCGTGAAGGAACAAATGGCATATGAATCAATTATTGGTCACTAGTTACTGCGGGGTTGCATCTCCTGACGTTGCTCTATTACCTTGTGGATTAGACCTGTAGGTCAAAGGCTTGGGATGTGGCGCCTCAAGAAAACCACCTGCTTCAGTTTGGGCACCCGAGCAGTATTCCAGACCTCACACAAATCGAATGATTTGTGTGGTGCATATCTATTGGTGCCTCTTTGTACCGATGTACCAATTTAATAATCTCTAAATAATTAAATTAATGTGGATGTAAATTAATTCTTATAAGATTTTCATCAATACATCTTCCTTACAAGACTTCTCTTTCTTCCAGTCACTCTGGATGTCATTGTCAAGGCGTCGTGTATTAATCGTCCAGTCTATTTAGTTCGTGTAGATTTCTTTCATTTGAAATTACCTTACCCAAACGTAGTTCACAACATTGGCGACGGGAATAAGAAAATAAGTTATTATGGATAAGTGGGAACTGTTACTCATTCATTTAATCCAATTAGAGATTGAATTTATCAAAATACTTTTAACTGAGTCAAATCTGATCACCAGGTACATATTATGAGCATATAGAATGGATTATATATAAAAATTTCAGTTCGCGCAATAGTACAATGGTCAAAAGTAATGATATAACAAAGTCGAAAGAGAGTCACTACGAATTTCATACGATGTCCAAAGATTTTCGCCCAGCAATAAGGTCGTGATTGACTGCAGAATTAGTGACCTACAAGTTGTTTTCCTCTAATTGCCTATGTTTTGTTATGTTTATTTTGTTCATATTCTGTATAGAAACATGCTACTTAACTACATGAAAAAAACTATTCTGTCTAGTGGTCTTGTGTTTGACTTTAAATCGTTCTAGGGCTTGGGTCAGTAATCCTGTCTCTTGAGCAACTATCAATCTATAATAGGTGTGTTCGAAGCATTGCTCGTATATCCTGGTAGTTGTTAGGAAACGGGTAATAAGTAAGGATGGCAAATCAATTAATGGAGTAGTGAAACTTCATCAGTTGAGATGGCTGGGACACGTGTTACGTATGCCCAACCACTGACTGCCTCGATATGCGATGTTTTGTGGTTTGGGAGTAGGTTGGAAGAAAGCTAGGGGTGGCCAGACGAAAACATGACACAAATCCATGAAGTCACTGACATGTGAATTGAGCCATGTTGGTAGGTGTAGACTACCTGGTTGGAATCCGCGAGACGATAGCAACCGATGGTTAGAGACGTTGAATGACATTGCTGAAAATCGTTTGTAATGGCACATGTGCATCCACTCTTTGTGTTCTTCCAAATTCTAATCTTCTGAATTGTTGTTGTTCCTTTTTTATCTTTCCGAATTTATTACACTGAATTATACTTGTTGAATAATATCTTCAAACTCTAATCTTTCCGATTACTTCTTATACTTTTGCTTCCTCTACCACAATGGGATTTGAATAGACAATTGTATCTGTATGTTAATGTAGTATAGCAACGTGAACTGATGTACGTACGTACAAAGTTCTACGTTGTTGCTGACTGACTGACTGCAGTATTTTGAAAAATCCTTTTCCAAAAGACATTTATTCATAATACATTGTTAAAAATACCTTTTCACCTCTGATCATACAGTCATCTTTTTTTTTTCCAGCTTTATATTCAACTGAGATTTTCACATTCTCGCATGTATCCGGGTGTAAGAACATGTTTTCAAATGATTTATGTCGCTCTTGGATTAGTTGTTGGATATTCACGTATTATCGATAATAAACATCATTGGTCTGATGTACTTGGTGGTGGACTATTAGGATTTTTCGTAGCACTAAGTACCGTAAGTGAATCACTTCTGTTAGTTAATGTTTTTTTTCGAATTTTTAAGGTGTTTTATTATTCCATGGATGTAGTCAGATGACTAAAATGTTTTTGTTACAATAACTAAAGGTCATAGACGCGTTAAAAAATAGTGATACGATGAGTACTTATGAACAAAATAATGAGAATATGGGACTTAAGTAAAGGGGGCATGCCGTAATAATAATAATACTAAAGGCCAAGTTAACGATAACGATAAGACGTACTTCTTTTGTACGCATATTTCTGGCTTCCTCTCATGAATGGTCAGAGCTTCAGCTATTTTTAGTAGTTGGATACGAAGAAATCTAGGTAGATTTGAACGAATCGTATATACAACCTTAAAATCAAACTGTGGGTCCGTAGAATGATTACAGTCGATTAGGTGTTCAAGTATAGAACTCCTAACTGCATTTTTCTCACCCTTGTAGAACCAAACTGGAACGTGTTCCTGTATCCTAGTTGAAAGCGATTGCTGGCTACGGCCAATGTACCTTGCTCCACACTAGCTGGTGAACTGGTGGATGCACATGGAGGTGACCAGATGGGGAAGCTTATCTTTTGTGCATACAGAAAATAAGTTCCTGCTACTGAACGTTATTTACAGTTTTGCCGCTTCGAATTTTCTTTCAATCTCTGTCGTTAAACGGTTTTTGATTACATCAGATGTTCAATCACCTTTAAATTCCAAACTTATATAGAGGTTTTTCTTTGGTACGGAACAACCAGATTCCTTGTCACAACTAATTCTTTTCATATTCTTATCTATAAAGCGGTCTGGATAACCATTTTTCGCCAAAATTTTCCTGAAGAATGCGAGTTCTTCGTTAATACATTCCGTACTGTATATCTGATGTATTCGATAACATAAAGAGTGAATGAGATTTCTCTTTCTGCTTAAAGGAACCCAGCTATAGAGGCTGGTCAGCTGGCCATTCCATGTTTGTTTTCTAAATATGTATCTTTTTAAGGAACCGTTACTCCTTCTCATCAGACGCACACTGAGTGAAGAGATTGACTGGTCTCGCTCACTTTCTAACATTAAGTCTATGAAAGGGTTGTATGTGTTGAAGGTGTGTAAGATATCTTCTAATTCAATATTATCGTCACAAACGACAAATGTGTTGTCCATGTCTCTTACGCATAGACGAAATCGATTAGTCAAGGAATTGAGTTGGTCGTTTTCCGATTTTGCCATAAAACAGTGCTAAAATTGGACCCCATTGCGATCCCATCTATTTGTGTATATATTTTATTGTTGCGACTGAACTGGTCATTAAAAGTATAACGTAACGATAGTTCTTTCAAGTGGTTAGTCAGCAAACCTAGATAGCACACACTAGATCTATGTTGTTAGAATCATTATAGTCACGTATATAGCATATGGTTTCGGTTAAATGTACACTAGTGAACAGAGTTAACGTCAAGCGAGAACATTTGTTTTCCGGAAGTACTAACCTCCTTAATACGATCAATAAATAGAATAGAATATTTAGATACTTGCCTTCTAACTGGATCCAATTTTTCAGCCAACCATTGGGCGATTCGATGATATGATGAACTCGACATATCCAAAATAAGTCGTGACGGTAAGCCAGGTTTATGTGCTTTCGGTAGTCCATATAAGCGCGGGATGATCGAACCCATCGGAAGTATGTGATCCTATAAGTCTGGGGTTATTATCCTCTTATTCTTAAGATTTTTGACAACATCTGTTAGCTGTTTTTCAATTTGCAGTGTTTTGTCAACTCCTCCTTTAGGTTTGGAAAATTTAGTAACATCCTCTAGGATTGACCTCATTTTATCCAAATATTCTTGGCGGTCAAGTAGTACTACACCAGTTCCTTTGTAAGGTTTATTTGGAATCAAATTTTTATTAGTTTTCAGGAGCATTAACTGGTCCAAATGGTTCTTAGTTAATAAGTTATTCTTACCACATTGTATATTAATGTATCCATGACTACAATCCACTAATGTGGATTTAAAATGCTGAAGATCTTGTGGGGATGTCGGCACATGATCATGAGTTTGGTTTGATAGATTTTCGAATTGCATTTGAGTATGAAGTCTATTGGTTTTGGAGGTGCTGTTACAGAACTTGGGACACAATGATAAGACCTGCATTTGACTTGACGAAAGGTTAATAGAAGAATATTTAAATACGTACTTTTCGGGATGTTCTGGAAACTCCCTAATTACGTCCACGTGTTGTCTCACCACATATCTTTCAATTCACTCAATTCGTGATATTATCCAATTATTATCTATTGTTGTCGGTGATTTTACTTGATATCCAACATCATTGAACACAACTTTCCATCAGAACCCTATTAATTATTTGGTTGAAGGAATGTAAGATCTAAATAACCTGCAAAAGTATTTATTGGAATTAAAATTTTAACTCTAATCGAAAAAATTTCCTAACGTTTTGATTATTTCCAAACTGATATCACTTTCCAAGATATATGAAACTAAATTATCGTTTATTCATTAGAGGTTACTAGTACTCTATCATAGGTGTCTTCGAAGCATTGCTCGTATATCCTGGGACCATCGAGTAAGTAAAGCAGTTGTCAGGAAACGGGTACTAGGTAAGGATGGCAAATCAATTAATGGAGTAGTGAAACTTCATCAGTTGAGATGGCTGGGACTTGTGTTACGTATGCCCAACCACTGACTGCTTCGATGTGCGATGTTTTGTGGTGTAGGAGTAGGTTGGAAGAATGCTAGGGGTGGCCAGACGAAAACATGGCACAATTCCATGAAGTCACTGATAAGTGGACTGAGTCATGTTGGTAGGTGTAGACTACCTGGTTGGGGACCGCGAAATGAAAGCAACCGATGGTTAGAGACGTTGAATGACATTGCTGAAAATGATTTGTAATGGCACAGATGCATCCACTCTTTGTGTTCTTCCAAATTCTAATCTTCTGAATTGTTCTTGTTCCTTTTTTCTCTTTCCGAATTTATTACACTGAATTATACTCGTTGAATAACATCTTCAAACCCTAATGTTTCCGATTACTGCTTATACTTTTACTATCTCTACCACAATGGGATTTAAATCGACAATTGTGTCTGTGTGCTAATGTAATATGGCAACTTGAACTGATTTTCGTATGTACGAAGTTCCACGTTGTTACTGACTAACTGATCAAAGTTGTCACAGTTTTAGTAAATTAACGGTTGTATGAGTGAGTAATGCTAAGATTGGGGATATAGTACTAGGTAAGAAAGTCAAATCCTTTGATAGTGCTATAAACGTTCATTAACTGTACTATGCATCCCTAACCACTCTTCAGTGGAATGTTGGCTGTTATAGGAATGGGATGGAACAATCAAAGACGTGGCTATTTAAATTGATACATATTCATCCCACGTCCTACATTAATGGTGATTTCCTGACTTTTATATGGCCACTCAATAGAAAGTTAATAAATGGGAAAGGTATAAATATGTCATAAGATAACTAAAATTAAAGGACTTTAACAACTAATAATACTGTTAAATTGACCATAATTACTAACCAACAATATTTTGGACACAAAATCGTTACCTTAAAAGTTGTTGATTGAAATCCTGCTAATATGCTAAACATTCTGTCAATTATGATTATTAGTCGTATGTTCATTTACAAAGTTAACAAAACTTAGATAATCCTGATTAATCTGGTTACTTACAATAATAATAATAATAATAATAATAATAATAATAATAATAATAATAATAATAATAATAATAATAATAAATAAATAAATAAATAAATAAATAAATAAATAAATAACCCATGACCTATCAGTCTCGTGCGCGAGCGCTTAACCATTAGACCACTGGGCCAGCCGGCATCCAATGGTGTTAAGGTCTAGCTTGAACTAATCCACGAAATTCAGTGACACATCCACTATTGTCATCAGTGAGTTACTATCTCACAACAGTCCCACAATAGAACGAAACGGCCGTCCAGTGCTTCCAGGTTTTCCATGGTGGTCTAGCCTCAATTGACTCACAATCTCAACCATTGAAATTACTATAATATCCACAAAACCCCTTCTGATACATTTCGTCATTAATTGAATATATCTGTTTTCTATGTACATTTAAGGGGATTATAATCATATGAAGTGCTGAACGTAAATAATTGGGAAATATCAATCCTTACAAATTGTAGTAGTTAACACAGGGCTCGGCACAAGTGTGCGTTAGCTCAAGTTGCTTTTCTTCATCAACATGATGAGGTCAAGTGAATGTAACGATGAAGTAATAGAAGAGTCAAAATAATTTTAGTAGTAGTAGTAGTGAAATGGATTAAACATTGTAAAAATATTGTTTGAGAAGATGGAATGAAAAGGTATGTATGAAAGAATACATGAACTCAAGATCTAGATGAAATTAACTAGTGAATATGTCTGCGCGATTCTGAGCCATGTCACCCAATCATTAGTCGAGCATATCCCACCCGTGTAATCTGCATTTATCAACATGGGTTTGACCAACAGTCAATGACTTCATGGATTGATGTCACATTTTTGTTTGTTAACCTCTAATATTTTTCCAAATTACTCCTATGCTATATAACATTGCACGTCAAGTTAAGTAGTGGTTAGACATACGTTATACATGTTTCGACCACCTCAGTGGATGAAAATTCCCATCCTCATCAACCGATTTCGATATTTTTACCTAGTACCCTATGCTTAACATCAATAATAATTATAAAGAGGTTGATATAAAGATTTTAATTGAAATCAAGGTTTATACCTTCAATAGTAGAGTGATAAAAATAGTTTGGAATAGTCAGTGCAGAAATATTGCCAAGAATGTTCACAATTTCTCAAAAAACTAATCTATGATCTTAATGAATTTACTTTCTCAGATACTGCATTGATGATAGTTTATATTACCAACTGACTTTAATTGAATAATTATCGAAACCTGAGTTTCATTACGTACTTGTTTCGCCCTAGTTCAAACCCGCAACCAAGGCAGTGGCCGAGTTCAGGATCTTGAGGTCTTCCAGATAACTTAGCAAGCATTCAATGATTCATATATTTGCAAATTGTGGTAATTCACAATGTTTTGCCTTAAATTTTACAAACTAAGTCAATGGACTCAACTGATGATGATGATAATAACATTAATATTTGTCTATTTTTCTACTTATATACTCTAGTATATTTTATAACTTTCATAGCTATATTACCTACCGTATGTTGGAGACACTGGAAATTCTCTGCCTACTTACAGAGATGATCAAGTGACGTAAGTTTCTTTCTCTTTTTTCTCGTAATTTGCTTCTCAATATGAACGTCATCTAATCAACTTTCTTTATATGTTTTATTTCTTATGTGACATCAGTGAACTTATTTATTCCACGTGTCTTCTAAGCTATATATGACAGTGGTGGCTAAGCGTAAATGGAATCTTTAAGGTCAAATAAATTGTCGATTTGAGAAATACTTTTGAATGATTCCTTTTGGAATTCATGCAATGATGTTGTTAAGATGGCAATAAGCAAGAGAAAGGTGTATTTATTGCGAAAAGTTACTAAGTATTTACATAATACATATACATAACCTCCATTTGCATCTTCCAGTGTGTTCTGTCATCTGAACTATCTATTCATTTGGCCTCTAAGTGCGTTCACTACACTGCGAGACAATACAATGTTCACCAGGTACTTGGATATGAGCTACACTCCAGTTGCGAGGAATGATGATGATAATTTTTAAAAAAGCCTTCTACTTGTATTTTCATTTTCGTGGGTTCCTTTTTTCTAGAGTTACAAATGCCCAAATGCCCTGGTACGGCCGAGAGTGGGGAAAGTCAGCTTTCTCTCCCGAAATGCTCTCACATGGTCACGTGCATACAACCACTGCCAGGGAATTCTTACTCACTACCTTCTCGCGTCGGGGATGTTGTTTAAGAAATTGAGAGGACGAAAAGCGAATATCCGGCGCTTTAACCGGGTTGGTGAACATGGAGAGTCTACCTAGGTGAGTTGGAAAACCCTGACTCCAAACCAATGGTGTACATGGGCTCCAGTATCGTGAAGGAACAAATGGCATATGAATCAATTATTGGTCACTAGTTACTGTGGGGTTACATCTCCTTAAATTGCCCCACTGACTTGTGGGTCAGACCTTCAGGTCGAAGACTCTGAGTGTGGCCCCCTAAGAAAACCACCTGGTTCTCTTTGGACACTCGAGAAGTATCACAGCCCTCATACATACCAAATGAGATCTGTATGGCGCATATTTATTTGTTGCCTCATTGTACCAATATCTATGTGTTAAAATAAATAAATAAATAAATCATGCATGTAATAATGCTGTTTAAACGTGCCTTGTAGTTTTATTTCATATTTCTGTTTAGTGTTTTTACACTAAGGTTATGCACCTGAAATCTTAAATCTTAGCAGCCAATCTGATTCATGGGCTGATAGGGGTTTTTTTCAGTCATGCCATCTTTGCAAACTGTGATGCATGAAGGTGAAATTGTACCATTGGATATCAATCTGGTGGTTCTATTGGTTAAACATTCGATGCGTGACCTGTAGAACTTGGAGTCGATTCCACATCAATTATCTATGTAGTATGAACATATCAGTTTCATTCCTAAACGTTACATGTTGCATTATACCATCAATAATAATAATAATAATACCATAGTATGTAAGTATTTTGAATATGGAAAAAAAGGTGCAAAAAAAACAATGATTAAAATAAGTATTTTTGGTATTCAGACATAACAAAGCCAATATCATCTCTGTCCGTATTATTCGATACATATGTTGCTTCGTAAAATCTTGACTTATATTTTACTGAATAAATTAGGATAAATTTATAGATAAATAGCTTGTGTAGATTATGTATGATTTTGTTCAGGTCATATTGTCTCAATTCGATTGATCGCTCAATACTGACATATACTTCATATTGGATAGGCATAATATTACATCATTCTCCTAAAGATACAATTTTCCAAACAGTTTTCATTATTGTATACGATTGGGTAATGTTTATTGATTCATCATAACTTAGACTAGAGTTGTATAGATCATTTAACTTATTGGAATTTGATTCTATCAAACATAGTCCCAGAATACAAGGTAGTGAGGACAGTGTTCCTACTTACCATCGTTTTCGATTGTATTATATATAAATTCTAAAATGAATGAGATCATTTTGAGATTTCGTTTACTCTGTTTTGTATGATTCCAAATTTTGATCTGTTGTTTGTCTTTATTTTGGTGTCATCTATTAAATAAATTTGTATTCTTAATAGATAAGCCTGATTTGAATGATCATTGAATTATTTCTCAGTTAGTGAATGAATTCCTGGTTAGCGTTTGTTTTTAGAGAGTCAGTTTTCTACGAGCTCGGGTAGCTAATTCCATCCCCAACCCTCCTCTTTTATCCGGTCTTGGGACCGGCAGTAGCTCTAGAAGAGTTGCAGGTGGAGTTTCATTCATAGTGTCAAAAATCATTTCAAATAATTTGAACTTCTAAAACAATATACAATTCTTTTAATTTATACATTGATAACCGCTCTAACTTAATTGTCTAACTAAATTTCGTCCTAAACAACAAAATCATCAACACAACACACCTACCTTATATAGAAATGATCTGTTTTGGTTAGTGCTCAAGTATGATATCAGTTTTATTATGGTTATTTATGGTTGATTGTTTTCATTTATTCTTTTATTCATTTTGACCAATGTCATATATATCAGGACCTTCTTAGTGTGGATCGAATTCTATCGATCAATTTGCAATGTAGCCACTGGTCTAAGCGACTCTTGCGTAGCTATATTAAGATATAATGTGGTGTTTAAGAGGTATAGTTGAAAGGAAACCCTAGATCTAGGTTTCGTACTATTTGGATTAATTCATGAGTTTATTAGGACTTATTATTCAGGAATTCGGTTAATACGTTTATCATCTACAAGTTACAAATTTAATTACATATTATTTAGTTCATTCATTTTGTTTAATCATATAATAGATTACATTCAAATACTGTCTGAATTTGTTTACAGTTAGATTCAAGAGTACATACTTGCTATAATTGAGTCAGATTATTATTATTATATAGTGCCTTGGTGATTATCTAAGCGTCACTAACGGGGTTTGACTTAGTAATTTAAAATTAAATTAAGCATTAGATAGATTATTTATTATGATAAAATTCTCTGTGCTAATGTGGTATGGCAACTCGAACTGATGCACGTACGTAAGTACGAAGTTCTACGTTGTTACTGACTGACTGACTGACTATTATGATAAAATAATAATGTATTTGTAATATTCCAATAAGTAGAAAGTTTAAATCTTGACTTTCTATGACTTGATGTAATTCACTTTTCCTAATTAACATAAGTTTAGGTAGTACAGATATAAAATGAACTCAATTATCTAGTACATACAATAAAGTTTGATTATATCGATGTTGTCATTTGGGTTAAAGGTAATATGAAGAAAAATGAAACGATATAATAATTATCATGAGAAATTATTAAAAGGATAATAATAACCGATTACGGTTTAAAATGACAAAATAATAATAAAAATAAAACAAGGTCAAAACATACTGCAGAAGTGAATTAGGGCCAACGAAGTATAAGAGTTTGGATACATCGTTTTGCATGAAAAATTCGGTCTTGCATAAGTGTATCGCATAACTTGGCTCAGTGGTCTAGTTGGCTAAGCGCCTGGCGCGAGACTGATATGTCCTGGGTTCGGATCTCATGGGGTGTGGGATAGTGGATGCGCACTGCTGAGGAGTCGCATACTAGGACGAAACGGCCGTCCAGTGCTTCCAGGTTTTCCATTGCCCCCAAATACCCTGGTACGGCCGAGAGTGGGGAGAGTCCGCTCTCCCTCTCGAAATACTCTCACACGGCCACGCGTATATAACCATTGCCAGAGAAGTCCTACTCACTGCCTTCTCGTGGCATTATTGTTGTTTAGGAAATTGAGAGGACGAAAAGCGAGTGTCCGACGCTTTGACCGAGTTGGTGGATATGGAGAGTTCGCCTAGGAGACTTGGAAAACCCTGATTCCAAACCAATGGTGCACATGGGCTTCAGGATCCTGAGGGAACAAATGGAGTATGATCCAATCGTCGGTGACCGGCTACCATGAGACTGCATCTCCTGACGTTGCTCCACTGTCTTGTGGATCAGACCTTCAGGTCGAAGGCTACGGGTGTGGCCTGTTTAAAGAAAACATCTGCTTCGGTTTGAGCACCCGAGCAGTATCACAGCCCTCACATTAATCAAATGAGATTTATGTGGTGCATATGTATTTGGTGCTTCCTTGTACCAATATCTTTGTGTTAAAATAAATAAATAAAGTATCGCTAACGCTTCAGCACTTCATAAGTATTTGATTATGTTTCCCTTCAATCCACAGTTTCTTTGATTGTGTAGATTATTTTGAAGGAAGTGTTCTTTGGAGTGATGAGTACAGAGTTGATTAGGTGGTGTTGTATTGAATTGGTGATTGTTTTGCATTCCGTTCTTAATAGTCATGCCAATTAATGTTCTGAAATGCGTTTCCAAAGGGGTCTCTTTGTACGGCCAATGTAACCTACCCCATAGAAGCAAGTAAATTTATAGATGCATATCGATGTGACTCAAAACCGAAGCTTATCCTTAACACATCCGTGAATGGTAGGCCTACTTGAGAAGACAATATGAATACAGTGGTCTTGGGTGCTGTTAGAGGTATGAGGGCGGCTATCACTTCCCGGTTGCCCACACCGTGGAAGGGTTCTTCTGGAGGTACCTGAAAAGGAAATCGGATTAGAGGTGGTCTCAGTGACCTGAGAGCGTGACCGCAGTGCCCAAGGGACAACTGCTTGAGGCCGGTCGCGCACGGCCTTTTCGTGGAAGGTTTTCGACGTGTTAGCTCCGTTCTTCAAAGGGCCTTACCGCCGGAGACGGAAATCCGTGAGGTAAGGTGAGGTGTGCATTTTTAGGGTCGACCTTTTCTAACCCCACCCCTCCTTGTGGGAAGGCAGCATCGCTGTCATGCTGGTTGTCTGAAGGAAACACCTTACTGCTGTCACACCTCTGTACAGTCAGCAGTACGACTTCGCCTTCGGACCTTGGGTTTGTTGCTTTTAGTCTTACCGCTCTTCAACCGACCTGTCTGACATGGTAGGACCTTGAGGAACGGTTGTTCCAGTCAGTATAGCTCGGTTGCTTCATCACGATAGGCAAGCCCGACCACCACGTCAAGGTAGCAACAACGGTCGGGTGAGAAGACAATAATTATGTCTTGTAATTTATTTTTATCCTCCTATCCTTCTCCTACCCCCTTATTATTACACAACTTCATTTGATATTTGAAATCTCGAATCACTTTATAATGAAATCTTTCTATAGACATATCTACCAAACAACCATAAATGCGAATATACAGTTTAAGTAAATCACTTCATCGAAAAGAGAAAAAAATTTCTTTGAATTCCCTTCAGTTTTTATTTGTTTATAATGTGAGATTTGAACAGGTCTAAATGTGGTTATTTAAAGAAATGGTTCAAGTTGGATGGGTAGCGTTATGTTCGATTGAGTGCGGTACGATTCAGCAATGCACAAAGTGTTTCATCCATTTACCTTTCTTTACAGTTGAAGAAATGTTTTTGTTTTTGAATTATTTGGATACTTGAATGTTGAGTTCTACAGAGAATTTCTAGGTCTTTTTGTGTGGTTTATATATTCCTTGAAACGTGGTAAGATTTTATGAAACTTTCTCATATAGTATAGATCACAATCGATACAACCTAGTTTTTAGTTGTTATTCTGTGTAAATGTAATTGGAATGCTTTCCTTTATTCAAACTTAATCACTTTAAAGTGTTGGTCATTTTTATAGATAAAAAAACCCACCTTAACTCTGTGTAGTTTTAGGACTCATTGCAATTCTCTTGTTGTATCATGATGGTATGGTAAAAGTACCGTACCAACCTGTGATATTTTGATCAATTTTTCGCTTAATAACAATCTATTTGGTCTGGGTACATTTGGAATAATACTTATAAGAAGTCAATTCAATTACTAGATGCTTATTATATTTTTATATTCCTTCTTATGGAGCAATATTGATAGTTATTCTGAATAAGTTAATGACCAAAGAGAGATTACCATTGACTAACTACTTGATTTCTGTATTACCGATTTAAATGTGTTAGTTTTTGGTTCATGGTCAAGTTTCGAATTCTCTCTATATATATCATTTAGCAGAACTGTTTGATAAATCGTCACTCACCAGTGTCTTTTTCACTTTCGAAAGGGGATTTTATATAAATGGAGAAAAAAAATGTGTATTGGTAATTTAAAAATCTCCATAGAATATTAAAAAGTGAACAAGAAATCAATTGGAACAAATAATTATTATTCATATATATCTATAATTTAGAAAAAATCCCCCCAATGACCTAGTACGGTCGAGGGTGGAAAGATTTAGCGTCTACATTCATTGCCAGGGAAGTCCTACTCACTGCCTTGTCATAGCATTACTGTTGTTTAGGCAATTAAGAGGATGCAAAACTAGGGTCTAGCGCTTTAACCGGGTTGGTGGATATGGAGGATTCACCTAGGGGAGTTGGAAAACCCTGATTCCAAATCAAATGGTGCATATGGGCTCTAGTATCGTGAAGGAATAAATGGTGTATGAACCGATTATTGGTCACCGGCTACCATGGGCCTTCTTTTCCAGTTCTATCCAATTTTTGTTCATTTTTCTCATGTCTGTTCCCGTTTCTCTGCTTAGTGTATTCTTTGGTCTTCCTCTTCTTTTTTGGCCTTGAGGATTCCATGTGATGGCTTACCTTATGACGCAGTTGAGTACTTTCCTCAATGTGTGTCCTATCCATTCCGCCTGGAGCCCCTCTAGGGTTATTGTCAATCCTAAGTCCGGACAAATGGAGGAGGGTTAGGCATGGGGATAGCGACCCCATCCCGTAGAAAACTTACTCGCTAAAAAAAACGCTATCATATCATTTGGTTATTAAATGGTTATCTGATATTTTACAACTCATTGAAAATCATATCACTATATATATATATATATATAACTCTCTTGATTTCTTTAATCAGGATTTAATGTTGTGTTACCTAGATAAGGGGTCTAGGAATTGTCCTTGAATTGGATCGTCTTGACTATGTTACCTTTTAATTGCTTTACTTAAAGATATGATTATCTTTAATCTTTTTGTTTTTAGTAATAAGCTTATTATTATTATTATTATTATTATTATTATTATTATTATTATTATTATTATTATTATTATTCTACACAATATAGTTTGTTTAATTTTCATTAACTCACCTATATTCTAATGTTTATATTCATCTCTTTATCATTATTCTATACAAATGATATTAGGGTACAATATTTTCCAATGAATAACTATTCATCTAATGGATCAGTCGATTACTTAAACTATAAGACATTAGGTTAGTTATAAATTATGTATGCTATTTTTACTGATGTTCACATCATAATATTTTTAAATACAAGTATACAAGTACGTAAGTAATTTGCCTAGATTGATATATTATCTATCTTATTAATAGTAATAATCTGTTAATCATGTTCCACTGAAGTTCTTATATCACGAACTGACTTCAATTAGGAAATCCTTAACAATTAGGAAATACTGGAAATTTATCCTGTCTCGGTGGTATCTATCTACGATTTCATTAGAGTTTGAGTCTAAAACCTTCAAGCCTTATGGAAAACGCTTCAGCTTTAGTTATCTGAATTATAATCCTATTGTTTTTATTCTTCATTTAATCGAGCGTGACTTTTGTTTAATGCTATAAATCAGTAACTATTTCACTCCGGATATAGTTAAATCCCTTCAATCGTTCTTCACTATAATTCCAGGAATCACCTCTTAAAATTGGACACTAGTAAGTAGATGACAGTTTTGATTATAGAGTATTATAGAGATTATCGATTTCAAAGCCTTAGGTTTTATCGTCGGGACAGTCGTGAGTATGCACTACTGTGAAGCTCAATATTATGACCAGATAAATTTCCAGTCCTTCCTGGTTTTCAACGACTGTCTAACCAAAATTAGTCCGCGATATGGACATTCAAATCCATCAATCTCCGCAACACCCTATAACAATAGTATATTGAAACGATAATGGAAAAAATCATAATGTTTTGTATGAATTAAAAGCCTCAAAAGTAATTTCTATTTCGAATTTAAAAACTAGCTGCAGGACTATTTAAAATCCCTAAGAGTATTAGATCAACTTTCGGTTCTAGTAAACAACCATAATTTGTGAAGAGTACGTTAGTTGTACAGTTTGTATCATGATTAAATTATATCCCTAGGCGTTTGAAGTTGAGAAGTGCGAAATACTGAATTGCAAATCTGTGGTTCATCAATGTTTTCTTAATTGCTATGACTCTGTGCTATGTAACCAATGGGCATTAGCGAAACAGTTGTTAACTAGAAAAAAATCTCCACAAAACCCATTCTGATATTAATCAACTGCTCACTAGTGACTGACTTCAGGAGATACTTCTGGAGTTCTAGTGAGAAGCCGTTACCAGTGGAGTTCAACCAGGTCTGTCGTGAGATGTCAACTCACTGAAGAAAATGGTGTACGGTGGCGCAACTTCGTGGATTGGTTGAAGTTCGACATTAACACCGTTGGATGCCGGCCGGCTCAGTGGTCTAGTGGTTAAATGCTCGCGTGCAAAACCAGTAGGTCCTGGGTTCGAATCCCGCGTGGGTGCGCACTGCTGGGGAGTCTCGTACTAGGACGAAACGGCCGTCCAGTGCTTCCACGTTTTCCATGGTGGTCTAGCTTCAATTGACTCATGGTTTCAACCTATTAAAAAAATATCTGCCTGGTTCTCACTAGTTTTCAACTACCCTACTGATGATTACAGTTCACAATGAAAGTAATTTCCAACTTAGAAGAACTCGATAAACTTCTTAGTAAAATAATATTTGGTGTTACAATCTTTTGTTCGAGCAGTTGGTTATCGGTATATTTTTGTTTCTAACTTAATATCTCCTTTTTTTGGTGTACTTTAATTCGAATTATCTGTGTATCAAAATGCTATATGCTCTAAATTATTTAATATAGCTTGTTAGTTTATCTAATGCATAAATTCTGCTATTCCATAATACTCTGTATCTATTTATTGTATAGTAACAATAATAACAATGCTGTCTTGAAAATGGGTTATGTATATCGATTGTACGGGATGATCTAACAATTTCTTAAGTAATTAATATAAGTATTTATGTTAGATGGTCGTAGTTAATCGGCAGAAAATCCTCGACATAGTTTTGGTGTTAATTGGAAGTTGTCAGCAGGAGGTATATACAATTGTGGCAGAAATAATGCTCATTATAATCTGATCAACTAATCATCAATCTTAGTTTATCTCCTCATAGACTTACTCTAACTCACTGTTACATTAGTCAGTATCAAGATTCAAGGTAGACAATATTGGAGAACGGAGAACACGTGTTTCATATACCTCAGCCTATGAAGATTCACAGCTTCACCAACCGACTTACCATCTTTTCTTAGTTCTCTCCATCTAACCTTGCCATTATTTACATATTGAGACTGCATAGAAAAACAACAAGATCTCTTTCAGAGTTTAATTTCTCTGTCTTATATTCCCATCGTAAATGTCAACACTGTTAACAATATCTCAACAAATCCATTAGTTTAAATCATCTGTCCTATACATTACTGTAAAATTTACTGAATTTTGTAAAATAAACTAGTATAATCTTATGTTTGTTACAGTCGTCATTTTCTGTCATATCAGAAGGGTTTTTGTGGATATTATAGTGATTTCAATGGTTGAGATCATGAGTTAATTGAAGCTAGACCATCATGAAAAACCTGGAAGCACTGGACGGCCGTTTCGTCCTATTGTGGGACACCTCAGCGGCGCGCATTCACGATCCCACCTCGCGAGATTCGAACCCAAGACCTATCTGTCTCGTATGCGAACGCTTAACCACTAGACCACTGAGCCGGCCGGCATCCAGTGGTGTTAATGTCTAACTTCAACCAATCCACGAAATTGATCTGCACATTCACCATTGTCATCAGTGAGTTACTATCTCACAACAGACACAGTTAAACTCTACTGATCACTGCTTCTCACTAGAACTCCAGGAAATACCTTTTTGTTCATCACTGTCTATCATCTATATATTTCAATTACAAAGTTCTATTCTTTTACGCATTTTTCAAATATTTCGTATCTTAAACTGTATTTTACAGTCTTAATAATCCTTCCTAATTAACCATTATCATCCAAGACATCTTTTACAAAACTACCTTGATTGATTGAATGCTTTTTTTCTTCATGTATCGAAGTATTTCTATATATTAGAGTAAAATTTACTGAAGATCTGATTGAAAACTGTTATAACTTGTGGGTTTGTGCCCTTATCAATGTATAACGTAATAATACTGTCAATCAGAGAACAGTGAATTATCGACCGGACCAATGACGACGCATAAAACAAGTATGAGCAGTCTAGAGTCTTTATCGGTTGTACTTCCTGCTTGTTAAGTCCAGAACACTAATCTCAGCCTCTGGAATATGAATCATTTAGTTCAAAGATACGGGGTTTATATACCAATCAAACAGACCACATCGTACCATAAAATAGGATACAACATTTGTACAAGAATTAGCCAAATGTGGTTGTGAATAAGGGAGATAGTAATTGATAGACAGGATATAACTCAAGAATGCTAAATCGTATCATAATACTTCATAGGTCAAAATAAATCTTACAATAAGAGGAATATGAATATGCATAGTTGAGTTACTTAACAATTATACAATAAAAATATACGTGTATAGTATTGATCTATAAATGGATCCTAAACGTTACCATTCAATACTCTCATCGGAATATAACAAAAACAATCTTGTTCTAATCTTTGAGTTTTTCTAGTATGTTTATAAAAAACAAACACACCCATGACAGTTAATCATTCACTTTCATGTTTTTGTTTTTGTGTTGTTGAAACTATTCAATATCTCCATAGTAGTAGTAGTAGTAGTATTCTAAAGATGGAAAGTAATTCTATTTACATCATAATGATTGTATCAAAGGAAATGGTATTATGATCATATGATAATTCGTTTAATAATTACATGATTGAAATATTAGTCATTTTGTATATATGAAATTCGGTATAGAAAAGATGATTATTTCACTTTATCTCACTTGGTTAGAAATAATGATTAAAGTTTAAGTGATTCTAATAAAGATTCAATATGTCATTGATACGCATTGCATTTATATTCATATGGAGATTGTTGAGTTTAGATTAATATCATGAATGGGTTAATCTTAGACAAGCATTGAAAATATGGAAGCACTAGATGACCGTTTCGTCCTAGTGTGGAACTCCTTAGCAGTGCGCATCCATGATCCCACACCAAAGGGACTCGAACCCAGGACCTTCGGTTTCGCACGCGAACGTTTGACTTATAGACCACTGAGCCGGCATTCGATGGTGACTAGCTTCAAGATGAACTTCTTGGAGTTCTGGTCAGTAACAGTGACCAGTGGAGTTCAACCGAGTCTGTTGTGAGTCAGTTACTGACTGAAGACAATGAGTGGACGGTCGCACAGTATCGTATATTGGTTGAAGTTAACCATTAACACCATTGGATGCCAATTCAGTGCGCGAAACCGAAGGTTTTGGGTTTGAATCTCACGAGGTGAGATCGTGGATGCGCAGTGTTGAGGAGTTCCTCACTAGAACGAAACGGCCATCTAGTGCTTCCATGTTTTCAATAGTTGTCTAACATTAATCTATTCATGATATCAATCTAGGCTATTATTCTATGCAATCAACTAGAGCTGATTGAAGAAAAATATAGATTAATATTGATTAGATTAGAGTAATCAAATAGTTTATAGAAGATACTTTTATCTATATATATAAAGCAGTCATTAACATTAAATACACAGACTTTTATTAATAATGGTTGTGTTTGGTGTTCAATTTTCTGCTATGTTTCTATCTATATTTGAGTGAGAATAACTATGTAACACTTATGATTGACAAAAGAAAAATGTCATGTAGACTATCAGTTTCTATGAATGTAGCATTAACAAATAATGAAGGAAAAAAGGCTTAAATTATTGATGATAAAAGTTGTGTTTTTTTTCTGTGTTGTAATTACTTCCAATCACATGGTCATCCAATTACTATGAATTAAACACATGTTTACATACAGTGTGCCCTTCCGATGATTCTTTTTTTCTCTCTTTAATTACTCACATTTTTCTTTTCTTTTTTTTTCTGATTATCTAGAGTGGAATTTGAAGTACCCGAGAATTCGGTCTTCAGTCCAACTGACAAATCTTCACAATAGGTTAGCCACTACTCTTCATAAATATATTTATCCTTCTTTTTTTTTTAAAGTTTCAAGGGATGATAATATGAATCTATTTTCGATACTGGACTCCCTGTTCATAATAAATGTTGACTACTGGATTTTCACACTCATTCATATTGGTTGATACATATATTAATTGTACAACTATGTTCTAGAGAGAATTCAGTTAGTATATTTATTCTACAGAATAATTGTTCCTGTTTATTTAAAATATATACTTGTGAAGTCAGTGCGTGATGTCAAACGATAAATTTAACAATTTCTACCAAATTCTATACTAAAAATCCTATGAACTAACTTCGAAAGGTCATTCTTAGAGTTTTAGTGAGAACCATCGGCAAGATCAATTATGTTGGAGTCAAGCAATTTCTTTGCAATAAGATTCCACAACATTTCGAATCGATCGGACCTAGAAATATGAACCATTGGCTGTTGTCTTAATGATCCAAACGTGAAAGATTTAGTGATATAAGAAGGTCTTGGGTTCAATCTTGGATGGGATAGTGAATGAGTACCACTGAAGAGTTCCATACTCAGTCAAGTGTGCAACGTTGGACGTGGGATATGTGTACATCGGTTCAGGTTACCATATACCTCATAGAACAGTGAGGTGAAATTGTTGAGGCTTCTTTGTTTTCAATAATTTCCCTTGACTAATAACTACAAATAACCTATGCTAACAATTGTCTAGAGGGATTTAACAGATAGTATCTTAATACATTTCTAGACTTGTATGTTACTGTTGATAATAACGAACTGTGTGTTCAACACAGAGTTCCCTAAACATTTCTACTAGATGCTATATACATGTGTAAAGTACATCGTACAGTGTTGGTGATCTATTGTATACAGTTTACGTGTTCACTGTGTTCATATGATGTATCATAAGATATTTTCTCTCACTTAATTTACATATATATTTCCATCTATCTTTATGTATGCAAATGAATTGTATAATGAGTAATGTTAAAAATTTTCAATATTATTCAATTAGTTATATGGTACATTAGATCTGGTATAGATAGATATGTATCATTTCAAATTGTAATACTAAGAGGAATAGACAAAATGGAAATTAAATAGAATTAAATATTTTCACAGATTGAAATCATGAGTCAGTTGAAGCTAGACCACCATTGAAAACCTGGAAGCACTGGATGGCCGTTTCGTCCTAGTATGGGACTCCTCAGCAGTGCGCATCCATGATCTCAACCAAAAACTTAACAATCTCCACAACCCCCATACTGATAATTAACATGTGCTCACTAGTGACTAGCTTCGTGAGGGAATTCTCAGAGTTCTAGTGAGAAGCCGTGACCAGTGGAGCTAATCCATGTCGGGAAGAGACAGGTATCTACCTTAGTACAATGGAAGGTGGTCGCGCAATTTCGTGGATTGGTTGATGTTAGACACTAACACCATTGGATGCCGGCTCAGTGGCCTAATGGTTAAGTGCTCAGGCGCGAAGCCAGTGGGTCCTGGGTTCGAATCCCGCGTGGTGCGGGATCGTGGATGCGCACTGCTGAGGAGTCCCATACTAGGACAAAACGGCCGTCCAGTGTTTCCAGGTTTCTAACGGTGGTTTAACATTAATTAATTCATGAGCTCAACCAAAAAAATCATAAATAAAATAAAGAATATTTGAATGAACAATTGTTTCTGCAATCACTTCATCATCAGGCTCTACAATTATAAGTCCATAATGATTGTGATATTTTACTAAGGCCAAAAATAAGGCATGACATTAATGAATTTGACAATGTTACGTGTTAAAAATGGTGCACGTTTCCATCTGTTACGATAAATATCTATATACTTCAAAATTGTATTATTTGACAAATTAGAAAGTATATAGATATTTATCGTAACAGATGGAAACGTGCATCATTTTTAACACGTAACATTGTCAAATTCATTAATGTCATGCCTTATTTTTGGCCTTTGTAAAATATCACAATCATTATGGACTTATAATTGTAGAGCCTGATGATGAAGTGATTGCAGAAACAATTGTTCATTCAAATATTCTTTATTTTTCAATATTCTATGGGAATTTTTAAACTGCATAAATAAAATATTCAATTACTTCTAACCTTTAATTGTGTTGTTCAATTTTAATCAGTTGGAAGACTATTATCACAAATCTGATGTTATTTTGCTGATCGTAGTTTTTGTTCCTACTGTTGCTAGTGGTGGTGGTGTTGTTGTTGTTGTTGCTATGGTTGCATCAAATTAAACTCATAAATCTAGTAGCAATACAATTCTTTCTTTAATTTTTATTTTACAATTTTATTTCGATATAAGTAAAAGTGAAATCATGTTTATATCAATCAATCGTAGACTTATGATCATATGATTGTAACTTATAAAGTATGATAGATAGATTTTAACTGTTCAAATGATCTTTATTAGATTGTGGTTTTATGTGATATAACTTTGTCATGTAATCTTATGTAAATTTAGTAGATTTTTTGTTTGTTTGATGATAGATTCGTTGTTAAATAAAGGCAATATCATATGATTAAATTATGTGAGCGATAGTTAGTTGTTCAATTGTTATTACTCAATTGTTTAAGGTATACACTTGATTTAAACACCTGATAATAATCACCATATACCCACTAGTGACTACCTTCAAGAGGTATTTCATAGAGTTCTAGTGAGAAGTCATGACCAGTGGAGTTATTCAACCAGGTCTGTTGTGACATAGTAACTCACTGATGACAATGGTGGATGTGTCGCTCAGTTTCGTGGATTGGTTGAAGTTAGACATTATCACCTTTGAATACCGACTGGCTCAGTGGTCTAGTGGTTAAGCGTTCGTGCACGAGACCGATCGATCTTGTGTTCGAATCTCGAGAGGTGGGATCATAGATGCGCACTGCTGAACCAGTCCCATACTAGGGCGAAACGGTCATCCAGTGCTTCCAAGTTTTCCATGGTGGTCTAACTTTAATTGACTCATGAATTCAACTATAAAATTGATAAATACGCATTATTTTACGCTTGTATAAACCCTTTTTGATGAAGCATATATTAGAAAGAATAAATATCAAAATGCATAAAAAATACTTTGTGAGAATGTAAATCACGTATAAATTACTATTTTGATGGAGTTTTATTCTGTAAGATGGATGGTTTGGGCGTGGAGCTTTCATCGTTCTTCTTAACGACATCATCAGCACAAACTCCAGATAGAAGTGAAGTATTCGAATTTCTCCACATGTTGTTCATAGCTTGTCCTGTACACGTCGATGTTGATTGATTCTTGTTGAACTTAAACCTGTCATTGTTTACTTCTTTGTTTAAGGCCAACTAGAATTAATCAACATCGAGGTGTACAGGACAAACTGTGAACCATATGTAGAGAAATTCGAACAGTTCACTTCTGTCTGAAGTTTGTGCTGGTAATGATGTCGTTCAGAAGAATGATGAAAGCTTGATAACCAAACCAATCAGCTCAAAGAACGAAACTTCATCAAAACCATCCATCTGAGCTACCAATCTTCTCCATCATCTATAAATTACTATTAAATTAATTTGGTAATTGTGTATGTATATATAATTTATTTAGTTTATTTTAACACAGATATTGGTACAAGGAAGCACCAAATACATATACGCTACACAAATCTGATTTGATATGTGTGAGGGCTGTGATACTGCCCGGATGCCCAGACCGAAACAGGTGGTTTTCTTAGAGGGCCACACCCGTAGCCTTCGACCTGAAGGTCTGATCCACAAGGCAGTGGATCAACGTCAGGAGATGCAGTCTCATGGTAGCCGGTGACCGACGATTGGATCATACGCCATTTGTTCCCTCAGGATCCTGAAGCCCATGTGCACCATTGGTTTGGAATCAGGGTTTTCCAAGTCTCCCAGGTGGACTCTCCATATCCATCAACTCGGTTGAAGCGTCGGACACTCGCTTTTCGTCCTCTCAATTTCCTAAACAACAGTATTGTTGCGAGAAGGCAGTGAGTAGGACTTCTCTGGCAATGGTTATATACGCGTGGCCGTGTGAGAGTATTTCGAGAGGGAGAGCGGACTCTCCCCACTCTCGGCCGTACCAGAGCATTTGGGGGCGTATATATAATATAGTTAATTTCATGTTCTAATAACTGTTTTATAGAAGATATGAATGAGTGATAACCAAAGTATCAATTCATATTAATAGTAGTATATTTTTCTAATTCAGTATGCATATTTTTATGATAATAGAGATTTGAACTCAAATGACTAGTTTCATATTTTTCTATACAATATCATAATACTTATTGAAGTAGTTAAGTACGTTTATTACTCACTTCATTTATCGCATTAACTTGATCTTGTCATGGATTGAAAAATATCGCTTATATTTTCTTCGAATAGCATCAGTTTTCAGTCTGTTAAACAAAGAGCAAGTTTACTTCAAAGTGATTTGCTTTCTATTACTCTATGACTGTGTAACAGTCTCTTTTTTCTCTTTCCATTATTATTTCACTAAATTATACTCTTTAACTAACATCTTCAATCCCTAATCTTTCCGATTACTGCTTATACTCTTACCGCCTCTACCACTACGAGATTTAAATCAACAACTGCATTTCTGTGCTAATGTGGTGTGGCAACTTGAACTGATGTACATACGTACGAAGTTCTACGTTGTTACTGATTGACTGACTGTAACAGTCTTATAGAAATGAAAGTATACAACTGATTGAATGTTTTTATGAAACAGTACTTTTTTTTTCGTGAAGTAAACATGAGTGATCAATATACTATGGTTAAGTAGGAGGGTACAAAGTTAATCATTTGTTAATTAATTCCTTTAATCTCCATCGATTAAAATGGTTATATATGTCAAATCATCTACTTAGACGTGTAATACTTGATTGAAGCACAATTAAGTTGAAAAGCGATTAAAGTATATTCAAACTAGTGACATTGAATGAACCAATCAGAATTGAGATATAATATAATATAGATTTTTGAGTGAAATTAATAGTCCAATAAAAGATAACTTGTGTGTTATTATGAAGTAAGAGAATAGTTAGTTTTTATAAGGTTTGATATTAATGCAAATTATATTTTATGCAATTAAACAAAGGATAACATATTGGTTTTATTTATTTAAATACATAAACATTACAACACCACATAAATCATTCGATGTATGTCAGCGTTGGGTTACTACCCGGGGGTGCCCTAACAGAAGCATGTGGTTTTCTTAAAGGACCACAGTCAGAGAATTTGACCTAAATGTCTAATCCACAAGGAAGTGGAGCAACGTTAGGAAATGCAGTCTCATAGTAGTCGATGACCAATAATTGGATCATACACCATTTGTTCCTTCAGAATCCTGGAGTTCATGTCAGTCAGTCATAGGGAGGTTGATTATGAATACAGTGGTCTTGAGTGCTGTTAGAGGTATGAGGGCGGTTATCACTTCCTGGTTGCACACACCGTGGAAGGATTCTTCTGGAGGTACCTGAAAAGGAAATTGGATTAGAGGTGGTCTTAGTGACCTGAGAGAGTGACCACAGTGCCCAAGAGACAACTGCTTGAGGTCGGTCACACACGACGTTTTTATGAGTAATTTTTGTGTTAGCTCTGTACTTGTTGAAACCTTACCAGCGGAGACGGATATCAGTGGGATAAGGCGAGGTGTGCATTTTTAGGGTCAACCTTTTCTACCCCCTCACCCATCCTTGTGGGAAGGCAGCGTGGCTGTCATGCTGGTTGTCTGAAGGAAACACCTGACTGCCGTCACACCTCTGTACAGTAAGCAGTACGACTTCGCCTTCGGACCTTGAGTTTGTTGCTTTTAGTCTTACCACTCTTTAACCGACCTGTCTGACATGATAGGACGTTGAGGAACGGTTGTTGCAGCCAGTATAGCTCGGTTGATTCATCACGATAGGGAAGCCCGACCACCAAGTCAAGGTAGCAACTACGGTCGGGGGAGTTCATGTACACCATTGATTTGGAATCGGAGTTTTCTAACTCTTCCACCAACCCTGTTAAAGTGCCGGACATTCGATTTTACTCCTCTCAATTTCGTAAATAACAGTCATGCTACGATAAGGCAGTGAATAATGGCTGTATACGCGTGACCATGTGAGAGCATTTGGAGAGGAATAGTTGACTCTCCACATTCTCGACCGTACCAGAGCATTTTGGAGCACATTGGTTTTAAGCTAGTTAAGGATATGATTCAATTGGAAGATGTTTAAATGTTGGTTGAAGAAAAACAATATCATTGGATCTATTCGTTGAGTGTTGATTTGAGTAATGCTACTTGTTCTGCAGAGCCTGTGTAACATCAGTGGTTGTTGACACGATGTAACGTATCTGAAAATTGGTTAGATTAGTACGGATTTTCTTGTTCTTTATCTTTTAGTTTTTTTATAATTTTATACGTTACTTCACGCCCTCTATTCCAGGCTTTTGTGTAATCCTTTCAACCTCTATATCTTCTATATTTGACCTTTATTGTCATTTATGCCAATTATTTAAAAATAGACTTTGTTATTATTTTCATTCAACTGTGTGATGATGTGAATTAGTGTTCTTACTTGAACTTATGCATATTTGTACCATGTTGTACGTATTTTATATAATACTGATTAATTTTCACGTAATTGAGGAAGATATTAGTTGTGTACATATAACCACTGAAACACATTCATAGTGCTAACAAAAATATACAGATATAAGCAGATAATAAATATGTTTTCAGAAAGGGAATTTTATGGATATTATAGCAATCTTAATAGTTGAATTCATAAGTCAATTAAAGCTGAACTACCATGGAAAACCTGGAATCACTAAACGGCTGTTTTGTCTTAGTGTGGGACTCCTCAGCAATGCGCATCCACGACCCCGCCTGCGGCATTCGTACCTGGAACCTATCAGTTTCATACATGAACGCTTAACCACTAGATCACTGAGCCGGCAGTCGACGGTGAATCCGATAAGTTCTGGATTCGAATGCTGCGGGTGAGATCGTGGATGCGTACTGCTGAGAATTCTCGTACTAGAACGAAATAGCGATCTAGTACTTCCACGTTTTCTATGGTGATCTAGCTTTAATTGACTCATAAATTCAACTATTAAAATTAATAAATATGTGATGACAACATTCTTGTTGAATTCTACAATTTAATTGTCAACTTAAACGATGTATATAAGATGTTTATGTTTTATATTATATTCTCTTTGATACTGATTATAATATAATTGAATGATTTTTTCTGGTTAGCGCTTTTTTAGCGAGTTAGTTTTCTACGGGATAAGGTCGCTAACCTCCCATGCCCAACCCTCCTCCTTTATCCGGGCTTTGGGATCGGCAGTAGCCTCCGGAGGGACTCCAGGCGGAGTTTTTATACTGATTACATTGTTAAATTTAATTGGTTTAAGACATAGAAATTGTTTCAATGTAAAAATGATTTGTTTATATTTAATGAAACTCTCTTTCTTCAAGTTGTAAATTGATTATACTTTGTAATTTATTTGATTATTTTGTCATATGGTTTATTTAATTGTCCAATTTCTAGATAAACTATAGTACTTTATTATTTTAGATTAGTTCCTTTAAAACCAAGTTTCATTACTTTTCTGTCAGAAAATCAATTTGATTTGACATATATATGTATAATAATCATACAGTCTTGTGAGCTGAATCTCAGTTTATGGATATGTTGATCATATAAGCACTGATAGATGGATACGGAGGATGTACCTAAGGGGGAGTTGGAAAACTCTGATTCCAAACCAAATGGTGTACATGAACTCCGGGAACCTAAGGAAATAAATGACGTATGAACCGATTGATGATCACCAGCTACCATAGAACCACATCTGTTTACTTTGCTCCACTTGCTTGTGGATTAGACCTTTAGGTCGAAAGTTCAGGATGTGGTCCCCTTAAGAAAACCACCTGGATAGTATCCTAATCCTCACATAAATTGAATGATTTATGTAGCGTATATCTATTCGGTACCTCGTTGTACCAATGTTTACGTAATAGGTGAGCTATAATTAGATATTTTTCCTGTTATATATTGCTTAATGTTTACAGGTCATTAATATAGTTATATAATGATGGATGTTGATTTCATACAATTCATTTTATATTTAATAATCAAATACAATTCACTTTATAACTGATCAATGTATCTAATTGAAATGTTTAATGTTAATATCATTTACATAATTGACCTCTTGACTATTTTGTCTAGAATGTTAATAAAAGGTTTCATGATCAAATTACTAATTTTACATAGTGGGATTTCATTCAATTCTTCACTATCTTAAATGTACATGAAAATTAGAAACAAATAAAAAAAAAGAAATCTGTTAAGCAAAGATGAATAGTACCTAGAAGTGGAATTCAGTTTGACTCGCGTTTCGTCCTATTTGGGACTCGTCAGCTGATTGTACTTTTAGTCACAAATAGAATGAAACGTGGGTTGTGGATTCCACTCTTGGCCATTATCCATCTTTACTTATAAAGCTTATGACTTAAGGCTATATTGAGACAATCCGCATAGGATGTACACATGCCAACAAGAGACTGATCAATTACAGTCTTAAATAACAATCGGAAGATACAGGTAAAATAATACGAGGTGAAATAAAAAGAAATCTGTTTAGTTTAAACATTATAATATAGGCATTATGGATTAAGTTTATTTCATGGATTCTATTCAGTGAATATATAAGTCTGTTTTATCGTAATGTTTTAGAACGTAATTTCATTGGATCTAATTGTTCGTACTACCATTGACCTGATCTGCTTCATTAAAATAGGATTAATTTAATAAATATATCAATCAGCTTGTAATTATGTCAAATGAGTTGTTATCATTCACATGATTTTCACCTAATTAGTCGATTAGTGAAACTTCATCAGTTGAGATGGCTGGGATACGTGTTACGTATACCCAACCACCGACTGCCATGACGTGCGATGTTTTGTGGTTTGGGAGTAGGTTGGAAGAAAGCTAGGGGCGGCCAGACCAAAACATGGCACAAGTCCATGAAGTCACTGACAAGTGGGCTGTGTTATGTTGGTAGGTGTAGACTACCTGGTTGGAATCCGCGAGATGATAGCAACCGATGGTTAGAGACGTTGAATGATATGGCTCAAAATCGTTTGTAATGGAACAGGTGTTCTTCCAAATCCTAATCTGAATCCTCCTTGTCTCTCTTTTTCTCTTTCCGAATTTATTTAACTGAACTATACTTGTTGAGTAATATCTTCAAACCCTAAATTTTTCCGATTACTGCTTATACTTTTGCTACCTCTACGACTACGGGATTTGAATCGACAACTGCATCTCTGTGCTAATGTGGTGTGGCAAGTTGAACTGATGTACGTACGTACGTACGTACGAAGTTCCATGTTGTTACTGACTGAATTAGTCGATTAAACAAGCGCGATTATAAATGACAAACTTATCCAAATATATCACCTATGAATAATTATTTTGATGACAACCGTGCGTGACGTGAGAATGTAATCGATAGTCGTGCAGTTGGTTAAATTAAGTCGTTAGTAGATCGTCAATTTCTTCACTCGCATAACTTAGTGTAGATGTAATAATAATCTAAGTGTAATTTTATGTATCAAGTAAGAATGCTGAATTGTTTTCCCCTTGTCTAATGTAACGATATGTGCCTTTTGTTATCCTTCACAAGATTCTTTAAAGTTTTAATCTCCACTCTTACTATCGACAAAAATACTTCTCTGAGTGATAAAAACTAGATTTAATATAACTATTGTCTGTTGATGTTAAATGATTAGAAGTACCTTTCAGAGAAGCCTGGACCTAGGCTTTATGCTAAATAAAGTTTGCCATCACAATAAGTTTCCAAACTTAAGGGAGACTGATACTGTTCTTATTATTCGAAACAGGCATTGCTCAGAGTGTTGTCAGAGACAATGCCGCTAATCTGTCCGGTTCTTAACTGACCCTCTATATGACATATTTTCACACTGAATGATCACTTAGTAGATATCATTCTTGTAATTGTCCACTACTTGGTGACGATCGAATCCTCTTTTTTGAGCTACAAAATGAACACTAATCCAAATGACGTTTGGTAATTCCTCTTCGAATTCACCACAGTATCATCCACAGTATCTTGTTGAGATATACCGATAAGTATAAAGTATTATTCCATAATTTCTTGCCTATTTGCTTTTGATAATACAATATAAAACACAGAAGTCTTGTAATATTGAATCACTTAAAGTAATAAGTGGAAGTTTGGTCAGCCAAATTCTGTATTCCTTAGTAGTCTATAACTAATATGTGTAAATTATCGTCTGCACATATAAATGACATAATTGTTACTGTATTTGTTAATCTCTGTTTACTCATTAAATAACTTACCTTTTTTCCTCCCTCTCTCTCTCTAAATATAATGTCTCCAGGCTGTATATCTCATGAACAATAATCATATGTAAGAAGATAACCATGGTAACTACTTTCTTTTTTATAAATTCCAGGATAAACAAACAAAAAATGGCTCAAATATTATTTACTCCTTATTTTTACTCATCTATTTCATCATATCTTATGGATGGATAATAATATTTTTTCAATTTTTATTTTGAGAAACTTTTTTTCTACTTATATCCACCGCCCCCCCACCTCCACACCTTTCTTTGTTTATGTTCCTTATCAGATTATTTATGTAAAAATCTTTATACTACTTAAAACTGTTTTATAAGTAGTCATTGATTTGGTTATTTTGTAAACTTCTTTCTTTTTCTTTTTATAAAAACAAATAAACAATAATGATTATTATTATTTTATATTAATTATTAGACTTATATTTATATATGGCATTTGTATTAGAATTAAATGGTGAAATATCATTTTAATCAAATGAAGTTACATAACAATCATGGGGTAAGCTAGAAAAATAATTTATGAGTTAGATCATAGTTGTATGTTTGTGTGTGTGTGTGTATGTGTGTGTTTTCTGTCTTCATACCTATCCATTGGACTGTTATCTAATCTATCCATTAGTTTCTTCTTTTACTCTATGATTATTATGTAATCTTAGTTGATAAGAAGAGTTTTAAATCCATGATATAATGTAATCTTTTCTATCCTTTTTATAGACTTATATATTTTCCATATATATAACTATAAATACCTTTATTTGAACATATTCTTTTGACAGACATAAAGAGAGAGAACCATTCATTCATATTGTACTTTATGTTTTATTCAATAAAACCATTGTATTAACTACCTACTTATTCATTACAATGTCATAACCTTTTAGATTAAAAAAACCTGTGCTCACTAGTGAATTGGCTTCAAGAGGTCTATCCTGGAGTTCTAGTGAAAAGCAGTGATCAGTGGAGTTCAGCCAGGTATGTTATCGGATAGTAACTCACTGATGACAATGGTGGATGTGTCGCTCAATTTCGTGGATTGGTTGTAGCTAGACATTATCACCGTTGGATACCAGCTGGCTCAGTAGTCTAGTGGTTAAGCGCTCTTACGCGACACTGATAGATTCTGGGTTCGAATCCCGAGAGGTGGGATTGTGGATGAATACTTCTTAGGAGTCCCACAATAGGACGAAACGGCCATCCAGTGCTTCCAGGTTCTCCATAGTGGTCTAGCTTCAACTGACTCATGGTCTCAACCATTGAAATCACTATAATATCCACAGAACCCATCTGATAATAAAATAATAATAATCTCATACTTGTTGGTTAATGTAGGTAATAATATATGTAGATCAATTATAATGATTAATATGAAAGAATTCCATATGAATGGCATTTGTAAACTTAACTAATTGAGAGATGTTTCTACTTTGGTTTAGATAGTTATCATCAGTCTAGAATGTGAACTCTTCAAGGGTTGAACTCAAGCATTCCTGATATCTAATGATTTAGACTTTGGAGCATTTTGTTTTTAACAATATCGATAGATGATATTTTAGAACAAGAAAGAAAAATGAGTTGAATCAATTATTTAATATGTTCTAGATGAGACTATAATTTATGAATGACCTTTAAGCGACGTTAAAGTGACCTTGAGAGTGTTCACCTAATAACCAGGACGAAATAAGGGTTAGGAACCTGGGTGAGGAATTAAGATTACGATTTACAGTTTATAAATATAGTTTTCATTATGAACTGAGATCAACTGAATTGTCAAAGCTCTATTTAGTCGAATGAATAAATGAATTTTGCACCAAAATCTGAGAACTGTTATCTAAAAGTAGATTTTATGTGTGTGTATCTGTGCATGCATTTGAAGTGTTAGACGTAGTGTGAAGTAACTTTGGATGGGACTTATCCATTTTTTGATATTCAAAACGATCAATAATGTATAGATGCTTCAATTTTCATCATAAAAATAATGCCTCCGTCAACTCTGTTATTTTAGAAGGTGAATGCTAAGGAAATAGCTTTTTCTCAACCATATTACACTCTGTCCTCTCTGACTATGACTTGTTGTATTAAGAAACAAGAAGAACACAACCGGTAAAGTATTTTTACCTATAGCTTGTTCCCACTCATAAGTGTTTGTGAATTCTTTCACTTTGGATATAAATATCTAAATATTTGACTAGTTTCTATTTAGATATGTGTCTCTTGAACTAATACTTCGATCTTCTTTAAAGATACACCTTTCTCAATATACTTCTGATTATACTTAACAAGTGACTACAATATACGAGTACGGTTGTAGAATGAACCTTATAAGAGTTTAAACTGTTTCTGTTGGATCAAAATATCTATCTGATTATCATATACTATAAATAGCATAACAGAAAAGTACTCTTTTTAATACATTGCTCCAATTAGAAATCGGTCGAATGATAACTGTTTATGATCGGCCAAGAAATGACTTCTATTTCTAACGTATGAGATATCACTGATAGGATCGACAGATCCTGAGTTCGAATCTCGCGAGATGAGATCGTGGATACACACTTCTGAAGAGTTTCACAATAGGATAAAACGGTCGTCCAAGTGATTTCAGGTTTTTCATGATGATCTAGCTTCAATTGAATCATAATCTCAACTATTAGAATTACTATAATATCCACAAAACCCCCTTCTTATATATATTCCTGATTCTGTTTACTGAATAATCTTCCTTTCTTTTTCTCAATCTCTAAGCGGTTTTGTTCATATAGAGAACGATTGCATATCAATATCGAAATTGGACAATACACGTTACAAAATCTATTCGTAAGTAAGTAATATGTTCAACAATGACGACTTGATTCAAACTGATAAGCAACGGATACTTTAGTAGAAAAAGTGTTCAAAATTTCTATTGTGTTAATCATATGACAAACTATAGGGGGGGTAAATGACTGTTTTCTGTTAAATTTATATCAGAATATACCATTACATACAATTATATTCTGTAGTATCTGGTGCCATGTTAAACCAACATAAATGGCGTATAACCAATCGTTGGTCACTGGCTACCGTGAGACTGCATCTCCTTATATTGATCCACTTCCTTGTGGATCAGACCTTCAGGTCAAAGGCTATGGGTGTGGCCTCTAGCGAAAACCACCTGCTTCAGTTTGGGCATCCCGGCAGTATCACATCCTTCACACATATCAAATGAGATTTGTGTGGCGCATATGTATTTGATGCGTCCTTGTACCAATATCTATGTGTTAAAATAAATAAATAAATCTATCCATCTGTAGCTTATTTAAGTCTGACTATAAGTATTGAATCACACTTTGTGGAATTAAGTTAGCTCACTTACCTTTTCAGCTACGCTTCGTTTTCTCTAGCTCATTTATCTAATCGTCTGTTTGGATCAAAGAGCATACGAAATATGCGTATTCAAAATTTATTCGCATATTTATACCCAATGGTAGTTCAGTGAAATGATGATGACTGTAGTATTCAATGTTCATTCAAAGAATTTCAAGTTTGAATACAGGATTATTTGTAAAGGTTTGGACAATCGGAGAGTATCATTAGCCGTTATTTATATAGTGTGTCCTTGAATCTGTGGGTTATATTAATATAAGTTGAGGATTTTACGACAAAGTTCATAAAATAAAATCATTTGACCTAATATGATGCATATACATTACATAGTACACGCATAGGCATAGATATTTCCGGTCTACAGTATACGTTACATGCATAGTAACTTTGAAAAATGAATGAATATCAAGTATTCAAATCACTTTTGTTTGGAATTCGTCTATTGACGATGTATCCATTCACGTTTATACCACAGAAAAGTTTAATGTCGGCTCCTGTGCACTAATTAACCTATATTCTACAACTATTCTCTCTGTTTCTCAACACAATTGATAAACCTTCCTTGAGATAATCTAATGAAGTACCTAAAGGAAAATTCTTTCTTCATCTATACATTTCACTTTTAACTATACGATACACTACTTCTGATAACTTATCAAAGTTTCACATAAGTTCATCAAACAAACTTCTACTATCTCCAGAGTAACACAGTAAGATATCGGTCAATCTTTACCACCCCCCCCCCAGATCAGTATGGACAAAAATCGGTGCTTTCAATGTGATATGGTCATCGTCGGATCAGTATGAATCAATGATAAAATATTCGTAAATGATAGAACACATAAGAATACAGTATATATCAAATAATGAAGTTTGTTGGAAGGAAAAAGTAACTAATAGTACAACACCTAGATATTGGACATAGAACTAAATCATTTACAGTAAATTTCAAATAATCGTACTATGATCTTTTGATTAACACTTTATATGTTACAACTATTGACCCATGTTAATTGTTGCTGTCTTTCATTGTGCTCTTTGTAAGGTAGCTTTGTGTTTGTTGATCTACTGGGTTTTAAGTTGATAGTTTCTTAATACTAAAATATGTTTATGTATTCAATTGAAACGACGACTTAAACTACCTTTACTTACTTTACTTACGCTTAATACTCCTCGTGAAGGAGTATAAGCTGCCCATCAGCACTCGCTATCCAACTCTGTCCTAGTGAAACGACCTTTGCACACGAAATATATTTATCTCAGCATAAAAAACATCGACAGAATACGATTCATGATAAAAACACAATCATAAGTCAGATTTATGTATGTAAGTGTGTGTGTGTGTGTGTAAGAGAGTGAGAGTGAGAGAGAGAGTATGATGATCAGTAGTATTCGAAATATTGTACTCACTAGGAATTCCCGAAACAATACAATTTAAACCAGACAGAATTAGATAAACACAAAAACGAACATGTTGTATATGAAATTCGAAATCAGCGGATAATCAAGTACAAAAGAATCAAAGAGAATTTAAACAAACAACAAGAACACAATGTTTGAATGCCTATTCATATTCGATAGTGTATGTGATATTCAGATTGAAAAAACGGCATTAATGTAATTCCAGTGTAAAAGAACACTGTGCATGAATATTTGTTCATGTATTTTTTAATGATATGAATAAGATGCATACTAAAAACCTTCATTCATATGAAACTATCTAACATGTAGGCCTAAAAATGAAATGACAAGAATATCTTAGGTCTACAGGTGTAATGTACATGCAGAAGTTAGAAATCATAATGAATAAAAGTAGAACGTTAATTTAAATCATCATCATCATCATCCAAAGCATCATCGTCATCATCTAGAGCATCGTCATCATCCAAGGCATCATCATCATCATCATCATCCGAAAACTCAAAAGAAACAACGATGCAATAATGTGATCCATAATCACGATATAATAATTATAAGGTTTTAAATAATCAATATTTATCGCTAAGGTAGATGTGTTTCTATGGCTTGTTTTTTGTTCACTGAGCTCAAATTTTACATTGTCATCATTAATCATCATAATTAGCTTTTAAGATTTTTTAAAACTTTTCATTACCATTTTTTTTTCAAGTTAAGACTCAGTAGCTAAATGAATCACTCTATGACATTTGAAACGAAAGGTACTAAGTTCGAATCCCGGAATGAACATCAACTCTATGATGCAGATACATCCAATTGACAAATATCAAATAGAATAAAACGTGCATCAAACTGGATTCTATTACCTGTCATCATCATCCATCTCTGACAATCCGTATAGTATGTGTATATGCCAACAAGAGGACTGATCAGTAGCAGTCTTAAAACATCCATGAGAAGATTCATACAATCAATCAACACTTAACATACTTCTTCCTCAACTTGTATTATACATTGGCAATTCATGAATAGTGTATTAGAAATGTTATTTGGTATTCTTTATTAAAGTAAACAAATTAAAATCACAGCAGTAGTTCATGATATAAATAACATGACCTAACAGTGAGAAAAATAAACAAACAAACAAACAAAACAACTACAAGTTTCTATTACATTCATAACAGAATCTTCTATTACATACAATTCAATACTACTCATATCGGTGAATATTGAATCTCAATTAAAACAATTTTAGTCGAATTCAACTGTCAACCAAATCTGACAGTCAATCAATAAATTATCTTAAATCAATCTAAACAACTCAATATAAGATCAAAATGAAAGACAATCAAGTTGAATAGATCAATAGTAATCATAGTATAGTGATGAATGATAGTAAAATTAGAATTCGATATGAATAAAACGAACTCTTAGCCCTTGGTGTTATTGTTGGTGTTTCTATTGACTTACTCAAGTTATTCCTCATGGAGAAGGAGTATAGGCCGTCTATTAGCTTTTCTACATCCAACTCTGTCATGGACAATCTTTACAAGTTGTTTACAACTGTTATTCATCCTATCCAATATCTGCTTCTGATTACCAAGTCAATGTGTTCTTTGGTTTTCCTATTTTCTGTTTTCTTTCAGGATTCGAAGTTAGCGCTTGCTTCGTGATGCAGTTTATTAATTTCCGCAATGTATGCCCTATATACTTCCAACGTCTTTTCCTGATTTCCTATTCAGCTGGAAGCTAGTTTGTCCCCTCTCCCACAGAAGGCTGTTGCTAATGGTGTCCGATCAATGGACATTCAGTATCTTAAGTAGACAATTGTTTATAAATACTTGTAACTTTTTAATGATGGTTGTGGTAGTTCTCTAAATTTCAGCTCCGTATAGTAGAACTGTTTTCACGTTCGTATTGAAAATTGTGACTTTGATATTGGTTGACAGTTGTTTCGAGTTCCATATCTTCTTCAACTATAGGAATGCTATTGATGCTTTGCAAATCCTTGCCTGCATTAGATCATCCTTGTTCATTTATAATACTGATCAAGTACATGGAACTTTTCACCTCTTTCAGAGTTTCTCCGTCAATTGTGATTGGGTCGGTTAATTGTTATAAAACATTGCTATACAACTTGATATAGAAATACAGATAGGCAAAATAAAGGTAACCACTACCACCAATATTACTCTGTGAGATTTAGTTTTTCCTATATCAGCGAGGATTTACCTTGATGTGCAGTCGCGAACTGAGACGATAAATCTATTTAGTGCTTCTTGCCTTCGCCAACAATGTTCGTAAAACAAACTACAATCAAGTCATTACAGCAAAACATTCTTCTAATCACTGACATTATATTGAAAGTGTAAAACTATCCACAGTGAATAATTGAATGTACTGGGTGAGAGGAAGCTGAGAAACTAAAGTGTAAACATAACTTTTCAAATGAAAGTTTATTCTGTTGTCGATGGTCGACCTTTGAGCGATGTTAGAGTGACCTTGATAGTGTCTACCCAACAACTAGGAGCAAATGACAATTATAAAGCAGTATGAGGAATCGGAATTATGATTTACAGTTGATAGTTAAGGTTAAGAATTAGATTTAATGGTTTTCATCACGAACAGAGATCAACTGAAATGCCAAAACTCTATTTAGCTAAATGGATGAGTGAATTTCGCGCCATAATCCGACACCTGTTATCTTATACATGATTGGTTCGTTCATAAACTATAGTCTCTCCTTGTTCTCTGTTATCTCTGTCATTCTCCATATTTAGAAAATATGCAGCATCAGAACCTACGTCAACCACAAAAATCAACAAAAGGATCGCCCTACCACACATAAAAGGCATAACAGAAACCCCAACTGCTGAAAACCTTCGGGATAGGTGTGGCACACAAACCGACAAAATCACTCCAATCAATCCTATGCAAACCAAAGCACGAAATTACAAAGGAAAACAAATCAAACATCATCTACAAAATAAATTGTACCAACTGCGACAAACACTACATCGGACAAAGTGGACTCCCCCTTCACCTTCGCCTACATGAACATCAATTAGCAGTCAAACGCCATGACACTTCCTCATTTATATCAATACACGTGGACAACTGCGGACACTCATTCGATTGGAAAAATGTGGAAATCTTGGACAGAGGAAATTCCAAAAACACCAGAGAATTTTTTGCAAGCATTGCAGTCAGGTCAATCAGCAATCAACAAACACATTGAAATCGATCCAATTTATCAACCAATCAGGAAAATTATGCACAAATATAGGAACAAAAATCAAACCAACGGGAGACACAACCAAAACAAAGAAGTAAACAATGACAAATTTAACGTCAATAAGAATCAATCAACATCGAGGTACACTGTACAAGCTTTGAGACACATATGGAGAAATTCGAACACTTCACTTCTATCTGAAGTTTGTGCTGGTGATGATATCGTTCAGAAGAACGATGAAAGTTCCAAGACCAAACTATCCAGCTCAGAGAACAAAACTCCATCAAAATCATCCACCTGAGCTACTAATCTTCTCCACCATTTCATGCATTAGTTGTTTGAACAATGATAAATTAAAAACAACACCAATTATGTAGAACAATAAAATATTGGTCATGAAATTGTACACATGGATTTATTGATTTAAAAACAACAACAACTTATAGTGGAGGTCATATTATATTTATGTTGAATAGCTTGACATTTAACAATAGACTACTTAGAAGTGAAGTGTTCAAATTTCTCCATATACGATTCATAGCTTGTCCTGTTGACCTCAATGTTGATTGGTTCTTGTTGACCTTAACCTTATTATTGTTTACTTCTTTATTTTTGGTTGTATCTCCTATTGTTTTGAATTATTTGGGTCTATGTATTGTGTATGATTTTCCATCCAATTTAGACAACACGACTATCTACGCAAACAAAATTATGTTCACATTTCAAAAAATAATTGTTTGCTAGTTGAATTCATGAGTCAATTAAAACTAGATTATCATGAAAAACCTGAAAGCAGTGGACAGTGATTTGACATGTGAAACCGATAGGTCCTGGGTTCGAATCTCGTGAAGCAGGATCATAGATACACACTGCTGAAGAGTCCTACAATAGGATGAAATGGTCATCCAGTACTTCCAGATTTTCCATGATAGTCAATGTTTAGCATCTTATCCTAATGACTTAAGATGAAAATTGATGTTCACTTCATCATAATCCAAAATAACTTATTCATTATGAAACTGTATAGATAAACATTTTACTTCAAGTGAAACATTGGCAAAGCAAGGGCCATATTCCTACAATTGAAGAATATATGGAAGTCAAAACAACTTTCAACCAATATCAAAGTCACGATCTTCAATACCAACATGAAGGCAGTTTTAATATACGGAGCTGAAACTAGGAGAAATACTACAACCACCATCAAGAAGGTACAAGTATTTATAAATGGTTGTCTACGCAAGATACTCAACATCCATTAGCCGGATACCATCAGCAACAACCTACTGTGGAAGAGAACAAACCAACTTCTTGCTGAATTGGAAATTAGGAAAAGACGATGGAAATGGATAGGACATACATTACGCAAATCATCAGACTACATCATGAGGCAAGCCCTGACTTGAAATCCTGAAGGGAAGCAAAACAGAGGAAGGCCAAAGAATACATTACGTCGGATAATAGAAGCAGATATGAAAAGGATGAATAGGAACTGGAAGGAGCTGGAAAGGATTTCTTGGGACAGGGTTGGATGGCGAATGTTGATGAGTGGCCTATGTTCCTTCACGAGGAGTAACAGGCGTAAATAAGTAAGAAACAAATATTGGATAATTCTTCTTATTTTCGAATTATAGCAAATGTGATGAGATATATTTTGATTGAAATGCTAGAAGCTGTAGTTGTTTTCTTGTTAACAAAGATGTTATAGTTAATGAGTGACTACGGATAACTTTCGATCCAATTTCGCCCATGATTTACAAATATTGCTTCAGTTGATTGACACTTTGTAATGATGAGTCTTATCTGTTCGATCAATATCCAGTATGATTCAACATTGTCAACTATCATCATTCAGAATACCGATTTCTATGACCATATCCCTCTGCTAAACCAATGATGCATCAAAAAGAACTAGCAGCTTTGAGTCATCTCTGAATGTTTATTGATCCTCTGTATAGTAACCCTTTGTCTATCCCAGCCTGTTCAATTCAAAACACAAATATCAGCCTTCAATGAGTGAATCTTATATTTCAGACATAATTGGTTTATATATAGACAGACTAGACAGCATCTGTTGAGTCTATGATCTCGAATATTCTATGAACTGTGTTTAAAGATAATAAATTATTGAGTTTCTGATGTACCATTCAAATTGCAATATAGTTCTTTCTGGATATATGAACGTATGTCAGTGTGATAAAACCTTTAATAGTTGACTTCGTTGCGAAAATTTATAGTCTGAAATCATGGTCTGAATATAGAAAACCCTGATTCCAAACCAATGGTACACATGGGCTCCAGAATCTTGAGGGAACAAATGGCGTATGAACCAATTATTGGTCACCGGCTACCATAGGACTGTATCTCCTGATATGGCTTATGGATTAGACTTTTAGATCGAAGGCTCCGGATGTAGCCTCCTAAAGAAAATCACCTATTTCGGTCTCGATACTCGAGCAGTATCACCTCACACACAAATCAAGTGACTTGTGTAGAGCCTATGTATTCAGTACCCCTTTATACCCATATTTATGTATTGAAATAAATACATTAAGATAGATTGAAGGAATGATCAATTCTAGTTTAATTAGCTTATTCCTTCTAATTACTAGTTTATTATTTAAACAAATTTATCACACCGTAATCTGATTCATCTATCACCGTTATTATAACTGTCAATTGTCAATAATCATTCTAAATGGTTTGATTATGTTTTATACTTCATATATGTCATCTATGGATATATATGATACTAGATCTATCATACTATAAACTGAACATTTTCTTTTTAATATAACTAGGTGGAATAAGTATAGTAACTACTAAATAAAACCTAGTGATTCATGTGATATTGTTTTACTTAGATGACGAGTCCTGAATAGGACGAAACACGCGTTCTAGATTCCATTGCTAGCCATTATCTATGTTTGCTTATAAAACATAGAGATGTTTATAGACTGATCTGTTTACATGTAAATATTCTTTCATGATATCAATTGACGAATGACAGTTTATGAATCATTCAAGTTGAATAATGAATTCATTGATTCATGAATACTGTGATTACTTACTTAATTACTTACTTATGCCTGTTACTCCTAATGGAGCATAGGCCGCCGACCAGCATTCTCCAACACACTCTGTCCTCCACCTTCTTTTCTAGTTCCATCCAATTCTTGTTCATTTCTCTCATGTCTATCTCCATTTCCCGGTGTAGTGTGTTCTTTAGTCTTCCTCTTCTCCTTCCAAGTGAGGGCTTGTCTTGTGACACAGTTGGGTGCTTTCCTCAATATGTATTCTATCCACTTCCAGCACTTCTTTCTGATTTCTTCCTCCATTGGGATCTGGTTTGTTCTCTTCCATAGTAGGTTGTTGCTGTTAATGTCTGGCCAAAGGATCCGAAGTATTTTACGTAGACAACTGTTAATAATCACTTGTATCTTCTGGATGATGGCTTTCGTAGTTGTCCAAGTTTTCGCCTCATACAGTAGAACTGTCTTGACATTTGTATTGAAAATGTTGACTTTGGTGTTGGTTGATGGACAGTTGTTTTGAGTTCCAGATGTTCCTCAGTTGTAAATATGCTGCTCCTGCTTTGTCGATCCGCGCCTTCACATCTGCATCAGATTCATCGTGTTCATCAATGATGCTGCCCAGATATGTAAAGGTTTTTACATCTTCCAAATTTTCTCCGTCAATTGTGACTGGATTGGTGCATGCTGTGTTGTATCGGAGCTGTGATTACTATACTGTAAAGAAATCTAAAAAAACATGTTTAAACTGGTTAAATGCAATATGATGTAAAGTATGTTTCATTAAACATTGTCATTATTTGACAATCATTGTATGTATATCTATCTGTTCATATATCTCTAATGAACGAGAACATATGTGAACGTAACCTAATGTCATTGAATACAAAATTACAGAGTACCTTAGTCAAATCTGAGAACCATACAGTAAACACCTCATTTACGAAATATCAATCAATTGTCTCAGACGTGATTGTTCCTTCGTTTCCACAACAATCATTCTTTGTTCTCGTTTTCTTTTCTTTGATCTTCTTAACCTTCTACTCTCAGTCATTTCACTTTTGATTGACGATACATACTACTTATATCTGCCGATTTCAGTAGCATACACCACATATCTTTTTTGATAAGATAGACAATTTGAAACTTTTAGTGGGACTGGGCCCTAACCACATAATCCTCAAAGTTGAACATGAGAAAATTGGCAAAATAGATATTCAACATTTAACGCAGAGAAAAACCCAACGATGGAGAAAGCGGGAAGAAGGAATTCAGTTGGTTTGAATGGCATGCCTCGGCCTTGAATGCATGGTCATAATCTTAATCCATATTAAATGTATTGTTCTATCACCAGTCTAAATGTATTCTTCATCATATATTGATTGGTACGATGTGATGAGTTGGTGTAGACAATGATGTAACTTCCATGTAAGATCTTATAGATTAGACAGTTACATCATGATAAATCTACAATTTTAGGATTAGGTCTATTATTAGGGCAGTATTAATATGGAAGTAGAGAATGACTGATGTATTAGGCAATGTAATAAATGTATACGTTCCAATAAACGATTATTTTACGTTTGTGGATACTTATCAATCTCTCGTGAGAGCGCTGAACCACTAGACCAGTGATACAGCCGGTATTCAAAAGTGTTAATATCTAACTTCAACTAATTCACGAAATTGAACGACATTATCAGAAGGGGTTTTGTGGAGATTTTAGAAATTTCACTGATTGAAGTTAGATATTAACACCGTTGGATGCCGGCCTGCTCATTGGTTTAGTTGGTTAAGCGCCTGGCACAAGGTCCTAGGTTCGAATCTCTCAAGGTCGTGGGTGCGTACTGCTGAGGAGTCCCACGCTAGTACGATACGACCGTCCAGGTTTCCCATGGTGGTCTAGCTTAAATTGACTCATGATTTCAATCAATGAAATATCCGCCATTGTCATCATTGAGTGACTATTTCACAACAGAGCCGGTTGAAATAGTTATAAAGAGAAAAATTAACATTGAACTTTCATTCTCGTTTTGTACTCCAATAGCATGACACATTGATTATTTCTCACAACTACACCACTGCACACAACATACTTCTGGTTTTCACATATTAGTTATTTCAATAATAGAACGTTAATATTATTTATTATTTACATTAACAGATCATAATGATGCCCTCATTATTGTAATTATTGTGAGTACACACCTAGGGTTATATTAATTATATTTGGAATGAATGATCTCTTATAATTGTGTAATAAAAGTTTAAAAAAGTAAATCAGAAAAGCAAGAGCGGCATATTTGCAATTGAAGAATATCTGGAACCCAAAACAACTGTCAGTCAACCAACACCAAGGTCAGTAATTTCAATACAAGTGTCAAAACAGTTCTGTTGTATGGGGCGGAAACTTGGACAACTACGAAAGCCATCATCCAGAAGATACAAGTGTTTAGTAACAGTTGTCTATGCAAAATACTTCAGATCCGTTGGCTATACATTATCAGTAACAACCTATTGTGGGAGAGAACAAACCAGATCCCAATGGAGGAAGAAATGAGGAAGAAGTGCTGGAAGTGGATAGAATACATATTGAGGAAAGCACCCAACTGTGTCGCACGGCAAGCCCCCGCATGGAATCTTCAAGGCCAAAGGAAAAGAGAGGGACCAGAGAACACACTACACCGGGAAATGGAGATAGACATGAGAGAAATGAACAAGAATTGGATGGAACTAGAAAAGAAGGTGGAGGACAGAGTGTGTTGGAGAATGCTGGTCGGCGGCCTATGCTCGATTGGGAGTAACAGGCATAAGTAAGTAAGTAAGTAAGTAAGTAAGTAAGTCTTTTATTGTCAGAACTTGAACATTATTTTGAAACTGATATAAATTTCATCCGTCGCATATTGAAGATACTTTTTTAAGCAGTTTCATGCTATTAGTCTGCCTATAGTATCTTCAGTGCCATGATCATACTTATTAAGATACTATAGCACCTATCCTATACATAAATTTGTTTATGTTTTATTATACCGAACCGCTTCCATTAAATTATTCAATAGACAGTATTATACGACGGTAACAATTTGTATATCATGTATCATGTATGTTTCACCGCATGTTACAGCCTACACACATATTTCTCTTTCTAGCTAAAATGTTGGTTGTTTAAATAGCTCGATAAGTCATTCTCATTCCCACATATATATATATTGTTAGATCTATCGAAACGTCTAGGTCACCCGATTGAGATACGCGCAAAACCGAAGTTTTCAAAACAATGATTTGTCTATAATAGTGGTTCCTCATTGAATAATACACAAAATGTAGTTATAAACCTCAACTTGTGAGGTTTCTGGGGTGTTTAAACGCGTCCTTCAAGTATGAAATTAAAAAAAAGGCTTCCTGTAACAGTAACATAAACAATAATTATAACATACGATAGTACAAAAGACAGCTGATAGCTGTGTTTATATTTGGCAACAGTTTATAAATAACCGGAACCCAAATGAAGAACAAAACAATGTGGAAACTGTTGCGTTCAAACAAATGCACAAAACTGTGGATTATGATGATAAATACAATAAACGTTAAAGTATATGTGAACATTTAAGAATATTACACTACAACTTGCATTACAACATTAGTGTAAACATTGTTGGGCATACAACTGCTTACTGAATGTCAATAAGTAGTATAAGACAATATACAAAAGAGTAGATAGGGAACAATTGGGAACAATGTAAGACCCCGTTTTACGATGGAGGTAATAAGAAGTCAAATACAAGTTGGGTTGGATGAGTTTATTTCAAGCATTCGTTTATCTAGACAGAAATTCACAATAAAAAACTGGCAAACTAAACGACACAGGTGAGGTGAGTTAACCAAGTTCGTTCCATGAAATGTAACTTCATATTTATAACCAAACTAAATTAAGCTAGAGATACGTGGTGAGTAGAATAAACAACACACATACATAAACTTAAATGAAAAACAATCAAGATTATAAGCTAATCATTGACACTTTGAGAATATAACTCGAGAACAATGAATAAATAGGTCTTTATAGAAGCAAGAATAACCCATATAGGTTGACAAAGTACCAGATAGTTAATGGGCTGATTCATATGAGAAACCTAAGGAAGATCATCCATTATAATAGTTCAGTTACTTTACTTACTTACTTAAGCCCGTTACTCTTAATGGAGCATAGGCCGCCGACCATCATTCTCCGACCCACTCTGTCCTGGGCCTCTGCCTGGAGTCATTCCGGGAGCCTCTGCCGGTCCCAAACCCGGATAAAGGAGAAGGGTTGGGCATGGGGTAGAGAACTAACTCGCTAAAAAAAACGCTAACCAGAACAATAATATTTCAATTCAATAACTAAATTCTATTTTACATTTGTTCTAATCACTTTTAAATGTCAATGAATTGTTCATACATAAAACATACATATACATAGAAATAACTGTTATGTCGACATGATTGGATGGCTTGTTTAGTACACAGCTAATTGATGAATCATCTAATTTCTTTCTGATAATTTCGATGTTTGATTATACTTCAATGAAAGCTAGACGGTGGTTGGAGATAGTCGACAGGAAACTCTGGACCTCGGTTTCGTGCTACTTGGGACTCGTCAGCAAGGTGTACCTGTAATCTTGAGGGAACTGGTGCTCCTTGGCGGACTCGATCCCGTGCCACCCAGCTTCACAATCAGAGACTTTACCACTGAGCTATCCAAGCCGCGAGTGACCTCCTGTAGGACTGAGATGTAATCACAATTGATTGATCACTGGGTGGTGATCAATGTCATGCGTGTCAAGTCCTTATTTAGTGCAGATCGAATGCTATCGATCATGTTGCAATATTTGGATCAGATTGTCAGCTGAAATGTTGTGTTGAATATAATTGTCCTCCCTAATGGCATACATTAACTCGATGTTCAATTACTTTGAAAATAATAGTTCAAATTGACGGAAAAGTTCTTATATAGTTACAATTGAATGGTGATTAACAGTTGAATCTAAGATACATATTTTGACCTGTTTGGGACAAATTAGTTGAATCTAATTACAACCTAGAGTTGATATTCGCTCTAAGACTTGAACCCAGTACCATTCATTTCACATGGTATCGCGTTATTCACTTAGCTAATGTGTCTAGATAATCACTGGGTTGCATAATGGATTAAATTTTCATTCATTTGTACTGGTTGACGTTTAGGACTACAAGTGATCCGTCTATTTCGGCATACGTGAATCATATACGGATTGCCTTGTATTGCCATCAACTTACAAGCATTAAAAACGAACTACATTAGTGACTAGGTCTGTTCATAATTTTTGTGACATAATGGTAGTACATGGCAATCCGCATAGAATGCTTGTATGCCGATCGAGACGAATCACTTGCAGTCCTAAACGTCAATGAGAAGATTCAAACAAACAGCACAAAGAGCTCTTATATATATTGCAATAATTTCTGAAACTAAGCACAATTAGACTGAAATCATCATTTATCATAATTACTGTTAGGTATTGTCTTATTTTATAAGATAATGAATTCCAGTATTTAACTTTTTTAAAATATATAGTATTTGAGCAAAGACGGATAGTGGCTAGCAGTGGAATCCAGGACGCGCGTTTCGCCCTATTTGGGACTCGTCAGCTGGATCTCACAGTTGATAAAGTATTTGGTTTGGTATAATGGGCATTTGGTTTCTGTACATTCAACTATTTCAGAGGATTAGTGTCTTTCAAAAAAGTCATTCAAAATATGCTGTTACGAGTTTAACTACTTGTAAGTAGTATAATATTGAAAGCGAAAGTTGGAAGCACACAGGAAGTATGTATGTCAATCTCCAAGCAAAGTGGTTCTAAACAAGTTAAGTATTTGATTTTTCATAAGCGATTGTATATATTTGGGATACCATATTGTTCAAACCAACTTCATTGTCATCCTAGTGAATAAGTTGTCAGTATATTTGAACATGTTTTACTCAAAAACGATTGTTTCAGCAGTCTGACTGTCTTACCTATTTATACAGTACTACAATCAGTTTATTTGAATTTACGGATAGACTTCTGCTTTTTCTCCTCTGGTATACCATACTTGAATTTCAGTGATGAAGATTTAACAACAGAGTTTAATTGAAAATATGCCTTTATTTTATACTAATTCACAAGTCCATAGATTCTTTGTGATATTTCTCTACGAAATGGTGTTAGTTACCATAGTGATAATTTGTTCTTAAGGTTGATCTCTTACGTTTTCTTTGTGTTCCATTATATTATACATTTTCTTCATATAACACAATTTGAACATATTTGACATTCAATTGTGGTGTGTGCTACTTATATTGACATAAGTAGAATATAAACGCTAGTCAGGAATAGAATGTCTGGCAGCACATGGTCAAGAAGTTTGAGGAGGAAAGAATGGGAACAGAAAGCGATTAGTATGGAAATGTAGGAACAATAAAGTTTGAGACGATTGATTGACATTTTGCAAATGAAGGAATTATTGTATAGTTCTCAGATTTTACTAAGATGTTCTTTATTGTTGTATTCACTTACATTCGATTGTCTTCCATTAATGTTATTGTTCACTACAAAATGATTCACGTCCACATATCGGACCATTTTCAGTATGAATTAAAAACAATTCAGCTAGTAAATATTTTGTGAAACTGTTTATAGTTTATTTATTTAAACATATAAACATTGATACAAGGAGACACCAAATAGATATGCGCCACATAAATCATTCGACTTACATGAGGGCTGAGATACTGCCTGGGTGCCAAAACCGAAGCAGGTGGTTTTCTTAAAGGGTCACACTCCGAGCCATGGATCTAGAGGTCTAATCAACAAGAGAGTGGAGCAACGTCAGGAGATGCAGTCTCATGGTACCCAGTGACCAACATTATGTTCATATGCTTTTTGTTCTGCTCAGGATCATGGAGCCCATGCACACCATTTTTCGGAATCAGAGTTATACAAAATCCCTTAGGTGGATACCTAATATCCGCCAACCTGGTCAAAGCGTCAGACACTCAATTTTCGTGGCCAAGAATAGGGGGGAAGTCAACTCTCCCTCTCGAAATACTCTCACATGGCCACGTGCACACAACCCCTGACAGGGAAGTCCTACTCACTGCCTTCTTGAGGCGGGGGTGTTGATTACGAAATTGAGAGGACGTAAAGCGAATGTCAAGGAAATACATAAACTCAGTTGATGTTGTTGTTTTACTTGTATCTTTCCATTGTTATTTAGGACTACAACTGATCAGTCTCTTATTATTGGCATATGTACATCCTATGCGATCTGCCTCGATACTGCTTTCATTCACAATCATTATCAGCAAAGATAGATAATCGCAGGCGTTAGAATCCAGAACATGCGTTTCAGCCTATATGAGACAATATCACTGTGAAACTCAAACTTAGAGTCAACATCAATTCTGAAATGTAGATACATCTAATTGACGAGATTTATATAGAATGAAACACGCGTCAAACTGGATTGCAATGTTAACCACTATCCATCTTTGCTTATCGCATTCCTACAATTGAAGAATATATGGAAGTCAAAACAACTTTCAACCAATGTCAAAGTCACAATTTTCAATACCAACGTGAAGGTAGTTTTGATATACGGAGCTGAAACTAGGAGAACTAACACAACCACAATCAAGAAAGTACAGGTATTTATAAATAGCTGTCTACGCAAGATACTCAACATCCATTAACCGGATACCATCAGCAACAACCTACTGTGGAAGAGAACAAACCAATTTCTAGCTGAATTGGAAATTAGGAAAAGACGATGGAAATGGATAGGACATACATTACGCAAATCATCAAACTGCATCATGAGGCAAGCCCTGACTTGAAATCTTGAAGGGAAGTAAAAAAGTGGAAGGCCAGAGAACACATTACGTCGGGAAATAGAAGCAGACATGAAAAGGATGAATAACAACTGGGAGGAGCTGGAAAGAATTTCTTGGGACAGGATTGGATGGAGAATGCTGGTGAGCGGTTTATTCTCCTTCACGAAGAGTAACAGGCGTTAGTAAGTAGTAAGTAATCTTTACTTAAAACAAGAATATTTTTCATAATGTTGAATATTTCATTTACATTCTCTCTAATTATTATTTTAATCAACCTACTCTTATTCAATGTAATGATTTATGAAAGAATACTGATTACTAGGTGGGCAACTTATTTCTTCTTCTTTTTTATTTATTTAGAAGAAAATTGTCTTATATTACTCATTCATTTAAGTAGTATCATTTCTTTACAATTAAAATAAATGACATAAATTCTATATATTTTATTCATCATTTGAATGATGCCATTACAATAACAACTCCAACAACAATCCCCACCCCCCAACCTTACCCTCACCGTCACCCTTACCTTAATGTAACATTCTATATCTTTACATAGATACTATACATAAGCTAAGAATAATTACTATAGGCCATAAAATGTATTGAAGTAATGTATTCATTTCAACTATGTATGATTCTTTTGTTTAGTCTTAAAATGTAGTGAACTGCCTTAATGATGACAATGACGTTGTTTTTAGTTCATTGATGTCATTGTAATATATTTTGTTACAATTTTATATTTTTGTTCATTATCTATACTACTATGAAACATTTTAGACAAGTAGTAGTAACTAAATAGAAATGGCCGCCCAGTGCTTCCAAGTTTTCCATGGTGATGGTCTACCTTCAACTGACTCATGATCATAACCATTGAAATATATTTTGTTTAAAAGAAGAAGAAGAAGAAGAAGAAGAAGAAGAAGAACGAAACGGAGACATATTTATGTCTAGTGAGGAAGAGAATGTCATTTTAGGCTAAAATGAATTAGTCATTATCGTACTACATAGTGATTATGATCAATGAAAGAGTTATGTAATAATGATAATAATACCATTATTGTATAATCAGTTGATTATGTAATACCATTCAACAATGCATTTTCTGTCATTTCATACGATACTACTCATTATCTATTAATATTGACTAATGAGATTGTATGTTTTCTATAAATGTCTTCATCATGTTTGATAACTAATGAAATTGTAAATCATAATGGAATTTTCACTGGTTGAAACCATGAGTCGATTAAAGCTAGACCACCATGGAAAACCTGGAAGCACTGGACGGCCGTTTCGTCCTATTGTGGGACTCCTCAGCAGTGCGCGTCAACAACCTCGCCCCCTGCAAGATACGAACCTAGGACCTATTGGTTTCGCGCGCGAGCACTTAACCACTAGACCACTGAGTCAGCACTCAATGGTGACGAAACGGCCGTCCAGTGCTTCCAGGTTTTCCATGGTGGTCTAGCTTCAATTGACTCATGATTTCAACCAGTGAAATTTCTAAAATCTCCAAAAAACCTCTTCTGATCATAATAGAATTATCTAAATAAATAAATTAGATGTGTTGATGAGACTATAAGTTATGGACAATCTTTGAGCGACGCTAGACTGATGTTGAGAGTGTCCACTTAATGACTAGGACTAAATGAAGTCTATGAACCTGTGTAAGGAATTAGAATTGGGATTTATAGTGGATGTTTAACGTTAGGATTTAGATTTTTTTCTGGGAGGGGGGTCATCATGAACTGACATCAGATATGATGTCAAAACTTTATTTATTCCAATGGATGAATGAATTTCGCGCCAAAATCTGAGAACTGTTATCTTATACTTGATTGATTCGTTCATATGAAGTTGCGAACTGAGACGATACATCTATTAAGTGTTTCCTACCTTTGCTAAGTTAAAGTCAGTCTGCAACATGAACTAATCCTAAAGAGAATAATGTTCATGAAAGAAACTACAATCAAGTCATTACAGGAAAACATTCTTTTAATCAGAGACATTATATTGAAAGTGTAAAACTATCCACAGTGAATAATTGAATGTACTGGGTGAGAGGAAGCTGAGAAACTAAAGTGTAAACATAACTTTTCAAATGAAAGTTTATTCTGTTGTCGGTGGTCGACCTTTGATAGTGTCTACCTGATAACTAGGAGCAAATGACAATTATAAAGCAGTATGATGAATTGGAATTATGATTTACAGTTGATGTTTAAGGGTTAGGATGAGAATTTGGTTGATGATGATGCTTTGGATGCTGCTGCTGCTGATGATGATGATGCTTTTGATGATAATGATGATGACGATAATGATGATGATGATGATTATGATGTTGATGCTTTTTATGATGATTTGGATGATGATGATGATTTGCAGGAAAAAAGTTATATATTCATCAACAAACAAGAATAATAAGATTTAAAGCTTCCTAATTATTTTCAGTTTATTTATCATTTTACTTAAAATAAACATCCTTTTAAAATGTAGAATACCATTGAAACGTTGATTAGATGAACTTTGTGCATTATGTAAATAGTACATTTATCAAGTCGAACAAATATGTTAACAAAAAATGAGCATATAAGCAAAGATGGGTTGTGGCTAGCAGTGGAATCCAGGACACGCGTTTCGTCCTAGTTAGGGCTCGTCAGCTGGATGTACCTGTAGCTGTGTTGACGTTCACTCTGGGACTCGAACCCAGTACCGTTTGATTCAAACGTGGTCGCGTTATGGACTTAGCTACTGAGTCCTGATAGCTACTTGCTTGTACAATGGGGTGAAGTTTATATTCATTTGGTATTGTTTTACTTGAATCTTCCCATTGATATTTAGGACTGAAATTGATCAGTCTCTTATTGGCATATGTGCATACTGTGCGTATTGCTTCGACATTGCTTTAATTTACAAGCTAAGTGGATAACGCAATGGCATCTGAAGCGAACGTTACTGGGTTCGAATGCCAGAGTGAACATTAACTCTGGGATTCTGGTACATTCAGCTGACGAGTCCGAAATAAGATGAAACGCGCATCAAACTGGATTCCACTGATAGTCACTATCCATCTTTGCTTATAAATATTCTTTGTCCTTTCTTCTATCACTGAATGATGAATTGAATGATCGTTTATCATAAATATAGTTTGTTGAACGTCATTTGAATGTTGAGTATTGGCTAATGTGATGCTTTTCTTATATTTAGTAATTAAATTCTATCAATCACGTTCTAACCGATATCACTCCTACAAAATATCAGTCTCTTATCGAATATCTCAATGGTAGCGTCCTATACTGGAACTGAGTGATTAGAATTCGAATGCAACAGAAAGTATCGGTTCCCTTGAGATATGAAGTACATCTTGTTGATGACTGTTAACTAGGACAAATTCTAGGTCTAGAGTTTTCTGACGATGACTTTCAAACAATTTATCTAGTTTTCTTTCATTATTAATTTAAAATCTTGAATCTTTGTGGTTGAATCTCTTGTATCACTTGAATCACTGTCATACAGAAATGTTTACTTTTCCTTTAATCAATCTGGCGAGACTATAATTTATGAACGAGCCAATCAGATTTAAGGTAATAGATCTTGAATTTTGGCGCGACATTCATTCATCCACTTGGATAAATGACATTTTGGCATTATAGTTTATGTCATTTAGTGATAAAAACACTAAACCTAATTCGTAATCCTAACATACAACTGTAAATCTTAATCTTGATTCCACACCCAGTAAGTAAGTGGAAATTATGAACGTCAATGTGACATCGCTCAAAGGTCGTACATAACTTACAGTTTTATCATTATTCCTTTTAGTTGAAACTATAAAGCCTTAACAACGGGATTATCCGTTTAATGCTCTGTAATTTTCACTACTTCCCTAATAGATATCATTTCATGACAGGAGATCAATTTTAGTTAATCTCTACAAACTACTTAATTAAATATTAATCGCAAATTCACTAATGATCGATTTCAAGCGAGATTTTCAACATTCTAGTGAAAAGTAATGGCTGATGAATGTTAGTCATATCCGGAATGAAACGTTTAATCTAGTTATTAACTGTTCTATATAGAAAATGAGTTGAAATTGGAAATAATGACCAGTATCTGTCAATTCATTGACCACATGATATCTATACACCTCTGATTATAAGCTTTATTTTGACCTATGGATTAGTATTATTATACGATTTACCATTCTTGAGTTATACCCAGTCTATCAATTACTATCTTCTACATTCACAGTCACATTTGGCTAAATCTTGTACAAATGTTGTTTCCTGTTTTATGGTACGATGTGGTCTGTTTTGGTTTATATATAAACCCAGTATGTTTGAAATATCATGATTCATATCTCGGAGGTTGAGATTAGTGTCCTGAACGTAATAGACAGTCAAAGCTAGGCAGAAAAAAGGATCGATGAAGATTCTAAACTGCTCATACTTGTTTTATGCGTCGTCATTGGTTCAGTCGATAAGCCACTATTCTCTCATTGACGGTATCATTACATCATATATACATATTAATCGGGTTACAAGGTCATAAGATCTAACACTAATAACAATTTTCCCAACTATTTGATCATGGGTTTGTTATTAAAGTTGAAATTAATCTGTTGAATTCGTGACGTATGCTACTTATATTGACATAAGTAGTATATAACTCTAGTCAGGAATAGAATGTCTGGCAGCACATGGTCAAGAAGATCGACGAGGAAAGAATGGGAACAGAAAGCGATTAGTATGGAAATGTAGGAACAATAAAGTCAGAGACAATTGATTGAGATTTCGCAAATGAAGGAATTGCTGTATAGTTCTCAGATTTTACTAAGATGTTCTGTAATTGTGTGTTCGAACACATTCGATTGTCCCCACTTGTGTTTTCATTCACTAAAATAGTACTAATATCCATAGCACATAAACGTTGATGTAATTTTGATCAAAACTGTTTTTATTATCAGAAGGCGGTTTTATGAAGACTTTCGTAATTTAATAGTTGAATTGATGAGTTCAATGAAATTAGACCACCATGAAAAACCTGGAAACACTAGACAACCATTTCACCCTAGTATGGGACTCCTCAGCAGTGCATATCTACGATTCCACTGGTGAGATTCGAACTCAAGACTTGTTGGTTTCACGCGAGCACTACCGTGGAGTCTCATACTACGAACAAAAACGGTTGTCCAAAGCTTCAAGGTTTTCCATGGTGATCTAACTTCAATTATTATAAGCTTTAAGATAAAATACGAATAGTCTGTATGAAATTTATGATTATTATTATAATTATTAACCAATTAATTGATCTGCAATGATCATTTCTTCATTCGTTGATCAAATGGATAAATCAATAAAGATTGATTAGTTAAACTAGAATATCATTGTAATATGGTCGTTGTTCATATAAATAATGACGTTTCACTTCTGGTGAAAATGATGACGGATATTCTGACCATCTGACAGCTCTTTTAAAATCGGTCCAACGTTTTGATTGATAATCAATTGGAGTACCCTAAATGTTAAGAACAACAACAACAACAACACCAGAAGTTACATAATAATACTGACACATCTGTTTTTAGAAAAAAGGATGAAATAATCTGAAAAAAGAAGGGAACTATTTAACACTCCATTATGTTAAGCAAATATGGATAGTGGCTAGGAGTGAAATTCAGTTTGACGCACGTTTCGTCCTATTATAGAACTCGTCCGCTGGATGTACCTGTATCTCAGAGTTGATGTTCATTCTGGGACTCGGATCCAGTATCGTTCGCTTCAGATGCCATCCCGTTATCTACTTAGCTACTGAGTCCTGTATTTCACTGCTAGCCACTATCTATCTTTGCTTAAAATAAAGCTTGTGACTTAAGGCTATATCAAGGCAATTCACATAAGATGCACACATACCAACAAGAGACTAATCAATTGTAGTCCTAAATAACAATGAAAAGATACAATTAAAACAACATCAAGTGAATTTAAAACTTCATTGTATTAATCATAATCAATTTAGTAACTGTAGGATGACATTCTTCCGTTGATTGTGACCTTGCATGGATTCGGTTACGCTCAGTAACCACACTTGTACTCCTTTGGCACGATCTCGGTATTCTTTCGATACCACGAGATCTCTAAAAAATACATCTCAACTACGGCCATCAACTGCCTTCTGATATTTGACTTACGGGAGATCTTATAGGTTAATTGGCACATAGTCTTCCTGTAGTGGTGATCATAGTCAACCGCGACTCGACACCACACTACAAGTTCATTGAAAAATCCGAATATTCTGATCTCTGTCATTGATTGGAAAACGTTTTAAATCTATGATTTTGAGTTTGAACTACATTAAAAAATTTTCAATCCACTTGATGTTGTTTTACATGTATCTTCCAATTGTTATTTAGGACTACAATTGATTAATAGCTAATTAGATAACGCGATGGTGTTTGAAGCAAACGGTATTGGGTTCGAGTCACCGAGTGATTATCAACTCTGAGATTTAGGTCGATGGTTCCCACTATTAGCCACTGTCCATCTTTGTTTGAAATACTTCAAAATTTGTACAAGATATTCAGTTTAAATTCATTAACCGAAACTTTTTATCAGTAAGATATTTTCTACATTCTACAAAATATTTGTAACAAAGTCATATTTACATCATAATACAGTCATTACATTGATGGAATAGAGAATATTTATAACTGAACAGAAAGATTTTAGGATTCTTATGTTCTCTAAGATGAACAGTTAAGTCATATAACATAGATTCCATGTCTTGACAACATCGTTAGTAAATACTTCAAAAAGAAGTAAGCTGTCCAAATTTCTGCCCCCCTCCCAAACGAACTATGGAATGGTTCTATTGATCTTGAGTCTAACCGGTGTGTACATAATGTATCACATATCTCACTATATTAATATTAAAATAATAACAATCGTTCTTTATCAATTCACAAATGTGACCGTTCAGAATATGAGAGCAGTTCAGTATGTAAGTCTAGTACAAGCTAACACAGTAAAAATTTCACAGGTTGAAATCATGAGTGAGTTGAAGCTAGACCACCGTTGAAAACCTGGAAGCACTGGACCGCCGTTCCGTCCTATTGTGGGACTCCTCAGCATTGCGCGTCCACGAACCTGCCCCCTGCGGGATTCGAACCCAGGACCTACTGGCTTCGCGCGCTAGCACTTAACCATTAGACCACTGAGCCGGCGTTCAACGGTGCTTCCAGGTTTTCCATGGTGGTCTAGCTTCAATTGACTCATGATTTCAACCTGTGAAATTTACTGGAATCTCCACAAAACATTCTGATAATAATCAACTGCTCACTAGTGACTGACTTCAGAAGAACCTCCTGGAGTTCTAGTGAGAAGCCGTCACCAGTAGAGTTCAACCAGGTCTGTTGTGAGATATCAGCTCACTGTAGACAATGGTGTACGGTGGCGCAACGTCGTGGATTGGTTGAAGTTCGACATTAACACCATTAAATGCCGGCCGGCTCAGTGGTCTATTGGTTAAGTGCTCGCGCGCGAAGCCAGTAGGTCCTGGGTTCGGATCCCGCAGGGGGCAGGTTCGTGGACGCGCAATGCTGAGGAGTCTCATACTGGGACGAAACGGCCGTCCAGTGCTTCCGGGTTTCCATTGGTGGTCTAGCTTCAACCGGCTCATGATTCCAACCTGTGAAATTTACTAAAATCTCCACAAATCTCATTCTGACAGTAAAAATTGTCATTTTCGATTGTGTGAAGTATTTCTTGTATACTTTTACAAAGAATCATGATATGGTAGTGCTTAATGACTGAACTAGAAAATGTCCGCAGTAAATTACCTTTGAAAATCATTACGAACATTATTATTATGATCATCATCACAAAGTTGTGGCTACTATCTAGAACTTGGATTTCAACCACTAAGTAACAAATTTTGTTTCTGTTCTACTTACGTCAATTTGGGTAGCTAATTGATATTATTAGATCATAGACAAACAAAATTGTTCAAAGCTGTTTACGTAAACCTCTACTTGTTCACTCATGAATACATTTAAAAAAGAATTAATTGGTTTATTTTGTACCATAGATCACCAAGGTAGATGATCTGTGTCTAGTGATTGGAGATCTATTCGAGTTAGTGAGACCGCCACTGTCACCGTATTCATATATCAGTACATATCGGTGAGACTATAGTTTATAGAAGATATTTGAGTGACTCTAAATTCACCTTGAGAATATTAATGAACTTACTTGAGTTAAATAAAGATTATGAAGCAGTTTGAAGAATAAGGACGATAATTCACAATTGATGGTTAAGGTTAGGAATTACATTTAGAGTTTTCATCACGAACTTACATTAGCTAAAATATCAAAACTCTATTTAACCAAATGAATGAATGAATGAGTTTTGCGCCAAAACTCATGACCTGTTACCTTAAATCTGATTGATTCGTTCATAAATTTTAATCTCACCGACTTATCTCTTAAATTGTATATTGAACTTTATAAAAACATACAAGAACATTATGTGTGGTGGTCGGTATCCGATATAATCCTTAACTTCGTATACAGTTCGTCTTGCTAACCGTTCTATATAACGTCCCAACGGTATTTTAATCAGAAGGCAAATACGAAGTGTTGATTACGTTTATTACGAGACCACACACATATATCCAAAATTACCGATGTATTAACGAGCATTAAGAGTTGTGCCGAACAGCAAACAGGCAAGCAAGCGACTGAGCGAACATAAGTAATCGAGTACAATCAAACGAGCGAGAAAGCAGAGTCAGCCATATGAATAACATGGACATATATATAGCATGTGAAATTAATGAGTAATCGAATCAAACAAGCGGTTAGTAGTAAGACTAGCGGAGTGAATAAATGCGTAGGCCGTAAGCAATATTCAAGCATGCGTACTTCATACAAGCACAAAATAATAATAAGGGTACAGTAAATTGTTATAGTGCGGATGGCTTTGTCCGCTAAATAAGTTAGCAAAAGGGCTTAACTGAGTTAAATGAGAATAAACCCATTTGCATGTGAGTCGCTATATATGTTTAAATGAAATCATTTTCATAGGTTATCATAGGTCTAGATATTTCGATGATTAATGTTATGCTTATTGTATTCGTATAGTATTGCACAATAGTCTGGTTGTTTTAATGATTATGAAATTGACAGGTCCTGGGTTCGAATCTCGAGAATCGGGATCGTGGTTGCGTACTGCCACTGAGGAGTCCCGCAATAGGACGAAACGGCATCTCAATGATTCCAAATTTTCCATGATAGTCTAGCTTTACTTGACACATGATTTCAACTATTAAAATCACTAGAATTTCCACAAAAACCCCTTCTGAATAAAAGAAATTTACTAATGAGAAGATGGAAATTAACTTGAATGTACATTGTCAAGGTGTTTCAAATATGTAAGTAAGTACATATGTGACATCATAGTGTTCATTGATCTTAACATCTTCATAGATCTTTTCGGTTGAATTTACATCGGGGAGCATAAATATAAACATTAAATCATAAAGTGACGGTTAAGTTATACTGTTGAACTTTTGTAAGTATTCTACTATTCTATTATCTATCTACTTAACCAATACACCAATTCATTTACTAGACATTGAGTCACACTTTATCTATAGACATTAGAAATACTAATGAGTTCCATAAACTGAAGTAGATTGAATGAGATTTGTAACTACCGGTTGGATACCGGATAATTTATTCAAGTTTATACTCTCGAAAATATATTTCTTCGACAAGACTATTATATATGGACAAACTAATCCGGTATAAAATAACAGATCTCTGATTTTGATGCAAAATTCACTCGTTCATTTGTCTAAATAGCGTCTTGACATTTAAGCTAATTACTTGTATAGCGGTTGTGGAGATTATAGAGTTTTTGATTGAGATCATGAACCGATTGATGTTAGACGACCTTTGGAAACCTGGAAGCACTAGACTGCCCTTTCGTCCTATTGTGGGACTCCTCAGCAGTGAGCATCCACAATCCCGCTCGCGGGATTCGAACTCAGGTCCTTCGATCTCGCGCGCGAACGCTAAACCTACTGGTCCACTGAGTCGGCACCCACTGGTGATAGTGTCTATTATCAATCAATCCACGAAATTGCGCGACCATTGTCAATTTGTAATGAAAACCTTAAATGTAATTCTTAGTCTCAACCATCGACAGTAAATTATAATTCCAATTCCTTATAATGTTTTATAACCGTCATTTAGCCTTAATAAGTAAGTGGATATTCCCAAGGTCCGTTTAGGATCTCTCGAAGATCGTCTATAAATCATAATCACATAGAATAGTAATCAATTAAGAAAGAAGATGATGATGGAGATTACTCTAAGCTGAATTGTAAACTTTTTCAAGTATTACTTTCTTATATCTGAGTAAATCTAATTTCCTTGGAAACTGGCGGTTTGTTCGAACATCTGAGCTATCTGTTACTAACATTGATCTAGATATTTCAACAAGTTATCTGTTTCCTTGTTTGTTTTAATACACATCATTATTGGCTATTCATCGCATAACCTATTCCGATGAGTTTCTCAGAAGTGTACAACCTTTCATTGTACAAGTTACAAAAGAGCCTAATCAAAGACATCATGGTTGGCCGACAATACGCAGCAAAAAGATTGTACATTAATTAGATGTCGATTGATTGGACTGCTAATTTCTAACTGGTAATCACTCAATATGTTATCGTCAGAATCGATCAAGGAATAAGAAATCGGAAACTTATGAAAATACTTTGTGTTGAGAATTCCATGTTCTACCAAAAATACATGATATTGAATATAGGCAGTTATAGTAACGAAAATGATTAACCGTTATAAAACGGCTTTATTTAATAGAGTAATTACCATATAAGCATAATTATCTTTAATCTATCAAATTGTTATAACTTGAGATCCTGTACCCTTATCAATATATGACGTAATGATACCGTCAAGTAAAGTAATTTATCAACCGGACCGATAACGCATAAAACAAGTACAAACAGCCTAGAGTCGTTGTCGGTCCTTCTTCCTGCTTAGCACTGCCTGCCTGTTAAGTCCAGAACACTAATCTCAACCTCTGCAATATGATTCATTATATTTCAAACATACTGGGTTTATATATCAACCAAACAGACCACATCGTAACATAAAATAGAAAACAAAATGTGTACAAGAACTAGCTAAAAGTGACTATGAATGTGAGAGACTGTAATGAATAGAATGGGTATAACTCAGGAATAGTAAATCGTATCATAATAGTCTATAGGTCAAAATGAAGTATGTAATAAGAGGAACATGAATATGCACATAGTTTAGTTACTTAATAATTATACAATAGAAATATATGTATCGTATTGGATCATAAATAGATCCCAACAGTTACCATTCATTACTCTCATTGGGATATTGTTGGGATATTTCCCAACAGATATAACATAGATATACGTCATTACTTTTTTTTAAATTTCAACTTCTGTTTTAGTAAACATTTTACCTTAAGTGTTTACTTCCTACATTCGGTTATTATTATTATCATATTTACTTTTCCGTATCTATCAATTAATAACCATATTTGTCTACATAATTATCCTATAGAATAATGACAATGTATTAGATGAATTATTCAATGAATTCTTAGTTGTGATTCAACTATACACATGGGAAACAAGTTGTTGATATGAAAGAGAAACCCAGTCAACTGAAAAACTTTTTGTTTTAATTTCTTAACGGTGCCTTTTGTAAATGATGTTAGTAGATCTTTCATTTGGTTAAATTTACTTATCATATATTTTAATAACATTCATTTATCGATTATTTTTACATTAGTGGAAGAACACCACCGACTGCTTCGATGTGAGATGTTCGATGATATAGGAGTAGGTTGGAAAAAAGCTAGCGATGGCCAGATCAAAACATGACACAAATTCATGAAGTCACTGACAAGTGGACTGAGTCATCTTGGTAGGTGTGGAGTACTTGTTTGGGGACCGCGAGATGATCGCAATCGATGGTTAGAGATCTTGAATGACATGGCTCAAAATCGTTTGCAATGGCGCAAGTGCATCCACTCTTTGTGCTCTCTCACATTCTAATCTTATGAATTCTTCATGCCCCTTATTTTCTTTCCAAATTTATTTCACTGAATTATACTCGTTGAATAGTATCTTCAAACCCTAATCTTTCTGATTACTGCTCATACTCTTACCGCCTCTAGCACTACGGGATTTGAATCGACAACTGCATCTCTGTGCTAATGCAGTATGGTAATTCGGACTGATGTACGTAAGCACGAAGTTCTACGTTGTTACTGACTGACTGACTGACTGAGTGGAAGAACAGAACAATAGAATATTGTTTCTAGATGGAACATTAAAAAGAGAGATATATAGAAAGTCTACAGTTGGACAATGTACTCATTTCTGTAGTGCTATACCAATAAGATACAAAACAAACTTGATAAAGATCCTAACTCATCGTGCTAGAATGGTTTGCTCAAATGTGACATCGTAACTTTCTTAGTAAGAATGGATACTCAATAACATTCATTAACAAACACATGAATGAGATGAAAAGAAGGACAAGATTACCTACCGTACCGTACAGAAGAAAGTACTATTCTTAAAATTACAATTTCTAAATATTGCTATCAAAGAAATTGTTATTCAAAAGTTAAGAAAGGAAGTACAGAAAACATTTACTGCAACCCAAATTAAATGACGTTTTCTACAATCGCCTTATAATAAAAACCGTCAATAAAGACAAACTGTTTGAATTCGCCACATACATGTGTATTCATCAATTCAAACTCTCCTATGGAGCTAGTTATATAGTGAGTACAATTCGGCAATCCTATCATCGCATAGCAGAACACCATCCGTCTTAGTTGAACAAAAGACAGGTAAAAGTGATTTAGAGTTATATTCTCGCTCACTTGATGGATACAGGTCATCAAGTTGACTTAAATAAAGCTTTTAAGGTTATCCATTATATGCCATTTTAATAGTTGAATTCATGAGTCGATTGAAGCTAGACCATCATGGAAACCCTGGAAGCAGTGGACGGTCGTTTCGTCCTAGTATAGGACTCCTCGCACCCCGCGAGATTCGATCCCAGGACCTATCAGTCCAGTGCTTCCAGGTTTTCCATGGTAGTCTGGCTTCAATTGACTCATGATTTCAATCAGTGAAATTACTAAATTATTGGAGATAGATCGCATTATTCACCAATCTTATTCATAATCAAAATCTTATTCAATCAACTTCTTACACTGTCAACATATGATTAACAAAGTAATTCATGGAGTTTACATTGTATTCAAATCAGTTTGAAATATAATGACTGATTACAGTGAAAAATATACTTATATATATCGATAGTATATAATTACGAACTACATAAAGCATTTACAAAGTAGAGATAATAGGCTTTCATTCACGCTTATACTGTAAGGGCTAATGAAATTATCCTATTGACTTGAAAGAAGTATCTACAAAGTGGTTTAAACCATTTGAGCTAATGTTCGAATACTGAACAGTTTTGGTTATCAAACTACTATTCCATAGATGCATCATTAATAAACAAAAAAGTATCAATTCTACCTATGAGTAGGTCATATAACTACACCCCAATGCACAAGCAGGTGGTTATCAGGACTCAATAGCTAAGTGAAAAACACGATAGTGTTTGAAGCAAACGGTATTGGGTTCGAGTCACAGAGTGAACATCAACTCTGAGATACAAGTACATCCAGTTGATGAATCTCAAATAGAGAGAAACGTGCGTCAAATTGGATTTCACTCCTAGCCACTATCTATCTTTGCTTAAAATAAAGCTTGTGAATTAAGGCTATATCGAGGCAATCCACACAGGATGCACATATACCAACAAGAGACTGATCAATTGCGGTCCCAAATAACAATTGGAAGATACAAGTAAAACTATGTTTAATAGGGTAGAGAAAGTTTCATTTAAGCTACTTAATAGTGATCAAATCATTATAAATTGCATAGACTATGTGTTCATCTTTAGATCATAATTTCTAAATAACTCAAACTGACCTGTACCCATTACTTTTTGTCATAATCGTTTTAAAGAGAACGATTCTAGTGAGAAGTAGTGACCAGTGGAGTACAAACACGTTTGTTGTGAGATAGTAACTCACTGAAGACAATGCTGGATGTATCGCTCAATTTCGTGGATTAGTTAAAGTTAGACATTAACACCTCTGAGTGGCGGCCAGTTCAGTGGTCTAGTGGTAAAGCGCCCGCGCGCGAAGCCAATAGGTCCTGGGTTCGGATCTCTCAGGGGGCATGGTCGTGGATGCGCACTACTGAGGAGTACCACAATAGGACGAAACGGCCGTCCAGTGCTTCCAGGTTACCAAAGGTGGTCTAACATCAATCGGTTCATGATCTCAAACAATGAAAGATGTTCGCTCATTTCCATGCATTGGTTATAACAAGACATTAACATCGTTTAAATGCCAGCTCAGTGGTCTAGGGGTTAAGCATTCGTATGAAAGACCGAAAGACCTAGGTTCGAATCCTGTGAGCGGAATGATGGATATACACTACTGAATAATCCCACAATAGGATAAAACGGCTGTTTAGGGATTCCAGGATTTTAATGGTGTTGTAACATCAATTGGTTCATGATATCAATCAATAACATTATCATCTCTATATCTTCAACAGTGATAAAAAGAAAATTCGTTGAGGCAATGAATTCAGAACGATCCACCTTTTGTTATTGTCGTTGTTGTTGTTGTTGTATAGTATAATATATACAAGACTATTGTTTTAGTGATGTCCTGTTCAGTATTTTGTTGTCACTATAATATTAGACATATCGAGTGAACGATACTAATGATCATGGGTTCACTTTATGCGAATACAGTAGAAAATAAACAACAACAGCAGCAACAACAACAACAAAACTGAATTCCTGATAGATGTTGATCTATAAAGACTAAATTATGGATTGTTTGTTTGTTTCTAGCGTGTTCGATTCAATATGGCACAAATTATATTTGTGAAATATGTCATACATTGGAAAAATGTTTTTTTTCCTTCTAAGAGAAACTTTCATAGAAACAATAAACGGTAAACAATGTCAAGTCAAAATACAAAAAAAAAACATTTTTTGAAAAAATTTAAAAAAAAATAATTTTTTGTTTACTAAATTTCACTGGTAAATACAAATAGAATGATTCAATATAATTATAGAATTAAGTTGTAGCGCGCGAAACCAGTAGGTCCTGGGTTCAAATCTCACAGGGAGCGGGGTCGTGGATGCGCACTACCGAAGAGTCTCACGATGGGACGAAACGGCCATCCATTGTTTCCAGGTTTTATATGGTGGTCTAGCTTCAACTGACTCATAATCTTAAGCATTGAAATTACTATAATATCCACAAAACCCATTTGATATTAACCAAAAGATATAGATATTTTCCGTTTGTTTAGTTAGACATTAACATCGTTGGATACCCGTTCAGTGATCTAGAGGTTAAGCGTTAGCACACGAGACCGATAGGTCCTAGGTTCGAATCTCGTGAGAGAGGGATTATAAATGTGCACTGATGAAGAGTCTCATAATAAGACGAAATGACTTTCCAGTATTTCCAGATCTTACATGATGATCTAGTTTTAATTGACTTATGAATTCTGTTGGGGGATGTTTGATCCCCAGAACTCATATCATAAATATTTTATTATTGTATTCTTGTTTTCTCATCAAAACTGCTCATTTTTTCCACTTGAGAGAATCTTAAACGCTACTGGTTCGTTGTATCTTTTGTAACAATTCCCAAGGACAATTTTATGCTGTATATGTAGACGTTTTGATTTGTGCCTGTTGTGATTCTTCGTGCTTCGACTTATTTAGAACTTGTCAGCTGTGTATATGGTTACTGCTGAACTTTAGCATTGAATACTGTTAACATAAAAACATGAAGATTTACATATGATAATCATTCTAATATCCAGTTTCGTCTTTAATAGTTTAGATGTTTTCGTTGTTAACATTCTGATTGAATTCTGATTAGTCTTAGTTAGCATAAGATACAAACTCTGGAATGTAGGTACATTCAATTGACAAGTCTCAGATAGGATGAAATGCATATCTTGGATGCTGCCATTAGTCATACTATATCTATTCTTCATTTATATTATATGCTTAGGAATATTTCGATGAATGTCACTGAGCAGTTTGATGAATAACGTGTTGATGGTTGATATGATAGGGATTCAGTTCAAGTTCCAGAGTGAATATCAACCTTGGGATTAAGATGTTCACTTATTTCACTAAAAATAGGTATATTCTGTTAGATTCATTCATAGAGCAGGAAAGCGATATTTAAAAATAAAGTTGACCGCTTTTATTCTTTGAAGATTTTGACGAAGAACGAAAGATCTAGAAGATCTTATTAGTAAGTAGTTTTCATTATAGATTAATTTCAGTTGGGACATTACTGAAATTCTTATTAAGCAGTGGATAGATGCTTTGTTTCAGTATCATATTCCTTAGCACTATCCATCCATGTCATTCACAAAAGGTGAACTTGTGACCTTCAATTCTCATAACTAGCTCTCAACCATTACGCCATGAGATAGGTATCTAATGATGCAGACTTCTTACTTCAACAAAAGTGGCAAGACAGATATCTGGTGCCATTGATGAAAACTCTTTTACTGATGACATGGTTGAGTTTCACTGATCATTTATATTAGACGAAAACACAATTAAAGAATCAAGTTTAACTCATGGAAGTTTTGTAATATAATGTGAATATTTATGAGTGGATTTTAATTACTTTTTGTAGGGGAACGTACATCCTTAATGGATTGTCTAGTTAGAAACTTGTATTAAACTATGATTAATGTTTAGAAGGTGATTGATAAAGTGATCAAAAATACTCGTTTTGTTGTATTTAAGATTTGTTAGATGGATGCGTGTTGATTCAGAGACAGGTACTGGATTTAAGTTTTACTATGATCAGGAACATTGGAATTCGGGTACATTCAGTTGATAAGTACTAGAAAAAAACACATCCAGGATCTCATTACTATCTATAATTCAAATACATTATGTTTGTTTCAAGTAAGTCTTTCATCCTTATAGGAACGGGTACTAGGTAAGGATGGCAAATCAATTGATGAAGTGGTGAAACTTCATCAGTTGAGATGGCTGAGACGCGTGTTACGTATGCTCAAACACCGACTGCCTCGATGTGTGTTGTTTTGTGGTGTAGGAGTAGGTTGGAAGAAAGTTAGGGGCGGCCAGACGAAAACATGGCACAAGTCCATGAAGTCACTGACAAATGGATTGAGTCATGTTGGTAGGTGTAGACAACGTGGTTGGGGACCACGAGATGATATCAACCGATGGTTAGAGACATTGAATGACATGGCTGAAAATCGTTTGTAATGGCACAGGTGCATCCACTCTTTGTGTTCTTCCAAATGAAGCTAAACTACCATGGAGAACCTGGAAGCACTGGACCGCCATTTCGCCCTACTGTGAGACTCCTTAGCAGTGCGCATCAACGATCCTGTCTCACGAGATTCGAACCAAGGACATTTAGAATAATTGTAAAATGTTCACATTGTACCATCAAAGTTTAACGAACTTATAAAAAAGTAATCCTGTAATTAGTCATGGTATTTTGATATAAGTTAGATGGGTCATCCATTATAGTCATACTATGTACATATAGGTTGTTTGTTTTCAATTATGGATACACTACTAATCAACTGAGTGATGCAATACCTAATAGTAAACTCATGACGGCCCAGGATAGACTGCGATGGAGAATGTTGGTCAGCTGCTTATGCTCCATTCTGACCATTACATATATTCCATAAGAGGTCTGCTCAAAATATCAAAATATTTGAAGCGAACGGTATTGGGTTCGTGTCGCAGAGTGAACATCAACTATGAGATACAAGTACATCCAGTTGACGAATGTCAAATGGGACGAAACATGCGTCACTCCTAGCCACTCTCCATCTTTGCTTAAAATGAAGCTTATGAATTAAGGCTATATCGAAGCAATCCACACAGGATGCATATATACCAACAAGAGACTAATCAATTGCAGCCTTTAATAACAATGAGAAGAGACAAGTTCAATAACACTAAGTGAATGAAGACATTAGTTTCAAATATGTAAACCTACTATAATAAATTTTCTTATTTTTAATTTACTCAAATGTATTTGTCAGTATTTATTTGGGGGCGAGGAGGAGGAAGCACAAAGCATTAATTTACAGTTTCCGTATGAAAACTCAAATAAATCCAGCTGATGAGTTCATACATACATTTGGACGAAACATACATCTTGGATCCTACTATTAATCATAATCTTTCTATACCATTTCTTAGTTGTAGTTTTACATTGAATCAACTGGAGGGGGGAGGTATATATAGTTTGATTAGTTTGTTTATATACTTAGAAACAAAAACAAACAAAAAAAGAACAATTCAATGTTCACTATGAATCAGGATTATAACTATATTGGGTGCTAATAATGAATTGGTCAATAATATTGTTACATAGAGACTATTCATTAGAAATAATTTGTAAACTTACCTCTGGTATAACGACTCCTTGTACAGAAATAATTAATAAATAACTGAATAATAACAATGAAATAATTTTTGCCAAGTTGAACGATCTCATCTTCATCATCGTCATCGTCATCATCATCATCATGAATGAAGAAAGAGTTATCTATGAAGAACAAACTTCATTCCTATTCAACATTTTATCCTATTCCTTTATAAACTGTCCTATATCTTGATTGGTTATAACAGATGAAAACAAACAAACATTGATTGTGATTGAGTAAAATTGTGTTACATAGATATTACTTTATGTAGGTAAGTAGGTAGGTAGGGAGGGAGGGAGGGAAGGAGAATAATGTTTTTCTCTCCTCAAACATATTTAACCAATCCAAAGTAAAACCATTTTAATATCTTCCTCATTAAAAATGATGAAATGTATCATAACTCATTTGATAGATGAAGTCTTTGTAAAATGAAATGAACAACTAGAACTATGAAAAACCTTGAAACAGTGAACACCTATTTCGTCCTGTTGCGAGACTCCTCAGCAATGTGCATCCATGATCCCGCTTGCGAGATTCGAACCTAGGACCTTTCGGTCTTGCGCGCGAACGCTCAAACTCTTAATCGCTGATTTGGTATCCAGCGGTGTTAATGATGTCTAACTTCACCCAATCCATGAATTTTATTTAAAAGAATTGGAAACGTATAAAGTTGTATGTGTTTTTCACTGTTCAATATGTATCATCATTTATGTAAATGATACCTAAGTCATGTTACCTAAAATTGAATAAGAAATCGTATTATTATTACATCATCAGTAGTAGGAAATGTGAGGGGCGGCCAAACGAAAACGGCATTAGTCCTTAAAGTCACTTACTTGTAGTCTGAGCCATGTTGGTAGATGCAGACTACTTGATTGTGGTCTGCGTGACTATCGTAACCAACGGTTAGAGACTATGGGTGACAAGACTCAGAATCGATCAGAATGGCGTCGGTGTATACACTCTCTGTCTTCCCTTAAACTACGAGATTAAAACCACTTCATATCTTTCTTTCTACCAACCAACGAATTCTTTATTCCTATACTGTATACTTATATACAATGTTTCTTTTATATAACACTACATCCATTGAATTAAATACTTCTATGAATTCGGTGTTCATCTTACTGTGCTAATGAGGTATGGCAACTTGGACCAATACCTAAATATGCCTGGTCATACGTTGTAACTGACTGACTGACTGACTGACTGAGTATTTGGAAATTAAATTTTCACTCTCATTGGGAGATAGCGGTTGTCTTGATCTCTACAAGTTCCTATTTCTTAAATTAAACTATACAAACTTCATATGTACAAATTATATTCAAGTCTAACCGTAACATAATGGTCATAATGGAATAAAGGATTACAAGTATAAGAAACTAATTGTAAAGGTTCAGAACAAACAACGGAATATCGAAGTCTGTGAAATATTCCCATATTATCCAGATGAACATAAATTAAAAATTTACAACTGTTAATGTTTGGAAAAGAGATTTCATTTTAAAGTTGGAACAATTTTCCTCAAACTATACTTGGAATCAATTCAATACTATACCAATGCTGACAACAACAAATTATGTCTCCTGGTGATCGACTGGATTATGAAGACGTTAACGTCTATGGGGAAGCGTGGGATACAGTGGACAGCTAGGATGCAGCTACACGACCTAAACTTCGCAGATGATCTGGTTCTTCAATTGCACACGCAAAAACAAATGCAGGAGAACACCATCAGTGTAGCAGTAACCTTAGCAGCAGTAGGTCTCAACATACACAAAGGAAAAAGCAAGATTCTCCGATACAACACACCATACAACAGTCGAATACACTTGACAAAGAAGATTTGGAAGATGTAAGACCCTTTACATATCTGGGGAGCATCATTGATGAACATGGTGGATCTGATGCAGGTGTGAAGGCGTTGATCGGAAAAGCAAGAGCAACACATCTACAACTGATGAACATCTGCAACTCAAAACAACTGTCCACCAACACCAAGGTCTAGATTTTCAATACAAATGTCAAGATAGTTCTATTGTATGGGGCGGAAACTTAGACAACTACGAAAGCCATCATTCAAACGATGCAAGTGTTTAGTAACAGTTGTCTATGCAAAATACTTCGGATCCGTTAGCCGGACACTATTAGCAACAACCTACTGTAGGCGAGAACAAACCAGAACCCAGCGGATGAAGAAATCAGAAAGAAGCACTGAGAGTGGATTGGACACATATTGAGGAAAGCACCTAACTGCGTCACAAGACAAGTCCTCATATGGAATCTCCAAGGCCAAAGGAGGAGAGGAAGACCAGAGAACATATTACGCCAAGAAATGGAGACAGTCATGAGAAGAATGAACAAAAATTGGACAGAACTAGAAAGGAAGGCCCATGACAGAGTGGGTTGGAGAATGCTGGTCGGCGGCCTATGCTTCATCGGAAGTAACAAGCGTAAAAAGTTAAGTAAGTAAGTAAGACAACAACATTTATATCACAGTTCAGTAGTTGAATCTAGGGACAAATAATTAGATTAGTGTTATAATCGACCCCGATGATAACAGTTTCATAATGATAGTTTAATTTTCTACCTTATTACTAGATTATTATTTTTATTATCTTTATTCATTATTATATTTTTCGTACAATATAGAATTCTCAACACAAAGTATTTCAACAAGTTTGTCATTTGTTATTTCGTGGTCGATCTTGACGATAACATATTGAGTAATCGCCAGTTAGATGTTAGTGGTCCAGTCAATCGACATCTACACAACATAGATTCTTTTCGCTGAATATTACCAGTAACCACAATATCTTTGATTAGGCCCTATTATAACTTGTACAACGAAAGGTTGTACACTTCTGAGAAACTCATCTGAATTAGGTTATGCAATGAATAACCAATAATGATGTGTATTAAAACAAACAAACAAACAAACATCAGAATTAGATAACGTGTTGACATATTGAGATCAATGGTAGAAACAAGTAGCTCAGATGTTCAAACAGGTCGTTACAAACATTTGTTATAACTCATTCATTACTAATATGACTCTAGCAAAATAACATTCACTTGGATATTTTAGTTATGTACTCAGGAGTGTAGACTGTTTAAAAATCTTTTAGTCGGTATTTCGTTAAACTTCACTATGACATAGACATTCGATGAGGATTGCGTATGACCATGTATGTGGATGTGTGTAGATCTGTTGTCTATTGTCTGGTTATCAATATGAAAGATATTGAATATCACAAATAGACAGAAGTTAGAGATCCTCATTAAAAATTAAGGACATTGGAACATGTTTCATCTTAGTATTGAGCTGCTAAACAGTTTTGAGCATCCAAACCAGTTACTTAAAAAAAATTTCATCAGAACATTTTATTCTTAAACGATGTTATAATCTTACTTTTGAAATTACTTTTTAACTTACTTACTTACTTATGCCTACTACTCCTCGTGGAGGAGAATAGGCCGCCAACCAGCATTCTCCATTCAATCCTGTCCAAAGTAATCCTTTCCAACTCTTTCCAGTTGTTATTCATCCTTTCCATATCTGATTCTATATCCCGATGTAATGTGTTCTTTCGTCTTCCTCTTTTCCAATTCCCTTCAGGATTCCATGTTGAGGCTTGCCTCATGGTGTAGTTTGATGATTTGCGTAATGTATGTCTTATCCATTTCCATCGTCTTTTCCTAATTTACTCTTCAATGGTATCAGGTCAATGGATGTTGAATATCTTGCATAAACAACTATTTCTAAATACTTGCACCTTCTTGATGATGTTTAAAGTAGTTCTCGAAGTTTAAGCTCTGTACAATAGAACTATCTTGATATTCGTATTGAAGATTGTGATTTTATTATTAATTAACAGTTGTCTTGAGTTCCATATATTCTTCAATTGATTTGACAATCTTCGCCTTTGATATCTGTATCTGATCCTTCTTATTTATCGATGATGTTTTTAAGCTATGTTAGTATTCTCAATCTATTAAAATCGTTTACATTCGATATGAAACCTGAAAGTTAGGTGTATAAAACTGAAGCCAAATCTTTTTGTAAGCAATGATGGATAGTGGCTAGCAGTGGAATTCAGGACAAGCGTTTCATCCTATTTGGGGCTCGTCAACCGGATGTACCTGTATCTCAGAGTGGATATTCACTCTGGGACTCGAACCCAGTACCATTCGCTTCAGATGCCATTGCAGTCTTAAACCTCAATAGGAAGATACAAGCTAAACAATACCAAGTGAAGCCAAATCTGTTTGTTTATCCACTAAGAAAGGATAATAAATAATTCCTTGTAAGATTTTCTTTTTTTTTCATTTCTCCTCATTTGTTTATATAAATGAATAGGTTTATAGGTTCAAGTATATACTTGGTTAAGTTCAAGCTGGGATTATATAAGAATAAAAATTAATCATGATACTTATGATTTAATAAGTCCCTTTAAGAAGAATATAACTTGCTATCAATCTATGTATCTTATTTCTTCAATCAAAGTCCGTAAGTAACTATAATAGAGATAATATAAACAATTAATCAGTTCGTTATTTCAACGTTTTATGGATGTACAAAGTGATGAAATATGTATTGAAGTATTAAATTCCAGGTAAGGGAGTCGATGTATTTGTATAATTTTGGGTAACTGGATTATTTATAGTATTTAATAAGTAACTAACTAACTTGAAATGAAGTAGAAGACCTTGGGTTTGAATCTTATGAGGCGAGATCATAGATGTGCACTACTGAGGGGACTTACAATAGAATGAAATGGACGTCTAGTGATTCCAGGTTTTCAATGGTAGTCTAGCATCACGCGGTTCATGATTACAATAAGAATATTCTGTTTTTCAACAGTTCAGATCATGAGTCAATTGAAGCTAGACCACCATGAAAAACCTGGAAACACTGGATAGCCATTTCTTCCTATTGTGGGACTCTTCAGTGACAGTGCGCATCCACGACCTCGCCCCCTGCGAGATTCGAACCCAGGACCTACTGGGTCTAGTGGTTTAGTGCTCGGGCGCGAAACCAGTAGGTCTTGGGTTCAAATCTCGCAGGGGGCGAGATCGTGGATGCGCACTGCTGAGGAGTCCCACAATGGGACGAAACGGCTGTCCAGTGCTTCCAGGTTTTCCATGGTGGTCTAGCTTCAACTGACTCATGATCTTAACCATTGAAATTACTACAATCTCCACAAAAACCCATCTGATATTTTTACAATTTCTCAAAAGGCTAAGTTATTTTATATTGCGTTTGATGAACTTAAATTAACAATGTATACTACTTATTACGATCGTAATCCATGTAACACAATTCATTTGAAACAATGATGATCAATCGATATAACTTGGCTCAGCTTTGGTTATTTTAAGCGCTCATCAGTCAGACATAATTCGCAGTTGAATGTATATGCAAGTTTTCAATGACGTATGTATCGCTATTTCACAGAAGTGAACTATTTGGAGCTTTCCTAAGTAATTTAATTGGATGAGGATTTGTAAGAATACGACTTTCTATATTTACTTAACTAATATTTGAAGTTTTGGACATTGTTCCCTTTATATCATTATGCATGGTCAGTGAATAGTAAAGTTCGTAATGTTTAGAAAATTTCACTTAATTCAAGATACTACTTATATTTTGTAGTGGAATAAACTTAACAATCTCCACAACCCCTAAACTGATAATTACCATGTGCTCACTAGTGACTAGCTTCGTGACGGAATTTTTGGAGTTCTGGTGAGAAGCCGTGACCAGTGAAACTAATACGTGTCGGGTAGAAACAGGTATCTACCTCAGTACAATGGAAGATGGGCGCGCAATTTCGTGGATTGGTTGAAGTTAGATATCAACACCATCCATTGGATGCCGGCTGGCTCAGTGGTCCAGTAGTTTAAGCGTCCACGCGGGAGACTGAAAGCCCTGTGTTCGAATCCCACGAGGCGGGGTCGTGGATGAGCACTGTCACTGAGGAGTCCCACAATAGAACGAAACGGCCGTCCAGTGCTTCCAGGTTTTTAATAGTGGTTTAACATCAATCGGTTCATGATCTCAATCAAAAATGATAATAAATTAGTTATTTTACCAATCAGAGATTGCATGACATTCATCAGTTACATAACGTTGTAATATGAATAATTAATCAATAAAACCCTGTATTCCATTTCTGAGTATCAATGCTACTTATAGATTATTCATGTACATTATCACATTATGGAAACTATTCGGTATGGTCTTTGTTTTTTCAAAGATTTCATTTTTAATTTATATTATATTAGTTGAAATAGTAAATTTTTAAAATATCTTAAGAGTTATATCGAAGTGCTTAAAGCTTAACAAAGACTTGTTGCGTGCAATGCTGGTATCGGTTTCAGTATAAGGTTGTGGAAATTATTAAGTTTTTCGATTGAGATCATGAATCGATTGGTTAGACCACCATTGAAAACCTGGAATCACTAGACGGCCATCTCATCCTATTGTGGGACTATTCAGTAGTGTGCATCCATGATCCCGCTTGCGGGATTTGAACCTAAGGCCTTCGTTCTTGCGTGCGAATGCTTAACCTCTAGACCACTGAGCCAGTATCCAACGTTATTAATGTCTTACTACAACCAATGCACGAAAATGAGCGACCATCTTACATTGTACTGAGGTAGATACCTGTCTCTACATGACATAGACTAGCTCCACTGGTCATGGCTTCTCATTAAAACTCTGAGAATTCCGTCACGAAGCTAGTCACTAGTGAGCACATGGGTTCGAATGCCGCAAGGGGACTGCTGAGGAGTCACACAATAAGACGAAACAGCCGTTCAGTGCTTCTAGTATCGTTTGCCCATTTAAAAAATACAGTCAGTCTGTAGGCTATAATACAAGGTGATACTATAAGATAATATTTTTGTAGTAAATGAAGTTGCCTCTTGAAATCAAAATTACTTAAAAGGTGTACAACTGTAAATACATCTTATTTAAGTAATCTTTCTAAAGACTATTCTTAGTAAATAACTTTCATGAGTAACCGATAACATGTGGATATTATCCATGCTTTGTTTGATTACTGACACAGGGTAAGGAATAACAGTTAATATAGTATTGTGGAGAATATTCTCTTGGCATTTTGTATTTTGCGTTGACTGTATACAGACAATCATTGAAAAATAAAGAATGTCGAAATGTTGTTTTAGCCCAGTGAATCTGATTTTATTTATTTTAACACATAAATATTGGTACAAGAAGGCACCAAATACATATGAACCACACAAATCTCATTTAATTTGTGTGAGGGCTGTGATACTGCTCGGGTGCCCAGATCGAGACAGGTGGTTTTCTTAGGCCGCCACATCTCGAGCCTTTGACCTAAAGGTCTGACCCACAAGGCAGTGGAACATCGTGAGGAGATGCAGTCCCATGGTAGGCGATGACCAGCGATTGGTTCATACACCATTTGTTCCCTCAGGATAATGGGGCCCATGTGCACCATTGGTTTGGGATCCGGTTAAAGCACTGAACATTCGCTTTTCGTCCTCTCATTTTCGTAAGCAACACCGCCGCCACGAGAAGGCAGTGAGTAGAACCTTCCTGTCTGAGGTTATATACGCGTGGTCATGTGAGAGCATTTGGAGAGGGAGAGCGGACTCTCCCCACTCTCGGATGTATCAAGGCATTTGGGGGCAAGTGAATCTGAACTTTATTTCTGATGGAGTCATGGGTGAATACTACTAAGCAATGACAGTCAGATAGAAAGATTTGAAATTTCAAATTCTATTGGTCAGACAACTATTTACTAAATGTGGAACATTTGAAGGATCAGTAAAAATACTCTTTAAATAACATCTTCAAACCCTAATCTTTTCGATTACTGCTTATACTCTTACCACCTCTACCACTACGGGATTTGAATCGACAACTGTATCTCTGTGCTAATGTAGTGTAGCAACTCAAACTGATGTATGTACGTACGAAGTTCTACGTTGTTACTGACTGACTGAACTTCAAACTATTCATTTGTATAGTTACTAAAACCGAATCTTGAAGTAACATTCTGACAGAAATAGTATCTTCATATCATAAGAATCTGTTCCAATCGACTAGCATCAACAATCAGGGTACAGAAGAATAAACGATAATCCTTTTAAGACTTCACAAGACTAGTATACCCTATTTCTAAATGATGAAACAATGTTAGATTAGACTAGCCATAGCAACTAAATATCTTGTATTTAACACATAAAATAGAAATGATTTATTTGAATACAGGTAATAAGAATTAAAATAGGTTAATAAGCATTATAACAATTATATTGGAATGAATGGAATCACATACGTAATGTATACGTAGCGGAAGGTAAGGGCGGGGGGGGGGTAATTTCAATTCTATCATTAAATTGTCTTTTCTCTCAGTTATTTGTTTTTTTCTTTTCTCTCTCTCTTCTTGATTGTTTTGTACAAGAGAAAGTGTAGAGTGAAAACAACAACAACAACAACAAAAAACACACACAAGAGAACAGAATAAATAAAAGATCGAAATGATGAGACCGAGATTTAAAACAAAAACATAACAACACATGGAAGTAGAAAAGTAAACCTCATGGAAAACACAAAAAGTAGACAGTAACACAAAGAAAACTATAAAACATTACAACTTCAATGAAATCTTAATCAAATGGGTATAAATATTGTTGTCATGTATGTGTATGTGTGAGTGGGTGGGTGGGTAGGTGTTTGTAAATTACAAGAATAGCGATTTCTTCTTTTCTTCTTCTTTACATAAATACGTATTTTATACAGTTTCTATGTGAAATTTTATTCAGCAGTAATTAAAACTATAAACAACTATGAAGGTATATATATTTATTAGACAGTAAGCAAATCATTAACATACATTAATATAAGGATCAAAAATATTATTCAATTCATTTGCTCAGTTCATGGAGTAAATGTTCTCGAATCCCCCTCTCCCTCTCTCTTTCTCTCTCTCCACTGACCTTTCCTTATTGATGTACTAATATGAAAGAGAATAAGTCAATTACATCAGAAATATGAAAGTAACATTGTTATGATAGAAATAAGAATTTTACAAGCCTAATTGATGATGAATCAATATTTAAGTTGAAACGAATACACAATCTAATCAAAAAAAGAAGAAGAAAAACATCAATAAAGATCACAGAAATATCAATGATCCTTTTTATGATGTAATAAAGGAGAGTTATTGATTTTTCAATCATTTACATTTTGTTTATTGTTATCATCATCATCATTATGATTATTGTTAATATGATCATCCATTTTTAGTGTAGAATCTGATAGAAGAAGTTTAGCCAAATGATAACGTTCAGATGAAGTGAGTACAGTTTGAAATAATGTAGTTAATTCATTCGATGATAATTGTGAACTATGAATAAGGGATCTAAAATAAAACAAACAAAGAAAAGTGTAAAAAGAAAGAAATTTAATAAAAACAAAAAAGATTTATTATGATGAACCTAGTTGTTAGACGGGAGTGTACAAAGACAAAAGCCCCCAAATGCCCTGGTACGGCCGAGAGAAGGGAGAGTCCGCTCTCCCTCTCCAAATGCTCTCATATGGCCACGTGCATACACTCACTGTCACGGAAGTCCTACTCATTGCCTTCTTGTGACATTACTGTTGTTTACGAAAATGAGAGGATGAAAAGCGAATGTCCGGTGCTTTAACCGGATCCCAAACCAATGGTGCACATGGGCTCCAGTATCCTGAGAGAACAAATGGCGTATGAATTAATTGTTGGTGACCGGCTACCATGGGATTGCATCTCCTGATGTTGCTCCACTATCTCGTGGATCAGACCTTCAGGTTAAAGGTTCGGGGTGTGGCCCCTTAAGTAAACCACCTGCTTCAGTTTGGGCACCCAGGTAGTATCACAGCCCACACACACACTAATATGGTGTGGTGCATATATATTAGGTGCCCTCTTGTACCAATATTTATGTGTTAAAATAAGCAAAAATAAAGCAAAGACAAAAACACAATTAGTTATTATCGAAAGAGATATGCGAAGATTATTTGACTGGACAAACACTTTAGGTGAACAACTACTGAAACTGATGAGAACTACTAAACAAAGTGTTACTGTCTGATCATCGAGTTAGCATTATCCATTGTATAGGTGATGCATAATGCGGTTGAACTTCACTGGTTACGACCATATAACGCATAATAATACTGAAATGAGACCTATTTAGATAGTTTGGTTTTTGTACAATTTAACCAGTAGGTCAACAAGTACATAAATAAGAAACTGTTGATTCAATAACTCTACTGCCATTGTAACTGTTCTATTCCGATGATGAATGAAGTCATTATTTAAATGCAGTCAGTCAGTCAATCATCTTAAGTTCTACGGTGAAAATTATTTAAATATAATTGATTTGTCAGTAACCTGTATTTGAATTCTTCATAGAGAACACCTATTCTATGGGAATGTAATTTATTTACAGCGAGACTCTAATTTATGGACGAGACGATCACAGGCGTTTTAGGGATTTCAAGGTTACAGCGCCAACTTCAGTGCTTAATGCTAACGTACGATCGGTTCACAACGAATTTTGTACAAAACGTGATAATTGAGTGGCTGAAACAAATAAAACGGCGACAATATAATTTGTGGACGAATCAATCAGGTATAAGATAATAGATCTCGGATTTTAACACGAAAGCCTTTCATCCCTTTGGTTAAATAAACTCCTGGCATTATAGCTGATGTCAGTTCGTGATGAAAACCCCATATTTAATCCCTAAATAAGGCAAATTATGACAACTATCGCGAACTGGATAATAAAAGCACCAGTAAAACTGGATACAGCCAGGTACTACAATATGTACGGATGATTGGAGAGCGTACAGATTCCTATATAGGCTTGGTTATGTGCATCGTGTCGTTAACCACAAGTACCATTTTGTGCAATCAACAACTGGAGTGCACACAATCAATATTGAAACTATATGGTCGAGGCTGAAAGCGTTTTTGAGACTTCATCATGGCTCCAGTGGCCGACTATTCTGTAGACATATGGATGATTTCCTCCACTGCATGCTTTACGATTTTACAACCTCAGAACCTCTTTCTAAGCTTGACAAGTTTTTAAATCACGTATAAGAAGTGTGTACACTTTATTTCTTTGGTTTTGTATAATATATTTTTACTCTATACTAACTGTTTGCTAATTGGCTAATATTTCTCAAGGTGACTTAAGATTCGTTCAAAGGTCATCCATACATTAGAGTCCCGTCCTATTTACTTAGCAACTAACACAGACACTTTCGATCGGAAAAGTTATCGATTATGAATTAATGATCGATTCATTTACAAGTACAAGTGATCATATTTGATTGATCAGTGAATAGTGATCAATAATATCATGTGTCCAATCCTTAGTGCAGATCGAATGCTATCGACCAAGTTCAGTCAGTCAGTCAGCTACAACGTAGGACCAGGCACATATATGCATCGGTCCAAGTTGCCATATCTCATTAACACAACAAGATGAACAACGAATTCATAAAAGTAGTTAATTCAATGGTGGTAGTAATATATAAAAGAAAGATTGCATATAAGGAAATAGTACAGAAAGAAAGAATTAGTTCGTAGAAGGAAAGATATGAAGCGATTTTAATCTCATAGTTTAAGGGAAGACAGAAATTGTATATACCGACGCCATTGTGATCGATCAATTCTGAGCCATGTCACACACAGTCTCCAACCATTGGTTGCGATAGTCACACGGACTCCAACCAAGTAGTTTACATCTACCAACATGGCTCAAACTAGAAGTCAGTGAATTCAATGACTGATGCCACGTTTTGGTTTGGCGGCTTCTAACTTTCTTCCAACCATCTCCAACACCGGTTAGCATTGCACGTTGTGGTAATCGGTGTTCAGGCATACGTATGAGTATCTTCTACTCTTAATAGCCATGTTTCACTGCCGTAAATTAAAACAGAACGAATTACTCGTTCTTTTATTGATAGACGGATAAAAGGACGAGAAACTTGATCAATCGACCAAATTACAATATAGTCAACTAGTCTAGATGATTTGACATTGTGCTAGAGGTGGTAGTCAACACAAAAACCCTAGACCCTGGATACATTTTATTGATAGAGTACTCAATAACACAAAATCCAGATGTAGAATTTCCATGTTGACTACCATCTTCACAAATCAATCATCTTAGTATAAGTATAATCTATAATCATATACAATAATAGATTGAACTTACCGTTTCATATGTTCCATAAAATATTCTTGACGTAATTGTTGAATTTTTGTTTGAATAATATTTTTATTAAATAATTGTAAATTAATATTATGATTGTTTCTATGGAAATGATTCACTAAAGTAAATGAAAGACAATTAATGAATAGATCTGTGGAATAAAATTCTTTAATCGTTTCAATAGTTGCTAATTCACATAATTCATTACAATTTAATTCATTAGCTAACCAATTACCAATAAGTAAATCATTATTATCCCATATCTCATAATCATTTATATTAGAATGAGTATTATTCAATGCTTCAATAAACCATTCTTTTAATAGGGACATTTTATAATCAGTAGGATAGGTGTAACGAATAGCTAAAAATAAAAAAAAATAAAAGAAGAGGAAACAAATTATTGATTTAAACATATAAATATGATTGGTTGAAATCATGAGTCGATTGAAGCTAGACCACCGTTGGATGTCGGCCAGCTCAGTGGTCTAGTTGGTTAAGCGCCTGGCGCAAGACGGATACATCCTGGATTCGAATCTCAACGGGGAGCGGGATGGTGGATACACACTGCTGAAAAGTCCCACAACAGCACGAAATGGCCGCCCAGTGCTTTCAGGTATTCCATGGTAGTCTAGCTTCGTGATTTCAACCAGTGAAATTTGTAAAATCTTCATAAAACCCTTTTCTGATATAAATATTAGTATAAGAAGGCACCAAACATAAATAAATATACGTCATATAAATCATTCGATTTATATGAGGGCTGAGATACTACTACTCAGGTACCAAAAACCGAATCAAGTAGTTTTCTTAAGGAGCGACAACACTCAGAGCCTTTGACTTAAAGGTCTAAACCACAAGGTGAAGTGGATGCAGTCCGATGACCAACGATTGATTGATACGCTATTTGTTCATTCATGATACTGGAGCCTATATATAGCATTGGTTTGGAAAAATCAGGGTTTGCCAACGTCCCTAGGTGGACTCTCAGTGTCCATCAATCCGGTTAAAGCGTCAGATATTTGTTGTTTTTTTGTCTTCTCAATTTCGTACACAACAGTAATGCTGCGAGAAGGTAGAGAGTAGGACTTCCACGGCAGCGAAGCCTTGATCCTCAACCATACATTATTTATATTTTTGCAGACAACACATTATAACAGTCCACAAAACAAAAAAATTTTGTGATTGCATCATCAACTATTAAAAGAATGTTTGAACGAAGTCTAAAAAAATCACAACAAAGAGAAACCATTACCCAGTTAGCGATGGAACTTAGAAACCTTCAGTAATAATAAAAGGTTTAATCTAATCAAGTAAACGACAGGCTCTAAAAAGGAAGACAGAATTGAGCTGACTTTCATTGTGAACTAACTAACTAACTAACATCTAGACTATACAAATTCACTGGGTAAGAAGCAAAGTAGGAAACTGTAAATATGCACAACGCTATAAGTTGACCCGTTTGTATAGTGAGATGAAACTGTTAGTAGAAATTCCAGCGTAGCAGAAGTAGTAACTGTGCTAAAGGCACTGGACAAAATTAAGTATTAAAGATACCATTCGAAAAGAAAATACAAATTAGTGGATCGAAAACAATTCATAATGGATTCAGAAACTAAGGTTATTGGAGAAGACAAGGAGTGAATCTACGCGAGACATTCCAAAACATTTGGAGCAGTGCTATTTAGTCTCTAACTAATGGTGACGATAATCCACCGAACCCCCAAAATATACAATAATCATCATTCTATCCACATGGCTCAGTCCAACTGTCAATGATTTCATGAAGTGATGCCATGTCTTAGTCTGGTCGCCCCTAGTTTTCTTCCAACACACTCCTACAAAAGACAGAATCACCCGGCATACGTTATACACTTAGTAACCATTTCAGTCGATAAAGGTTCCCTATCTTGTCAATCGTTTTCCCATCCTTATATGGTACTTTGCATCCAACTTTAAATTGCTAACTCTACGATCCATAAATGTACGACCAATGCTTCGAAGATACCTATGATCGAATACTAGTAAACAACAAACATCCTGTAGTCTTAATTGTCATTTTTCACAGAGATAAAGTAAAACGGAGAGGACTGATACTCAGTATGCTCATCCTGTGTTCGATAGGTAGGTATCTCCCCTACGCTTAACGTGACGCGAGTTGGCAAAACGCAGTCACATCTTCTGAATCCGTGCCGAAATGTTATCAAATACCAACCTACCAGATTTCATGAGTTCAGTGAAGTGATAAAGGCACTCAATTACTTCTCTCCCTACCATTTGTCCAGGTCTTGACACATAAAAGTCCTGATAAAGCATCAACTTGTCATTCGGGTTACTTGGAGATGTTGGGTAACTGAAACGTGGCTGAAGGCTAATTGAAGTGTTCCCTAAAGTGTTCTGACCATCGGGCCTATTACCTAGATTGAGAATGAATCATAGTTTCATCTTTTTCCAAGACTATCTAACTTGTTTCCCTGACAAGCCTTAACAGTAGCCTACCGTTACCTATCGTCGCCTCCGTTTGCCATCTCTTTTGTATTCGTTACCTATCAAGATCATTGCACTGAGCTGCCTCCGCTTCTTATGACGACCGAATTTCAGTCAAAATATTGAAGACGGGATAGATAATCTAATCTATTTCCAATCGGATTATTGGTCATAGTGTCAACGTCATTAGTCATTAATACAAATGGCGTTAGACGATGAATCTGTCTAACGGATGAGCCAATAAGTAAGTGGATTAGGAAGAAAAATGGAGTTCTGCATTATAGAAGAACAAGGTTTAGCTTACATTTTTATCTTGAGTTTCCTCAACCTTGATAAATCAAGGTCCATCTCACATATGGTGATGAGTTTCCTCTCCCCCCTCGTCAAAATATCTCAATAATTTTTACATCATATAAAAGTAACAATTAAAAATATTCGTAATTCTAGATCATGAAAATGATGCGATCAATTTGATCTTAAACAAGAAATCAAATTTTCAATCATACCGACTGAAAATAATATTAATATGGGGGTTGTGGAGATTATTAAGTTTTTGATTGAGATCATGAACCGATTCATGTTAGACCACCTTTGGAAACCTGGAAGTACTGGACGACCGTTTCGTCCTATTGTGGGACTCCTCAACAGTGCACATCCACGATTCCGCTCGTGGGATTCGAACCCAGGGCCTTCGATCTCGCCCGCGAACGCTTAACCCACTGGACCACTGAGCCGGCATCCAACGGTGATAATCTCTAACATCAACTAATCCACGAAATTGCGCGACCATCTTTCAATAAATCGTTGACATACCTAAATTAGGAACTTGTTTAGCAATTATATTAGCAACATCTTCTCTATTGCAAACGGTAGACTTCAAGGTAGTTGTAGAAAGTGAATATCTTCCATCGGAATTATTGGGTAGATCATTAGTTGTAACAGTTTGTGTTAAACTTTCTGAATCAAAACGTATTCTATGGTTACTTTCAACACGTAGAAGTTCTGATAAGAAAAACAAAAACAAAAGGGAAATACACGAATAATAGAATTTATTGATTGTTTAAAGACAACGACTTCTAAAAATTAACATTAGCACATTGAGAGTATTTACTTTTACTTACGCCTCTTACTCCTCGTGAAGGAGCATAAGCCGCTCACCAGCATTCTCCATCCAACCCTGTCCTGGGTACATTGAGAGTATTAATAATACTAATCTTAATGGTTGATAAGGTGTTAAACAACTATAGATAAAGTTCAATTAGAACTTACAAAAAATGTAGGTTAAAAGTAGAACTGTTGCTAAGACGTAAGATGTAATTGAAGATGAAGGATAAGTATATCTATGACAAGCCAACCAACTTCAAATCATGTTGCATTTATGATTTTCAATCATTTTATCAAGAAATATCACAGAAGTGTTACTAAACTGTAACTTAGATGGCTTCGAATTTAAACAAACGATATTAGTTGTAACACTATTGATTGGATTTATTTGCTTTTCCGACAAATCAGGAAGAAATACCCTTTTACAAAGTAGGTTACATAGAACTGACAACTTTCTTTATACGTCTAACAACACTAGAGGTTTTCTTATTTACAATCAAATAACTTCATCAATTCTTAGTATTACTTCTACCACCAGCAATAAATTTTCCCGTTACAGCTTCGCAACCAAGAGCCATCGATTCTAATTACTACAGTCCATCTGATGGTATCCACAAATAGTGCTACGATCTACATGTTGGAGATTTTAATGTACATATCTTATGTTATGTAAGCTAACAATGTTCCTTAGCTAAAACGATAAGTATATTTCAATAACAATCAATCATACGATATGACTGGAGTCACATCCCGAGTCACTAAAAGACAATCAGAGGGACTAAGTAAAGGGAGTGAAAAGAAGTAATCGAAGCAAAATGACACGCGGTGGAGATGGCAGATGAGCCAACTTGATTAAATCAAACGTTAGTCGATATTTACAGGCGAACAAAAATAAATAAGTTACAGACATGTGATGAATAAGATAAGAAATAAACACAAATACGCTTACATAAAAACAATCACGGTTGATAAGTGAATAATTGACAAAGTCAAAATGTGACTCGAAAAGAATGGATAAATTCACCTATCCAGAAGCTAGAATAAGTTATGTGAGTTGACATAGTAACTTGAACGTATATACACATGTGCTAGTGTTCGCATTAAGTATGACTAACTAACCAACTGAACTATTGGACGATATAAATTTGAATCTTGAGATTAGAAGGTGAACGACTAAAAACCTACAGATGTGCTGAATCGACATTTTGGGGATAAACAAAAAAATTGAGTACAAGACTCTATGTCATTTTCCAACTAACTAAAATCGTTTCAAATTAATCCGTTGATCATGAGGGGATGCTGGTGAGATATCACATCACACTATTTAATGATACAATATGGCTGTAAAAAAAAGGATTAGTGGAATAAACACTTTGTGGTTAAATAAGAAAATGAAATAAAAGAAGACTTACTACTAACTGATGATTGTTTAGACACCATCTCCTCTTCTTCTTTCAATGAAATCTCTTTACTTTTATTAGTCTCACAATTAAAATTTAAAACTGGCACATTATGATTAGTAGTAGTGTACTTCATATCAATTGGATATTGATCAGAACTATTTGATAATACACCATTGATAAGATTCAATGCGGATAATTCTAATAGACGACGTCTAAGACGTGTATAAAAAAAACTACGACTAGATGACCAATCGACTAATCGATGAACAAGTTTTCTAGCCAATAAACGACCAGGTGTATCATGTAAATCAGCAAATTTGCAAGCCACCTCCATAATGGATCACAAATAGAGAAACATAATGAAAATATGGAATAACAGGAAAATAAAATAAAAAACAAACAAACAAACAATAATAACGTAAATTCTTAATTACACAAAAATAATCTGTAGATGCCCAACTACGAGACCAACAAGCAGGATTCCGTAAGGATAGATCGTGTACACACCAAATCGCAACTCTACGGATCATTGTGGAACAATCAATTGAATGGAATTCATCACTTTACATCAATTTCATTGACTATGAAAAAGCATTTGATAGCGTGGACAGAACAACACTATGGGAGCTTCCTCGATTAAACTGCAAAATCGTGCATGCAGGACAGCTCACAAACTCGTTCGAAGTAAAGACCGGTGTCAGGCAAGGTTGCTTACTCTCACCCTTTCTCTTTCTCCTGGTGATAGACTGGAACATCTGAAGGGAAGCACGGCATACAGTGGATATCTAGGATGCAGTTGGACGATCTACACTTCGTAGATGATCTGGCCCTCCTATCCCAAACGCAACAACAAATGCAAGAGAAGACGATCAGTGTAGCAGCAGCTCCAGCAGCAGTAGGTCTCAATATACACGAAGGGAAAAGAAAGATTCTCCGGTACAACACAGAATGCACCAATCTAATCACAGTTGACGGAGAAGATTTGGAAGATGTAAAACCCTTTACATATTTGGGCAGCATCATTGATGAACACGGTGAATTTGATGCAGATGTGAAGGGGCGGATCGGAAAGGCGAGAGCAGCACATCCACAACTGAAAGACATCTGGAACTCAAAGCAACTGTCAACCAACACCAAGGTCAGGATTTTCACTACAAATGTCAAAACAGTTCTACTGTATGGGGCGGAAAACTTGCACAACTACGAAAACCATCATCCAGAAAATACAGGTGTTTAGTAACAGTTGTCTACGCAAAATACTTCGGATCCGTTAGCAGGACACTATTAGCAAAAACCTACTATAGGAGAGAACAAACCAGAACAAACCAGTGGAGGAAGAAATCAGGAAGAAGCGTTGGAAGTGGATAGGACACACATTGAGGAAAGCATCCAACTGTGTCACAAGACAAGCCCTCACATGGAATCCTCAAGATCAAAGGAAAAGAGGAAGACCAGAGAACACATTACGCCGGGAAAGGGAGATAGACATGAGAGAAATGAACAAGAATTGGATGGAGCTAGAAAAGAAGGCCCAGGACAGAGTGGGTTGGAGAATGCTGGTCGGCGGCCTATGCTCCATTAGGAGTAACAGGAGTAAGTAAGTAAGTAAGTATAATTCACTTACTACATGAAAGAAAGAAAGAAAGAAGTAAACAGAAAAATGATTGCTGTTCCCTCTTTCTACAATAATTAATCTTAAACTTAACCTGATTTTACATTTAGGCTAATGTATCTTTATCACTGATTGATTAACTGACTGACTGACTGACTAACCGAATCTTTGTCAAATACAATGCAACTGTGAATAGATTATTGAATAATACATGAAAGTATTTTATTGAATGACCCAAAAAGAGAAGAAAAAGCAAAACAGAAAAAAACATTCAATGAATTAACCTTAGTGTCAAAATTAATCAAAACAACCAATCTTATTACATAATTCCCCCCTCATCCTCCTCCCATCCCCCCCCTATATATATCATAAAAGAATAAGTTTATATTGTATAAGTAAGTTTCAGTCTTAATTTAATTTATTATCTAGGGAAACCCGGTAAGTTTTTTTTTAAAAATTCTTTAATGAGTTTTACTATCATCTATCACTGATGGATTGGTTATCTTGTTATTTATTTTATTGATTTATTTGATCATATTTTTTCCCAAATTTTTATATTCATTTACAATCATATTATCATTACAATTTTTCTGATATCTTCTTTTTTTGTTTTTAAGTGTTTACGTTAATTATAGAAAGATCAGAAGATAACCTTCAATGATCTGTAAAAATTAAGCAATATATAATACAATCAGTCAGTCGGTCAGCTACATCGTAGGACCAGGCACATATATACATCGGTCCAAGTTGCCATATCTCATTAACACAACAAGATGAACATCGAATACATAGAAGTAGTCAGTTCAATAGTGGTAGTGATATATAAAAGAAAGATTGTATATAAGGACATAGTACAAGAAGAAACAATTAATTCGTAGAAAGAAAGATATGAAGTGATTTTAATCTCATAGTTTTTAGGGAAGACAGAGAGTGTATAAACCTACTCCATTCTGATAGATTCTGAGCCATGTCACTAAAAGTCTCTAACCATTGGTTACGATAGTCAAGCGGACCCCAACCAAGTAGTCTGCATCTACCAACATGGCTCAGACTACAAGTTAGTGACTCCAAGCACTGATGCAATGTTTTGGTTTGGCCACCCCTGACTTTCTTCCAACCATCTCCAACACCGGTTAGTATTGCACGTCGTGGTAATCGGTGTTCAGGCATACACGTAACACGTGGCCCAACCATTTCAGTCGATGAAGATTCACAACCTCATCAACTGATTTACTATCATTCCCTGCGTCTAACCTCACTATTACTTACCTGGTGATCCCAGCAGACGCCAGCAATATATGTTAGATAGATACAGAATATATTTCAATGTTTTAAATAAAAGTTACAAGAAATATTTCGATGAAAATTAAAACATTCAGAAAAAAACCCAACTAACCTGTTGATAAAATGGTAATAATTCTTGTTGTCTAGATTCTAATGCAGTACGAAGTTGTTGACGATGTTCTTCTATGGAAATATTCAATAATTTTGTACTGTATTCTGGATCATTATTCATTGACAAATTGTTTGTATGCTCATTCAAATGATTTAATTCTTTTAATAATAATTTACATGAATCATCTAATCGATTAATAGTATCAATTAAATCCTTTTGTCGATATTTAATTTCAACTGTACCCTCAGGTTCAAGAACACCAGCTCGTGATGATATTGGATCAGCGTACATTTCCATAAAATCTGGATTAATAGCTGGATCTACTACAACCCAAGCACCACCACGTAATTGTGAATTTGGTGGAAGATAGACAAAAACTGGTTTACTGTAACGACGTAATGAATCAATAATCATTGAACCAAATTTTAATACCTTAAAAAGTAATATAAATTAATAATGTGTATCAACAGAAATTGAACAAAAAGTAATAATTGAAGAATAGATGAAACCACATAAATGACTCAAATTCTGATTTGGCTTTAGTTTCAAAGAAAAGGTTTTTTCAAGTATGATGAATAAATCAGTACGATCATTGCAACAACTAATCTCTCTTCATGATTGTCTCTATAAAGGAGTAATGAAAATAAGCATTGTCTAGGATTGTTCATTTATGTAAACTTACATAACTGAGTAACGTTAATGAGGAAACTATTGGAGAGTTACTGGACAACTGTTACAACGTATCACAAGATTCTTTGGATGTGGATAACTGAATAGTTCAGTACTACAATAATTAGATGTCTAGTCCACCCCCTCCCCAGTTTTTGATGGCTATCTAACTAACGTCATTTCGTAAGGTGTAACTGTAAATCTTAGTTCAAAAACGCTAACTAATCTCGAATGTTAAGAGCAAATGTAACGCGAATTCTGACTTCATGGGGAATATCATCAAAGTGAAGGAGAATGATTCATTCAACCGAGTTTGTTACCCCGATCTAATCTAAATCCAATGCGTACATATCATTTATAAATTCGTCTAACCAATCAACTCGAACTGCTTAGCTACTGCAGTGTTAGAACAGAGAATTCGAAAACAAGGCAAGTCAACAGTTCTTACTTGAATAATTTTTCTGGTTAGCGTTTTTTTAGCGAGTTAGTTTTCTACGGGATGGGGACGCTAACCGCATGCCCAACCCTCCTCCTTTATCCGTGCTTGGGACCAGCAGTAGCCCCCGGAGGGACTCCAGGCGGAGTCAACAGTTCATATATATTCAAATCAACATTTCTCCTATGACTAATGGAATGTTATGGTACGTTAGATATTTAAAAATAAAGTTTTGAACCTTATATAAATATCTCGATCATTAATCTTCAATCTACGTAAATCTATATATGCGTTACGTCGCTCATGTAGTTCGTTTGCTATGTACAAGTTTATGTATTCGGAATTCACTTGCATTATTTGTACAATAATACTGAACAAAAGTAAAACAGGATTCGAACCTAAAATTCAACTCCATTAACCGTCGAACACTTAACAAACGTAAAATAATATTATCTAGTTATGAATGTTTATAATACAGAATACTGGTTGAACAATAATGGAAACAAGCAATCGAAAATAATAAGGAGAGAAAGAAATGAGATGATTAAGTGGGGAGGGGGAAGAAAAGGACCTCAGAGGGCACTAACAAGTTAATATGCTTAACAATCCATATATTAGAGCATAACAATTATTAAAACAGGCGAAATGAGATATAATCCCATTGGTTGCTACGTTGACGTGGTCGTCGGGCTTGCCTATCCTGATAAAGCAAACGAGCTATACTGGCTGCAACAACCGTTCCTCAACGTCCTACCATGTCAGACAGGTCGGTTGAAGAACGGTAACACTAAAAGCAACAAATTCAAGGTCCGAAGGCCAAGTCGTACTGCTGACTGTACAACAGAGGTGTGACAACAGTAACATGTTTCCTTCAGACAACCAGCATGACAGCCATGCTGCCTTCCCATAACGAGGGGTGGGTGGGTTAGAAAAGGTCGACCCTAAAAATGCACACCTCGACGCCTTATCACACCGATATCCGTCTCCAGCGATAAGGTGTCAACAAGTACGGAGCTAACACAAAAATTACTCATAAAAAGGTTATGTGTGACCGATCTCAAGCAGTTGTCCCTTGGGCACTGTGGTCACGCTTTCAAGTCACTAAGACCACCTCTAATCCAATTTCCTTTTCAGGTACCTCCAGAAGAACCCTTCCACGATGTGGGCAACCGGAAAGTGATAACTGCCCTCATACCTCTGACAGAACTCAAGACCACTATATTTTATGAACTTGATTTATGTTTATATACATAAAAACAAGTTACACTGTAATTAATCTGAGCAACTGGTAGATAACAACAACAACAAAAAAAGATGAAACAAAACATAATAAGGTAAACTTAAAATACTATTCAATGAATGTTATTCAATAGAATTAGAGATTTCCTTAAAATCCTCCCTATTACTAATCATAACAATAATCATGTTTGTGAATTATTATTAATAACCCAGCTCCAACCTACTTTTTTTTTCTTTTTTTTTAACCTTATCAACAACAGAGAACATAGGGAAATAAAACAGGATATTATTACATAATAACACCAAATAAAAATATAAAACATGAAATAGCAATTAAATTAATTTAAGTGATTACAAAGAGTAATGGAGGTTGAAGATAAGAGAGAGAGAGAGAGAGAGAGAGAGAGAGAGAAAGACGGTGTGTGTGTGGGGGGGGGCGAAATGAGTTGATTACATATGAATTTCCGGAAAATATAGTTTCAGTATGTAAAAACTGTAAAAATCTGGTTTAAAAAAAACATTCCATGACGATGAGTTTAGATGATATTATGGGGTTTTGTTGAAAATTGACATTATAGTTTAATGAATGATTGAAATTCCAAGAGAGCAAGCAGTACTAGAGAAGTATTTCTTTCCTTAGTTTAAGATTTTCATATTGACCTTATGTTAGAATATTCAGTGAAAACAATTCATAGTGATAATTGATTGTTAGTAACTTGTTTGTCTATTCCTTAGTGTTGAACGAAACCTATTGATCAAGTTGAAATGTGGTCTGTAGTCTTAGTAATTAGTCGCACTTTGACTAATCAAGAAAATTCGATCACTACTGAGGGTTAAACAAACAAGACATTCGTTGCTCATCAATGATCACATGTGTTAGTCTTAGTACTACGAGAGGTCAGTCGCTGTTCAAGATGACATCACAGACTGTGAGATTAGGTAAGGCGGGTTCGAACATTACGAGTAATGTTAGTCCTCTGAAAATTGCAGGTACGCCTTGATGACTATTGTTACCTAGCTCAAAACAAAGATGGAAGGTTTCCTGCTGATTATCTTCAACCAACCATTAGTCGAAGTAACTAACCAACGGACAATAGTTAAGAATACCAATTAGTTAATAACAATTTTCAGATTTCAATCAACAAACATTCGATCAAACACATTAAGCATTCAAAAATATTATACTTTTTTATCATATTTATCAACTTATGAATATTTGAGCAGAAAATTTTCTTTTCGACTGGAGATTAGCAACAGTATATGTATACAATTGCATCATAAAAACAGCGTAGTCTATTAAGTTTCACATCATTAATAATGTCTGGAAATTTCACACTTTCAAGTATGCTGAAATAGAGGATCTTTACAGACTGAAGTCGTTGGGACATGTATTACACATGACCAACGTGCAGTGACTGCTCGTCAAAATAAAAATACCTCCTTATGATTACAGGTGGTTTATGTAGATCATTGAATTACATGGTTAACCTCATAGACTGACTAGTGGTGCTGAAAGATGATTGGGCAATATCACAAATCGATTTAGAATTTAGAAATGTAAAGCGTTAGACGCAGATTTAGTGATCGGAAAGTTAATCGGTTATCAAGGGACCTGTAGGTTTTGAGTTTGATACCAGGTAGCGTCATAGATGTATACCGATAATTATAAATAAGACTCAGTTAGTCAGCTCACTTGGTCATACATATCTTTCATCCCACCAGAAAATCCTCGCCAATTGGCGAAAATGAATAAAGGTAAATGTTCACGTGACAAGTCAGCAATAGCTTGTGCAGTTTTATACGCTGAATCAGGATACCATACTTGACCAGCTTGATTAACAATTTGTGCTTCAGAGGATAAATTAGCCGGATCAGCAGGTACACGGCAAACAACAGATCTTGTCTCCGCTGTGATAACACCACAGGGGATACCACCTAAACGTGCTCGACCAGTTACAACTCCGGCAGCCCATGATGACAATGTTTCTTGCCATGTTCCCCAGTCAAAAAATCCTGATATCCAATGATCGGTATTTGCATTTTCAAATTGTTGGTCAGATGACGAAGACTGTTTACTGGAGGACTTACAAAATGCCTCGAAATGAGAACCTGTTTGTAGTAAAAGAAAAAGAGCATGGATACCGCGAACAAGTTTAAGAAAAAAAAACCAAGGTTATGTGCAACTTGTACACTCTTTGCTGTGTAATATATATATCTAGCACTTTCCGTAACTTTCACGTTTTACTTGTGGGCGACTGTAATATGTCAGAGCGTAAGTATCATTAAAAGGACTTCATTCTACGTGTTTAGAGGTATCCACAACTGTTTGCTATCATCATTATGTTAGTGCAATGTAGCCTGACATATTTCAAATGAAAACCATAATGATGGTAAAAATTTAGGGAGTGAAATATAATCTATGGTGACTATTAAATTTTAGTATACAGAATTCATCCTCTAAATGAACGGAAAAAGTGAATAAAAGTACTAGAACCCGTCGAGTAAATGTTAGGTATGCAGAGGAATATACCAATAATTATCGTGTTAAGTCGAATGGTGTCCTTGGACGTTAAATGTACACTCCCTATTGGTCGATATTTATTTCACTTGTTAAATATTGTGTAAATGTTGTTTTCTATTTTATGGTACGATGTGGTTTGTTTGGTTGGTATGTAAACAGAGTATGTCTGAAATATAATGATTCATATCTCAGAGGGTGCGACTTGCGTTCTGGACTCAAATGGCTGGGCTAGACAGGGGAGCGGGACCAGTCGAGACTCTAGGTCGTCCTTACGTGTCACTGGATCGATCGATAAGTACGCTGCGCATCTAACCTGCAGTCCACACGTTACAACAGAAAGTTAGTATAATAACCCGAAAACCCATTAATTGGAATATGTGAAGCTTGGTTCAAATATGAAAAGGATGAATAACAACTGGAAAGAGCTGGAAAGAATTTCTTGGAACATGGTTGAATAGAGAGTGCTAGTGGGCGGTCTATGCTCCTCCATAAGGAGTAACATGCCTTAGAATAGAATTAAAAAAGCCATCAACTTCGTTAAGAAATAATAACAGATGTAATTCTATGCTTACTTACTCATAATACCAGTGAACATCCATCGAGGATCATCATTTGGTCGATCACGACTAGGTATATATTCAACAATTCTATCAATAGGATCAAATGGTAAATAAAAATCAGTTCGTTTATTCACTTTCGGTTGATGAACTTTTAATTGTGATGAGATTTCAATTTTAGCTAAATTATTTCTATTGAAATTATGTCCTGGTTCAATTTGTACTGGTTTATATAAAACAGAAAATGTTTCATTTGGACGTTGAGGTATATAACTAAGCCATTCAATAGCTAATTGTAAAGCAGAGAGTTCATCTGATGCAACCAAATGAGAGACACCATTAGTTGCCATCACCTAAATTTATAAATATAAATGAGGAATTTGAATGAAAACAAAATAATTTACGATACATTCATAAACCATACCAAGTAAATCGATATTTTCCACATAGTTTTTAATCAAATTTAAGTATAGTCTCTACATAACATTAACTCGGCCTGGAACCTCTCTGGGGATACTGCCAGTCCCAAGCCCAGATAAAGAAGGAGGGTTAGACATGTGGTCAGCGACTCCATCTCGTAGAAAACTAACTTGCTGTGAAAATGCTAAGTAAAGTAAAGTAAGTATCTACATGACATTACTTCCAAGCAAGTGACATAGAAAAACACATCATACATTGTGATGCCTATTTGCTACCAATTATTGAAATTTACTACGGAAAAACACACATGTTGAAGTCATTGTACCATATGCTACGTTATTTTGATCCTTTGTTTTGAATAGTAGTTATGTTGATATCTCTTTGGAACAAAAATGGTTACCAGGCCCTTAACTAACAGTTGTCGAAACATATTTCATTGTTTATGAAAAATAAACAACTTCATAATGTAATTTGCTAAAAAAAAATTGTAGAGCACTACATACCAGGCAAAAAATGGCATTGATCAAGGTTACAGTCTGAAAAGTTCATTTGGTCAAGTTTCTGTGTGTGTGAAACTGAGTGATACAAATTCTCATCTTATCTATAACATTAAGAACTCACCCTGGACATTGAAAAGTACCAACTAGCAAGAAATCAAGATTGAACAAGGCTTCCTACTACTAGTTATCTCCAACTATCTAATACATCAATTAAATAACGGTTAAAAGATTCAAATTATGAATGTTCAGTACGTAAATTATTTTACAGTCAGTTAATTTTCAGAAGACAACTGTTCAAAAAGATTAAAGTATAGTCATCATCTTAGTTGATCGAAAGGATGTTTAATCATTGATTAAAGTGTATGACATAAACATTCTTAACATAATTTTATATCTTCAAACATGCCAGTTCGTTGTTGCTACCGTGACGTGGTCGTCGGGCTTGCCTATCGTTATGAGCCAATCGAGCTATACTGGCTGGAACAACCGTTCCTCAACGTCCTACCATGTCAGACAGGTCGGTTAAAGAACGGTAACACTAAAAGCAACAAATTCAAGGTCCGAAGGCCAAGTCGTACTGCTGACTGTACAACAAGGGTGTGATAGTAGTAAGGTATTTCCTTCAGACAATCAAAATGACAGTGATTCTGCCTTCCCACAAGAAGGGGTGGGGTTAGAAAAGGTCGACCCTAAAAATGCACACCTCGACGCCTTATCACACCGATATCCGTCTCCAGCGATAAGGTGTCAACAAGTACGGAGCTAACACAAAAATTACTCATAAAAAGGTTATGTGTGACCGATCTCAAACAGTTGTCCGTTGGTCACTGCGGTCACGCTTTCAGGTCATTAAGACCACCTCTAATCCAATTTCCTTTTGAGGTACCTCTTCAAACATGAAGTCAAAAACTTAAAAAACCAATCAGGTACGACTACTAAAGCGAAATAGTTAATGGTCTTACATATGATGTAATACGCATCCACTGTGTAAATATGTGCCTCAAAGAAACAATTCACGTTTTCTAACTTTATAATATGGAGTAATATGATTTCAACATATAAGCGATGTAATAAACTGGATTAATAAGAACCTACTAACAAGCAGAGATACTTTTATGTTTCTCTTTATCAAGAACCTTAACTGTCATCCTCCAGTTAAATCTTAGAGTACAACATGTTACATTCATAAATCTATCTCTAATGAGATAACGTATACAATTCATATATACCTCCATCATGTAGTCCATAATGATTTGATACAATGAAATAAGAATGTTCATTTTTTTTAAAAAAAAAGTAAAGACAGCACTTGAATTTTATGATTGTTTGTTATAAGTTTTGTTAGAAATTGTAGACTACTTTTATGAATGAATCTATTAACCATTGAGGATAGTTGGAAGAGAGTTAAGGGTGGTCAAACCAAAACGTGGCATCAGTGATTGAAGTCACTAACTTCCAGTCTAACCCATGTTGATAGATACAGACTACTTGGTTGGGATCCACATGACAATCGTAACCAATGGTTAGACTCTGGGTGACATGGCTCAAAATCGATCATGATGATGTTGGTGTATACACTCTCTATCTTCCTTTAAACTGACTAACTATTGACTAGAAACTGAAAATACAGTTAAGGATTGAATAGAACAAATGTGTAACATGATATATTTAATCACTAACTTGTACACCACCCAATTGACTATTGCTAGAATATACTTCACGACCAAGAAGTTTATTAAGAGCCATTGCACCAGTTAATATAATATGTGAATTATTCACCTGTAATTTAGAAGAAACAATAAAATCAGAACAGAAGAATATCTAAAACACACACACACACAACTGAAAAACCAATTCTCAAAATCTGTAAATAGAACTACTTACTTGAATAACTCGTTGACCAAGACGTGTTAAATAAGCTCCAATACCGATAGCACGATTTGTAACTATTGTAATAGTGAATATATCATCATACGCTGCAGATGTTTCACCAGCAATCATTGCTGAACCACGAAGATTCTCCGCAGACATATCATATTCTTTGCCTACAATATAATAGAATGAAATCAATCAATCAATAAAATTACCTAACACTTATGTGCAGTATTAAACTCACATACTTTTGTAGAACTGATTCTAATACAAATGTGTGTGATATCTATTGATAATTGATTACTGAAATTGAAATAACTCACAGGGGGGGTGTTTATATTGAGATTTGATGGTTGGAATTTAGGATACTCAAAACAATGAGCTATCGTAATCACTAGATTACACATGACGATGTGTACATATCAATAAAATCAAGGTTCTATTCAAAATAGTAAAGAGTACCAACTATAAAGGATGTATCCTATAGGAAAAATTACATTATCAAAATACTCAAAATTCAAATGAAAAGAAAATTAATTTATTAAAAAGAAATTCGAATGAATCACTACTGGGCAAGATTTGATTCGAGATGGTGGAGAAGATTTGTAGCTCAAGAGGGCGAGGACACACTGCAGCACACTGGCAGCACGAAGAAATGAAGAGAAATATCTAAAGGATGTATTTCAGAAGAACGGCTACCCCATCAACTTTATCAAAAAATACCAACCGCACGCAGCATTAGAACTCAAGTCAAACACAAAAATCAACAAAAGGATCACTCTACCATATATACAAGGAATATCAGAAACAGCGACGAGACTGCTAAAAACCTTCGGAATAGGTGTGGCACACAAACCGACAAAATCACTACAATCAATCTTATGCAAACCAAAAGATGAAATAACAAAGAAAAACAAATCAAACATCATCTACAAAATAAATTGTGCCAACTGCGAAAAACACTACATCGGACAAAGCGGACTCCCCCTTCACCTTCGTCTACATGAACATCAGTTAGCAGTCAAACGGCATGATATCTCCTCGCTTATATCAATACACGTGGACAACTGCGGACACTCATTGGATTGGAAAAATGTGGAAATCTTAGACAGAGGAAACTCCAAAAACACCAGAGAATTTTTAGAAGCCTGGCACTCAGGTCAATTAGCAATCAACAAGCATATTGAAATCAATCCAATTTATCAACCAATCAGAAAAATCATGCACAAACATAAGAACAAAAATCAAAACAATCGGAGACACAACCAAAACAAAGAAGTAAACAACGACAAATTTAAGGTCAATAAGAACCAATCAACGTCGAGGTGCACAGAACAAGCTTTGAGACACATATGGAGAAATTCAAACACTTCACTTCTATCTGAAGTTTGTGCTGATGATGTCGTTCAGAAGAACGATGAAAGCTCCACGACCAAACCATCCAGCTCAGAGAACAAAACTCCACCAAAAGATTTGATTCGATAACTTATGAAATATCAAGTAATCTGAACGACCTATGTAATCACTATCTTGATTCTCTAACATGATTCTATAAAAAAGATCATAAGGTTACGAGGTAAACAATGATGAAATTATGGTTTTCCTTGAAATCTTCATTATAATGACTACAGTTGAAGTGAAATTCTATGAAATGGTATTTAAACTACGAGAAATCATTTAGCGAATCTGGGATCGACTGAATGATGATTTTTCATCCATTGAGCTTCATGGTATAACTAAGAGAGGTTCAGTGTTTGTTTTTTTGGATAACACTGATGTCGACTTCTAGTAGATAAAATTACGGATACAAATTTATTAGGAAAAATATCGGAAATTCTAGATGACTTCTAAGAACAATAAGGAATTTCAGGTCAATAGTGCACTTAAGATGAAGATCGATATAGTTTCAATCAATAACATATGATAGAAACTAAGTGGATAAAACAATTCATGAGGATGTGAAGGTTTATAAATACAAGAAAAGTATGATGACTCTTTGAAATGAAGTTTCATAACAAAGATGAGGCAATCGAGAATGAGAAAACAAATTGAAAATCATAGCACATATGTAAAAACAACTGATTATTTATCGACTGTAATTTATGGACGACCTTCGAGAGATGTTAAGTGACCTTGAGAGTGTCTACCTACTTACTAGGGCTAAGTGAGGGTTATAAAGCAGTTTGAATCATAAGGATTATGATTAATAGTTGATGGTTTGGGTTAGGAATTAGATTTAGGGTTATCATCACGAACTGACACCAGCTATAATACCAGGATTCTAATTATCCAGTTGGATGAATGAATTTTGCGCCAAAATCTCAAACCTGTTATTGTAAATCTGATTGGTTCGTCCATAAATTATAGTCTCGCCCGTATATGGACTACTGTGGAGAAATGCCGATAAATAACTCGGAGGAATTACGAGACGAGTTAATATTTCGTTGTAATTTATGTTGTTGTGTATCAAATCTATTAAAAATGTTTTATTTCCCAAACTGCCAATGTGGCGAATAATGTTATTGAATAATGCCATTAGATGATAAGATCCCAATTGAAAATTTCGGAAGCTTTGAAAAGTGTGTCACAATACTAATATAACAACTATTCTACAACCGATTTCGATTATGGTTAATTCTGGTTAAGCCCCTTTTATTAACTTACTTAAGAGACAGTGTTATTAGAACAGTAACAATTCGTGTATTTCATTGTCCCGTTACGACTACTAGATCACATAACACACTCTAACTAAAATGTTCATTATCTTAGTTGTTGCAATATGATTCATTCTCCTCCCCATGTATATATGTACTCAAATTCTAGTTTTAACGTTTGCTTTGCCTTTCTGAGCCCTTATATGATCTGACTATAAATTTGCCTATGTATTAGTTCGTATATACATATTTGCCTCTCTGCTTCAAGTTCACTTGATGTGTCTTATAGATTTGTAATCTGTGCTATCTGTTAATAAACTGTAGTTGAGGCTTTTCATTGCTTTCATTGATTTCAAACACCGCCTTTAAAATTTAGATAATAACGGTTACAAGGGTGATTGAATAATGAAGCAAAGCAACAACCCTGTAAAGCGATTTACTCTAAAATATTGATAAAGTTATTTATGATCACATAAAAGTTCTCAAAGAAAGATGATACGGTGCTGTATGGACGAGCATCTTTAATGAGTTTTTTTTAGAAAATTCAAGATAGAACTTATAATCAGTTTCGAAAAGTTTTTACTAGTAACATAAAAACAATAAATACATGTTGATTGGAAATTCTTTCATTTTCTACCATAAATCATTCATGTATAATTATGGTTTTCTTAATCACTACTAACTTTTTCATGGTGATCTAATGGATCATGAAGACCTCAACGTCTGAGAGGAAGCATGGGATACAGTGGACAGCTAGGATGCAGCTGGACAACCTAGACTTCGCAGATGATCTGGTTCTTCTATCGTACACGCAACAACAAATGCAGGAGCAGTAGGTCTCAACATACTCAAAGGGAAAAGCAAGATTCTCTGATACAGCACACCATGCAGCAGTCGAATCACACTTGACAAAGGAGATTTGGAAGATGCGAAAACCTTTACATATTTAGGCAGCATCATAGATGAACACGGCGAATCTGATGCTGATGTGAAGGCGTGGATCGGAAAAGCAAGAGCAGCACATCCACAACTGAAAGACTTCTGGAAGTCAAACAACTGTCAACCAACACCAAGGTCAGGATTTTCAATACAAATGTCGAAACCGTCCTACTGTATGGGGCAGAAAACTGGAGAACTACGAAAGCCATCATCCAGAAGATACAAGTGATTATTAACAGTTGTCTACGCAAAATACTTCGGATCCGTTGGTTAGACACTATTAGCAACAACCTACTGTAGGAGAGAACAAACCAGATTCCAATGGAGGAAGAAATCAGGAAGAAGTGCTGAAAGTGGATAGAACACATATTGACGAAAGCACCCAACTGCCTCACAAGACAAGTCCTCACATGGAATCCTCAACGCCAAAGGAAAAGAGGAACACCAGAGAACACATTACGCCAAGAAATGGAGACAGATATGAGAAGAATGAACAAAAATTGGACAGAACTGTAGAGCAAGGCGGAGGACAAAATGGGTTGGAGAATGCTGGTCGGTGGCCAATGCTCCATTGGGAGTCACAAGCGGAAGTAAGTAAGTAAATGAAGTAATCACTAGTAAACAAGGTCAAGAATTCTTAACGGACACAGCTAAATGAAGAAATTAAAACAACAAACATCCATTCTATATAACTTACCAATTATATCGATAATTTTAAAACGTATCTCTCCATTTTCTTCAATTTTTTCACAATTCACAGATTCGTCATATTTAAAACGATAATAATCATCGGGTGTTAAATATAAATATTTGTAACCCTTTTTTTGGTTTAAGTAGAAAGTGTTGATAACAAGAAATGAGATTAAAAGAAAAAGGGTTATAAGTACATATTTACTATAAATAATAATAATAATAAACATTTTAAGCAATGATGGAATCCAAGATGCACGTTTCGTCCTATTTAGGACTCTTCAGCTGAATGTACCTGCATCTTAGAGATGATGTTCACAGTTAATCAATTGGAAAAAAACATTATCAAGATGGCAATAGTTTTAATACACAATAAAATAATTGAATATGAACTGTTAGTCTAAATATGTTTTAATCAACTAATAAGTTTGAATATGCCTTCAACAAATAGTTTGTTGAATAGAACAATAAAAATGTATATCAGAAAGGGGTTCTTGTGGATCTTATAGTAATTTCAATAGTTGAGATCATGAAGACAGTGGTGAATGTGTCGTTCGATTTCGTGGATTAGTTAAAGTTAGAGACATTAACATCGTTGGATACCGGCCGGCTAAGTAGTCTAGAGGTTAAGTGATCGCGCGCGTGACTGATAGGTACTGAGTTCGAATCTTGCGAAGCTGCTGAGTAGTCCGACAATAGGATGAAACGGTCGTCCAGTGCTTTTAGGTTTTCCATGGTGGTTTAGTTTCAATTGACTCATGAATTCAACTATTGAAAAATGTGTATATCCATCTATTCTCATGTAATTATTTTCCTGAAGAAGCTTAGATTAGAGTGCCAAGTGAAACGTTGAAGCTGTTTCTAATTTCAATTGCTGGGATGCTAATGAAATTAATTTCATTTGTAATAATATAATGATGTTCGACAAAAGATTGAAAAGAAGGTTGACAACAAGTAAAGTACACTTACAGATGGGGAATTATTGAAGTTGTTTGGAATGATTCTCAAGTATGACCAAAGATGGTTGTTTTATGTAAAACAGATAGTTAACTATTTTTGTTATTCAGTATCCATTTGAGTAATACGAAGTAACAGTATTCATAGTCATCATGTAAGAATACATTATTCAAAGCTTCGACCTGAGTACACACACACACACACACACTAATATTCCTTTACAGGAAGCTGTGGTAAACGCTGCTTTATACCATAAACAAAAGAACAAAATAATTTCATTCAATAAAATATGGTAATGAAAACTTTTACATAGGCCATGAGAACAACTATGAATTGAATGATCGAGATCTTAATGTAATAACAAACCTTTTCAGGATGTTCAGCATCAATCCAAGCAATATTGAATACACTTTTAATATCTTCAGCAATTTTTATTCGTGCACCAGTATTCGATGCTAAGTAAATACGTGGAATACCAAAATGTCGAGCTAGTTGACTAGCACGATGAAATGTTAAATCTTCTGCAGGACCAAATGATCCAGCTTTAACTGTTGCATCATTTGCAATAACAATAATTGGACGACCAGATGGAGTTTCTGGTGTACGTAATACCATATACCAGACAACCATTCCGATCTATAATAAAATGAAAACAATTAATTATACTTTTTAAAGAAAACACAAAAAAAACAACAACTGAACAATAATGAATATCACTGGATCCCCAAATGTAATTATAGCTTAACTTCCTACAAAATCAATAAAGATGAAACATTTCAAAGGTAATTACATAATAGATGCCAACTAACAAGTATGAATAGTAATTTCAATGGTTAAGATCATGAGCCAGTTAAAGCTAGGGGGCGTGGTCGTGGATGCGCACTGTTGAGGAGTCCCACAATAGGAAGAAACGGCCGTCCAGTGCTTCCAGCGTTTTCCATGGTGGTTTAGCTTCAATTGACTCATGATCTTAACCATTGAAATTACTATAATATCCACAAAACCCATCTGATATTAATCAACATATGCTCACTAGTGACTGGCTTCAAGAGGTATATCCAGGAGTTCTAGTAAGAAGTAGTGACCAGTGGAGTTCAACTGTGTCTGTTATGAGATTGTAACTCACTGAAGACAATGGTAGATGTGTCGCCCAATTTCGTGGATTACTTGAAGTTAGACATTAACACCGTTGGATGCCGGCCGGCTCAGTGATCTAGTGGTTAAGTGCTCGCGCGCGAAACCAGTAGATCCTGGGTTCGAACCTCGCAGGGGGGCGGGGTCGTGTGTTTACCAATTTAATGGTGTGTGTAGTTACAGATACATAGGGAGGAGCCATCGTGGTCTCAAAATTAGGGTGTGTGAACATGCATCAAAGTGGTCGCACAAACAAATAAAATCAAGTGATCCAATAAGAGTAGAGGATAAAAATCCATCATCTTTGTAAAATCATGGTCTACTATGATATAAGTACTGCTCTAATAATAGACCTAATCCTAAAATTGTAGATTTATCATGATATAACTGCCTAATCTATAAGATCTTACATCGAAGTCACATCATCGTCTACACCAACTCACTGTATCGTAACAATTACCAATACATGATGGAGAACAAGCTTAGGTTAGAGAAAGAATAATATATTTAATATGAATAAAAGATATAAGGTAATATTCCGCAGGGACCACGCCTGCATGGCCGAGCCATGCCATTCGATCAACTCCAATTAATTCAACTCCTTATTCCCGCCTTCTCCAGTGTTAGGTATTTCTCCGCGTTAAATATTGAATATCTATTTTCCGAGTTGTTTGATGTTCAGCTTTGAGGATTGTGTGGTTATGGTCCAGTGCCACTATATCCTCTATTGCTAAACATAATTGAAACAGGTCATAAGATTGATCTTAACTCGACTTTTGTGGTGTTGTACAGGTGTCAAAGGGCGTATAACTAAGGGTTTATTGAAGCCTTAACTATACGAAATTTCAAGCCCCCTTTGTGTATTCAAAAACAGCTTGTTCTCACCTTAAACCTACCGTGGTAATATTGACTTATTATCCAGAGTGATTAGGTTTTAAAATGTGTTCACATTATTATTATTATTACCCTTATCATTATCCTTATCTCCTCTTACCCCATTTCCAGTCTAGTTGACCTTTTATTTTTACCATATAAATGTTCATAACAAGTATGTGTGATCAGATTGCTTGAAATGTATTACGCTAATATATCACATTGTTCTGATAATCTTCGTCTTCTTATTACATTATCGATATTTTTAACACGGCTAACTAGTTTGTTAACTTACTACGGTCATTTGGAATATATTTAAATGATTAACCGATTCACCTCAGTCATTTATGAAGTATCCGTTAATGTAATCGTCGATTTACAGGACAAGTGTTAATATTTGACTGCCAAAAATAAAGTAATTTGGATAAAGTTTGAATGACAGGTTTGGGATTTTAGCGAGAAATTCACTCAATCATTTAATTAAATAAATTCATGGCATTATAGCTGATGTCAATTCGTGATGAAAACCCTTAAATCTAATTCCTAACCTTAATCATCAACTGTAATACATAATTGTAATTCCTTACATTCGTTTATAACCTTCATCTCTCAAGATTAGTTTAGCGTCACTCAAAGGTTGTTCATAAGTGATAGACTCATTATGTAATTAAGTATTTTCTATTGAATGACAATCATTAATACAGGAGAATAGAAATATGAATGAAAAACAAGAAAAAAAACGGAGGCAATAAAGAATATAATCAGAAGGGGTTTTGTGGAGATTTTTAGAAATTTCATTGATTGAAATCATGAGTCAGTTGAAACTAGATCACCATGGAAAACCCTGGAAGCACTGGACAGCCGTTTCGTGCCATTGTGGAACTCCTTAGCAGTGCGCATCCATGACCTCACCCCTTGCGAGATACGTACCCACGATCAGTGCTTCCAGGTTTTCCATAGTGATCTAGCTTCAATTGATTCATGATTTCAACCATTGATAAAGAATATAAACATGATTAATATCAAAATAGAGTTCACTTACTTCATTTGTACCTAAAGTATTTGTATTTGGTTGTAAATTACCATGTTTATCTAATGATAATTCAGTACACGTAATTATTAAATTCTCTGGTATATTTAAAGGGATTAAATTATGAAATTTTGATAAAGCATTATTATTATTATTAGTTAAGTAGGATATTGGTTTATCTAATGAATCATTTATAATATGATTATGATGTTTTTGATTTCTATAAGGACAATAACTTTGCCATACACCAGTTAAAGCTTGAGCTAATAATGCAGGATAATCATAAACATAAGTGGTGTTAAATTTTCTGGCCTGTAACAAAGAAAAAAAAAAACAAATTTTCATTATCAATGATGCTAGGTTTGAAGCTATCACGAGTTCATTTAATTGGCGAACGAGAAACAAGACTCGGTGATTAAAGACCAGTAAGCTAGCCATTTGATGCGTCCAAGCCCCGCTAACTAGAAGGAGAAGTACAAGCCTGGAATAGGAAGTATATTCTGCAAAATAGTCAGGAACGAGCGATAACAACAAACACAATCCAGAACGTATATGTACAATGCAAAACCGTCCTTAGGGAGAGTTACCAAATAGCATACTAAAAGACGCAACAAACCAATAAGATATTTCCCAGTGGGAAATACGACATGAAAGTGACAAGAGCGCCTTTGGCGCGAAAACAAAGAAATTCCAATTTTCTAAATAAAATTACAAAATTAGGTCCTTTCCCAAGTGAGTTCTGGGGATCAAACGTCCCTAACAAATGGCGTATATTCTTTAAGGAAAACAAACAAACAAATTAAAAAAACACTTACTTTGCATCAATTAAGTTGTATCTCAAAATGGTAATTCCACAATTCACTAAATTACTTTATTTATTTAAACACATAAACGTTGAGTACAAGGAGTCATCAAATAGATATGCACCATATAAATCATTCGATTTATATGAGAGCTGGTATACTGCCCGGGTGCTCGAACCGACACAGGTGGTTTTATTAGGGGACCTTACCCCGAGCCTTCGACTTAACGGTCTAATCCACAAGGCAGTGGAGCAACGTCAGGAAATGCAGTCACATGGTAATTAGTGACCAACAATTGGTTCATACGCCATTTATTCGCTAAGGATGCCGGAGCCCATGCACATCATTGGTTTGGAATCAAGGTTTTTCAACAACCCTAGGTGGACTCTCCATATCTACTAGCCAGGTTAAAGTACCGGACATTCGCTTTTCGTCCTCTCAATTTCGTAAGGAACAGTAATTCCGCGAGAAAGCAGTTAGTAGGACTTCTCTGGCAGTGGTCGTATGCATGTGGCCATGTGAGAGCATTTGGAGAGAGAGTTAACCCTTTCCACCCTCGACCGTAACAGGGCATTTGGGGGCTATAATCATGATTAAGATGATACTTTTAACTGTAAAAATTATTGCCAGTTGTAACCTTTACCTTAACATGATGATCTGATTGGATTATCATTTTAAAATAACTGAGATATATCAACTGAAACTTCTATGAGAGTTGTGCTGTCTAAATTAAACGGTTGGTTCTACAGCTTTCTTAATCGTTCTGGACGACTGCAGATTGATTGAAACAGATGTATATTTCTTGAAATTATCTAACATTTTTTAGAGGTCTCACAGTTTCAAGTAACGTCACTGATCATTCCTAACACATATCGCGCAGAACCTGATTAGGTTAGTTTACATATTTACGTATAAGATTGATTTCTAAAGTCAACCGTTTAGTAGCTTTTACATTTTTTGTCAGTTCACTCCTACATAAGTATTCATCAAGGTAGATGAGAAGAGGTCACGATATCACACAGAAAGAATTACACACATCATCAACATAAATATACGTATTATTTAAACGAAGACATCTAGGATTAAATGTAGGTGAACTATGCATAATACCCTATAAATTCAATAGTCATATTGTACAATTACTAAAAATATAAATTAATCTACAGGGTATATAAAACTGAAGTTGAAATGAATAATGATAATTACCTGAAAACGTTTAACTTCAAAAAAATCTTTATTCTCATGTGCTGTAACAGCTGGATGTCCATTTAATTTACCATTCAGTGGACTTATCGATTGTAGAATATAAATACCAGTTATTGGATCTAATATTTCACGATAAACATCTAATCCTAAATCATAACCATGTTCATCACGAAGCATAACACGAATTGGTACAATAGGATCAGATGCATGAAATCGTATATGTAATTTTAATTCTGCCTATAAGAATTAAATCGGAAGAATATACATTGAATTAATGTGCTACCTATTAGATGAATGTAAATCAATATTCTGACTTCATAGAGTTTGATTACTTGATTGACAGGAACGAATCTTAATTATTATATAGATACTCTTCTGATATTTGGATGCAATATGAAATGGTTATACGTACAGTGAATATTTCGATTAAGACAGTTGATATAGTTGACATCATTGTTCCAAGTCACACAAAGGTTCCAATGCACAATTGAATGATAATATCTCATTTGACTTGATAGATTAGATTATGTAAGAAAAACATATATGTATGCTTGTTCATTATCGATTGGTGATGACATATTTTGATCCTTTATAGAACATAAGTAGTCACAGTTTTCAAACTATGTATACAAAGATAATCAATCCGTCATATTTGTATAAATCGAAGCAGAGTCCGGTAAACTATTGTTATCTGTTGTATCAATGGATGAGCACATTAGCAATGGTGAAGTTTACTGAGACATTATAAGTCACATTCCATACGAACTCCAAAAACTAAAACTAAAACTTATTAGAATGAATGACTGAATAACACCGTTGGATACTGGCTCAGTGGTCTAGTAGTTGAATGATCGCGCGCGAAACCAGTAGATCCTGGGTTCGAATCTCGCAGGGGGCGAGGACGTAGATGCGCACGGCTAAGGAGTCCCACAGTAGGACGAAACAGCCGTCTAGTGCTCCCAGGTTTTCCATGGTGATCTAGCTTCAACTGACTCATGAACTTAACCATTGAAATTACTATAATATCCACAAAACCATTCGGAATAAAGAAACTTTATTATGGAAAATCCACAATGTAACATCAAGATAACTAATCACTAGTTAATGGTTCCAATAAATTATTTTACATAAATAAACGGTAAATATTAGTAATACTGTATTAATCATAAATTTACCTACTTGAGATACACGTAAACGTAGAAAACGTCGAGCATAACGCATTACAACTTTTCTAATTGTTGACTTTAATCTATTAATATCTTCTAAGAGTAATACAGGAACAAAATTTAAAAATATATGATTTCCCATTGTTCGACTAGCATCAGGATGTCCTGAGGCTAAATCTAAAGCATCCATTGCTTCTAAAAGAATTTGTTCAGCTTCTGATTGAAGATATTCAAATGAAGCTTCACGTGAAACTAAATCAGCATGACGAATAATACAACGAACAAAGAAACGATAATCTACTACATCTTTTCTTCCATTTATCTATGATATAAATTCAAAGAGAAGAGAAATGATTAAAAATTAGTGTTTTATGTTTTTGATGATATCTCGATTGAAAGTACTCGATAGTCAGTTAGTCCGTCAGCTAAAACGTAGGACCAGGCACAGATGGGCATCAGTCCATGTTTTCGTACCTCATTAGCACAAAAACATCAACATCGAATATATAGAAGTAGTCAGTTCAATAGTGGTAGTGATATATAAAAGAAAGATTGTATATAAGGACATAGTACAAGAAGAAACAATTAATTCGTAGAAAGAAAGATATGAAGTGATTTTAATCTCATAGTTTTTAGGGAAGACAGAGAGTGTATAAACCTACTCCATTCTGATAGATTCTGAGCCATGTCACTAAAAGTCTCTAACCATTGGTTACGATAGTCAAGCGGACCCCAACCAAGTAGTCTGCATCTACCAACATGGCTCAGACTACAAGTTAGTGACTTCAAGCACTGGTGCCACGTTTTGGTTTGACCGCCCCTAACTTTCTTCCAACCATCTCCAACACCAGTTAGCATTGCACGTCGTGCTAATCGGTGTTCGGGCATACGTAACACGTGGCCCAACCATCTCAGTCGATGAAGATTCACAACCTCATTAACCGATTTGCCATCATTCCCTAATACTCCTCGGCTAACTTCACTATTACTGACTCGATAGTCCCAGAAGATGCGAGCAATATTTCTAAGGCATCTGTGGTCAGATACTAGTAGCTTACGAGTGTCTTCTACTCTTAATGGCAATGTTTCGCAGCCGTAAAGTGAAACAGAACGAACTTCCGCGCAGTACACTCGTCCCTTAATTGGTAGACGGATATCTCGCCTTCGCCATAGGTGACGTAAGTTGGCAAAAGCCAAAGTTATAACTGTTGGGCGGATTCACTTTATGTTATGAATCTTGTTGCTTTTTCTTCATTTCAATGTTAACAAGGTGATGTAGTTGTTTAATTAATTAATTTATTTAAACACATAAACATTAGTACAAGGAGGCATCAAACAGATATGCGCCACATAAATCATTCCATTTGTTTAAGGGCTGTGATACTGCCTGGATGCCGGAACAAAAACAGGTGCTTTTCTTAGGGGGCCAAACCCGGAGACTTCAACTTAAATGTATAATCAACAAGGCAGCGGAGAAACGTCAAGATATGCAGTCACACGGTAGTCGGTGACCAACAATAGGTTCAAACGCCATTTGGTCCTTCAGGATACTGGAGCCCATGTACGCCATTGGTTTAGAATCAAGGTTTCCAAGTCCCCTGTATGGATCCTTCATAATCACCAACCAGGTTAAAGCACCGGACATTCACTTTCCGTCCTCTGAATTTCGTAAAGAACAGTAATATCGCAAGAGGGCGATGAGTAGGACTTCCCTGGCAGTGGTTGTATGCAAGTTGCCATGTGAGAGCATTTAGAGAGGGAGTGCTAACTCTCCTCACTCTCGACCGTACCAGGGCATTTGTGGGCTTAAGTGTAGTGTCAGGAGTGGTTAAAACCGAATAGGTGGAAATTTTTCAGTATCATACAATTAAAGTTGTACATTACTAAGATGCCAGCATTGAGTTGGTAAAACTTGTCGACTGTAGGATCCTATCACACTTATATAATTGTTTTAATGAAGATTACAATAATAAAAGTACTAACTGAGAAGTTACAATCACCAAGGAAAAAAAATTTATATATATAGAAGAATTACCTTACTACAACCTAAATACAAATGCATTCGACGATTTAATGTTGGTAAATGTTCAAGATTATAATTTTTCATTCGATTTAATTCTAATTGAAAAGCTAAAGCTGGTTCTAAATGACGATAAACACGATCTTCTCGATAATTATCACGTGCACGAAAAGTGTACAATCGTGGGAATTCACGCTGAAATTTTTAAAAAAGAAAAAGAAATAAAAAAACATTAATGATTTCAACAATTGAAATCATGAGTCAATTGAAGCTAGACCACCATGGAAAACCTGAAAATACTGAACGACCGTTTCGTCCTATTGTGGGACTCCTCAGCAGTGCGCATCCACGACCCCGCCTCTCGGGATTCCAACTCAGGAGCTATCAGTCTCGAGCCAGGCGCCTAACCAACTAGACCAATGAGCTGGCCGGCATCCAACGGTGTTAATGTCTAAATTCAACTAATCCCACAATAGAACGAAACGGCCGTCCAGTGCTTCCAGGTTTTCCATGGTGGTCTAGCTTCAAGTGACTCATGATTTAAACTATTGAAATTACTACAATCTTCATAAAACCCATTCTGATACAAATATTAATGAATATAAAAACAGACAAGATATGAAATGAATTAGACTGATGTTATGAAAACTTTGATTATGATACTTTAGAATCGAAACAATAATCATAGTTTCCAATCAGTCAGTCAGTTAGTTGCACAGATGGGCATCAGTCCATGTTTTCGTACCTCATTAGCACAAAAACATCAACATCGAATATATAGAAGTAGTCAGTTCAATAGTGGTAGTGATATATAAAAGAAAGATTGTATATAAGGACATAGTACAAGAAGAAACAATTAATTCGTAGAAAGAAAGATATGAAGTGATTTTAATCTCATAGTTTAACGGAAGACAAAGAGTGTATAAACCTAAGTCATTCTGATCGATTCTGAGTCATGTCACCCACAGTCTCCAACCATTGGTTACGATAGTCAAGCGGACCCCAACCAAGTAGTCTGTATCTACCAAAATGGCCTAGACTAGAATTTAATGACTTCCAACTTTACAAACAGTAATAGAACAGTTGAAGTAGTAAGTAACATTAAAAACAGATAATATAAGACTTTAAAACTACTGAAACGGAATACAATGGTCTGCAAAATTCCAACCCTAATCGATATCGAGTATTGTGCAGAAACCGTATAATACCATTGATGGTATCATTCTAGGATAGAAGCCAGAATGGAACTTTGAAATGAATGCTAAAACCACTTATCTTATGAAACAATACTTTACCGACTATCATTACAATCTTAGAAATGGTTAACATAACTTGGGAAGGCTTTGCAGATAAGCATTCATTTATTAATCTTGTATGGTAAGAGCTATTAAATAAATAGATGATTCCAGTGACATAGTGTAACTAAACAATGAGAAGCAACAGAACACCAACTCACTGTCTTAACAACCAAGAAAGTAATTCTTCGAATACCAGATGCTCGTAATTGATCAACATGACGAGAACAGAATTCTTCTAAATGTGTCACATCACTTGTTTCATTAATTACTGAATCAGGTAGTAGCAATGAGTTTTTAGTGAATCCAGATGGTCTTGATTTTGACGACATTGATGTATCATCATTCGATGATGATAATATGCGAGTAGGTTGTATGTATCTATATGTAGATTGACGTAGAGCAATATTTAATATATGAATTGGTTCTCTTTGAGGATCAGTCTGAAGCAAAAAAAAATTAGAAAAAAAGATTACTATCAATTGAAATAGGTAGAATGAAAATGTGACGACAAACCACGGGTGAACAAGAGGAAGTTGTAGGAGGCTCAAGAGCCGAAGATATTTCATCCAATCACCTTTTGGAAGATTGTTCTAGAATTCCTACGTGTAGCTTCCAGACTGTACAATACTAATAACCTCCAGTATGCGGATTGGAGGACTTTATTGATGACTTCGTTCTTACTAAAAAGTATAAATACTTGACAATTTTGTACTATAATTGACACTGTCTGGGAATTATATTCCTTTCGTTAGTCTTCTGTCTTCTCATTGCGACTTGGAAGGGTTCTGGCGTTCCAGTGCCCACGTTATATGCTGTATATCAATAACAACCTTCTGGATATAACAACTGGCAACGGGGATGGGATTCGAACCCATGCGGGGAAACCCCAATGGATTAGCAGTGTAGAAAGAAATTTGAGTTTGTTGCAATGTATCTATTACATCGCATTTGCTCTAATTCTTACACACACACACAAAAAAAAAGAACTAACCTCATAAAATACTGAAATATCAAGTCTGGCTTTATAAATATGTTCAATAAGTAACAAGTATAAAGAGATAACTTGATTCAAAGGCCAATATTACATATCTAATCTCTATTGAAACAAATTGGATGCGCACTGCTGAGGAGTCCCACAATAGAACGAAACGGCCATCCAGTGCTTCCAGGTTTTCAATGATGGTCTAACATCAATCGGTTCATGATGTTAATCAAAAACTTAACAATCTCCACAACCCTTAAACTGATCATTTCAATAACATTGAGGAATAATATCTGACATATGAACAATAATCCCGTTTATAGTTTAAGATAGTAATCATAAAAAGGATGGTGAGATATGAAATGTGTTCCAACACGCGCACACACACACACACATAAACACACAAGGTGAGAATGACGTAATAATATGAACAGTATTAAATGATTTCTAAAATTGACTATAGCATAGGTGTGCTAAAAATGAAGTACATTTGTAATGTGTTAGAAACAAGCAACAATTTCTTAGATTAGTGTTAAATCATTTCGGACATACATAGATACACACACACACACACTTAGAGTCAGAGAAATATTGGGCGAGATTATAATTTATGGACGAACCAATCAGATTTAGTATGACAGACCATGAGTTTTGGCGCGAAATTCATTCATTCATTTATTTATTTAGCTAAATATCATTTTGGCATTATAGATCTAATTCGTAACCATTAACTATCCACTGTGAATCAGTTGATTCGAATATCTCACACTGGTTTCTAACTGTCATTTAGTTGTTGTATATAGGTAGACACTTCAAAGGTCTTTTAAACGTCACTCATAGGGTCGTCCACAAATGATAGTCTCATTAAATATTGTTTTTATTTCAGTAAAACACTGTTGTTTTCTTTTAAAGAAAAGATTTTGTTATTGATTAATTGTAGTGATATAAAACTAATGAAAATGAGTATTATGGTTATCATAAACAAGCGCCTCTTCAGGAGATGGATCATAATGAAGAACAAAGAACATATTTGAAATCAACAATTCTATAACATAATATTCATGATAATTACATACTATTCGACCCATTATTAGTGGTTATTTTCTATGATCAAAGTGAATTCACTAAAAAGGTACACACATAAATCTCTTATGTATTATGCAAGCATTGATCATACATATTGTAAAACCAGAAATCTGCGAACAGATCACACGATTACTTTCAACATAACAGTCTTAGTTACTTTGATATTACCGTTAGGGGGGCGGTCAAACCCAAACACGGCATCAGTGCTTGAACACATTAACATCTGGTAGATGCAGACTACTTGGTTGGGGTCCACGTGACTATCGTAACAAATGGTTGGAGACTCTGGGTGACATGACTCAGAATCGATCAGAATGGAGTAGGTTTATACACTCACTGTCTTTCTTTAAACCATGAGATTAAAATCATTTCATATCTTTCTTTCTACGAACTAATTCTTTCTTTTATATATTACTACCACTATTGAATTAACTACTTCTATGTATTCGATGTTCATCTTGTTGTGCTAATGCGGTATGGCAACTTGAACCGATGACCATCTGTGCTTGGTCCTACATTGTAACTGACTGATATCACTGTTTATTCCTTCACATTTTACAATAAATTAAAATTAATTCAAACCATCTTAATTTATAACTTGAAAACATTTCCTGGCAAAACTAATTCAATCATGGAAGATCATACCATATTCTTTCACCTTGTTATTTGTACTTTTCACCTTTAGTCTTTTATAAGTGATGACATATTTGAGCATAACCATGATAATCGATCCATATAAACTGTAGTACACCATGAGTTCCATTTATGATACACGTGCATAGTAACAAAAAACTCCTTTATCTAGAAAATAACTACAGAGTTTTTCAGAAGAAAATTTACCTTCGTGAAATGTTTATTGTATAGTAGTATTAGTATAAAGTGAATGTTCAATCTGACTATGAAGAGTTATGCTTCATTACTATGTGATGAAGGCCTATGTTTTCATGAAATCAAGCGATTCAATAAAGAAGATAATCAAGATTTCAATTTCAAATCATTATCAAACCATCACACAAAGAACCTTATCATCGGTTTATTTAGCTACTGTAGAATTTTACAATTCTATTATATGGGACTCCTCAGCAGTGCACATCCACGATCCCGCACCCTGCGAGATTCGAACACCAAACCACCACATGATTTCAATGAGTGAAATTTCTAAAAAAATTCTCCACAAAACCCCTTCTGATCATTCAATTGTATATCATTTTACGAAGTTCGGATAATCGAATTTCAGCCCAATAGTCTATGTTATGTACACATTAAGTATTGGGTTCATAGAGCTAGAAAGTTCTACACATGAATGAATACAACTATTCGGTGACGTATACCTACTATGATAAGCGATGTTATTTAGCTGTTATTTTAGTGATTCGCCTTTCCATAGATATCATTTTTCTACACTAGACAGTGTAGTATTTAATAGACGAGATATGAGTGAAATTGGATTAAAAGAAACACTCTGATCAGAATGCAATCTATTGACCAAGTACTCATTTGCATATTCAGCTATGCGTCAAATTTAATGAGGGGTTAATGATTCAACTGTAACGTCCAAAGGTACGGTGGGATGGAGTTAGAGACACATGTGTCAAAACAACGAGCATAAAAAATATTAGATAACAAGGAAAATCAAAGGTTACGAAAGATCTCACAAATTTTAAGAGCTTCCACTAATTAAACGTCAGGAATTCGAAGTAAACATTTATAAAACACTTTAGCACTTGTGTCAGGAAAATCCTGATCATGATGTATTAATTACCACAAAGCCATTAATGATGTTCTTCAATGTGAATTTCTGATGAAAAGTTATATCCAGTGAAGTTCAATCACTTGGTAGTAAGGAACATATCCATCGATAACACAGGATTATGGTAGTATATAAATTGTACGTACATAAGAAATATGAACAACAGTATTCCCAATCGATCGATTTACATATAGTTTACTCATCGTGAGACCTGAAGATAGTCAATTGAATCAATGATGCCATGTGGACTGTAAGGGATTAAAAAGCCGCTTTTCACTGAGCCTTGGGTTTCGAAGATTCATCCAAAGCTAATTTCAATCTATAAGTTGTATTCGCCACAGATTGTTTTTAGTTCAGATACTACTATAAACTAGAAAGTAAAAAATAGCTGCTTCATTTTATAATGGGACTCCCTAAAATTAACCATAACGGAAGTCATCAAGTATCGAAACTAGAACCTTCAGGTACATCGGTGAACACTTGACCATTAAAACCACTCGGCTGGCATACAACGGTAGGATTCGAAATTTAATCAATTTGTGAAATAGTTTGACGACATCCAAAGTTATTGGTAACAACTGTTTCACTCCTCACATATGTGAACATCATCAGTTACAACTTTCTACTAGAATTTCAAGAACATCTTCTAGTGATTAATAAACTGGTGGTTATAATTTCAGTTGATCAACATACGAAATCATCACAAAAGATAAGATGAATGAAATATGGCCAAGAAATAAAGCAAATAACATTAGTGTGCACACATGTATACAAAAATGGACTTATTAACACAGCAACATGAAAGAAAAAATGGTATTGTTAAACGTAACAGTTATGGTAGTAGTAGTAGTAGCAACAATAACAGTAGCAGTAGTAGCAGTAGTATTAAATTATCAAGCATAAATTACCTTGTTAAATCTATTGAAATACTGTTAATATAAAATGATGATCAATTATTCAGAATGTCCACAGAAGAATAAAATGCAACAACATTACATAAGAAATGAATGATTTATATTACATGTAAGTATAGTAAACAAGATATATATATATATAATTGGAGGCGAAATCCGACTCACACGTTTGCGTTGTGTCTCCTGGATAGTGAGACGAATGACTTATGAACTAACGTGAGCGGTAACCCGGGTGGTGGAGATCGGGCTAACCACCCACTCTTACCGATACCCACCAATCGATTACGAAACCCACAGAGAAACATAGCATATATATATATATATAATACATAGTTGTTAAGAAAGTGAGATCACTTTACATATTATCTGATATCAAGTACAAGGGTAGTATCTTAATGAATTCACGAAAGGATAAAGGTCTTAGAATCAATCTAGAATTCGAGCCAAACACGATCATTAAATATTTAGTGTATAGAAACTCTGATGGTTAAAGAAGAAGAAGAAGCGATATATTTGGTAAAAAGAAAGAGCTTAAAATATTGACTATTTATTTGAACTACAAACTTCTAAAATATTCGACACTTGAACTTTAAAAGAAATTAAGAGGAAATATGAAAAAGGGCCTTATGTCCAGTGTATGTTTAAAAGTGAAAAGGGTGAGACTATAATTTATGGACGATTCTTGAGAGACGCTCAAGTGACCTAACAATTAAGACTAAATGAGGGTTATGAACCTGTGTGAGGAACATGAGTTATGATTTAGAGTTGACGAATAAGTTTAGGAATTAGCCAAATGGATCGTTGAATTTCGCGCCAAAATCCAAAACCTGTTATTTTATATTTGATTGGTTCATCCATAAATTATAGTCGCGCCGTGAAAATAGAACTACTAGTAACCTTGAAGTTCAAGTAGATCCCAAAAAAGAATACTAAAATTCATAATAAATTTGGTACTTACTACACCAGTTCAAGGAAAATAGTAATTCATTGGTTTCTAAATTTTAATAAAACTTATCTAGAGCGCTGATTGGATAGAAGTATATCTGAACAATTTACAGACGTTTCGATATAATTTATTTATTACATATGATAGAAAATTTGTTTGTTCTCGACGTTCCAGATGAACCTTTCAGGGAATCAGTTCTAAGCGTCTTAAAATAAAAGAGGAGTAGAGTAACGTACACCTCACTCATTAAAACGATACAGAATACTACCAGATAGTTAACTAAGAAGGTTATTTCCTTCTATCTTTACTTCAACATTAAGTGCGACCATGAACCAGACACTTAAAATCACTTGAGAACGAGTGCTTCATCAGAGATTTAAAGAAGTACCAGAATATTTCATACCTGGACAGAACATACTGACTCTACAATTCGGGTTTACCACAGAACTTCTATTATGTATCACTAAGACAACGATGATTTCACCATGATTGTTGTCACATTAGCCTGATGCGTCCCAATCAACATTGAACTAAATTATAAAAACTATCCCCTATTACTTTTAACCTCATGACAGTAAAATGCAACTATCACCTTATTGTATTAAATGGATTTCTGAAAACAAGTTCAAGCATGAAAATCGGTTTGTCTTCTAAGTATACTTTACAATAAACACATTCTTACAGAGAAGGCAAATCTGAATATTAAACTCTTGACATGTGTATATGATTAAAAGACACCATCGTTTAGAAAGCCATTGACATAAGTAATACATGCATTATTTATGTTATCAAGCTAAATTAATCCATTTATATGTAACAGAAAGTGTCCCATGTACTAAGTTACAGCACTAAGAAAAAATCAAACATGTAGACCACATTCAAACTCATAGAATTAAACAATGAGACTTTTTACTATAGAGTATTGTGGAGATTGTTTCATATAAAGTTCTACATTATGAGACTGATTTTGTTTACATAGCCAGTAATGATCAAGAAGTAATGAATAGGTATTTCGTCCAAGTATAGAATCCTTCAACAATGCATATTTATACTTCCATCAGCGAAGAAAACTCAAAAACTTTAAACCACTGACTGAACATCCAATTTCAATGAGTTTATAATTTTAACAATAGAAAATATAATGCGTTGATTATTATCCGTAAAACATAATTTATTTTTTTTTTTATTTGAACACATAGATATTGGTACAAGGAGGCACCAAATACATATACGCCACACAAATCTCACTTGATATGTGTGAGGGCTGTGATACTCTCCAGGTGCCCGAATCGAAGCAGGCGGTTTCCTTAGGGAGCCCACACCAGGAACCTTCAACCTGAAGGTCTGATCCACAAGGCAGTGGAGCATCGTAAAGAGATGCAGTCCCATGGTAGTCGGTGACCAAAGATTGGTTCATACGCAATTTGTTCCCTCAGGATACTGGAGCCCATGTGCACCATTGGTTTGGAATCACGATTTTCCAACTCCCCTGGGTAGACTCTCCATATCCACCAACCCGGTTAAAGCACCGAACATTCGCTTTTCGTTCTCTCAATTTCGTAAACAGCACTCCCACCACGAGAAGTCACTAATTAGGACTTCCCTGTCAGAGGCTATATACGCGTGACCATGTGAGAGCATTTCGAGAGGGAGAGCGGACTCTTCTCACTCTCGGCCGTACCAGGGCCTTTAGGAGCTTAAGATTGATAATGAAATCTAATTCAATTCAAATCTGAGGTAGATTACAAAAGAAAAGTACTTACTGTATGATAAGGTGGATCTTGAAAACTGATCAATTTTGTTTCATTATTTGAAATATTATGATGATGATGATTATTCTGTGATTTTTGATGAACAATATCAGAAGTAAATTGACGAGAATAATCAAATATTGGTTCAGATAATGAAGTATGAATACTTTTAGCTTCTTTACAAGCGGAATTGAATAATCTGATTAATTCATCGAATGATCTACAGAAATATGGAAAAGTGAATAAATAAAGTCATAATAATGATTTGTATTGTGTATAAAACATGATCTCATGTCAACATCTAATTGAAAATCTCATTTCAGTATACATAAGCATTTATAACTTAATATCTAAACAGTATTGATCATAAAATAACATTATTTAGTCATCCGTCTATCAATAAAAGGACGAGTATACTGCGCGGAAGTTCGTTCTGTTTTAATTTACGGCTGCGAAACATGGCCATTAAGAGTAGAAGATATTCGTAAGCTACTAGTATTTGACCACAGATACCTTAGAAATATTACTGGCGTCTGCTGGGATCACCGGATAAGTATTAATGAGGTTAGACGCAGGGTATTAGGGAATGATGGTAAATCAGTTGATGAGGTTGTGAATCTTCATCGACTGAAATGGTTGGGCCATGTGTTACGTGTATGCCTGAACACCGATTGCCACGACCTGCAATGCTAACCGGTGTTCGGGATGGTTGGAAGAAAGTTAGGGGTGGCCAAACCAAAACATGGCATCAGTGCTTGTAGTCGCTAACTTCTAGTCTGAGCCATGTTGGTAGATGCAGACTACTTGATTGTGGTCCACGTGACTATCGTAACCAATGGTTGGAGACTCTTGGTGACATGGCTCAGAATCCATCACAATGGAGTCGGTGTATACACTCTCCGTCTTCCTTTAAACCATGAGATTAAAGTCGTTTCATATCTTTCTTTCTACGAACTAATTCTTTCTTCCTGTACTATATCCTTATTTGCAATCTTTGTTTTATATATCACTACCAACATTGAATTAACTAATTTCAAGAATTCGTTGTTCATCTTGCTGTGTTAATGAGATATGGCAACTTGGACCGATGCCCATCTGTGCCTGGTCCTACGTTGTAGCTGAATGACTGACTGATTTAGTCATACAATGTTACTACGAGTCAGTCAATCATAGTCAATGTAGATTTTGACGCAAAAATGCATGAATACACGTTTTCAAATAATAACAGCATAAGGAGATAAAAAAAGGCTAGAATGAACATCAAACGAATCATAATGTTATAGTGTTGTTGGCAAAAAGAAAGACTAACTAACAGGCTTAAGGTTCTAGAATAAAGACAGAAAAGGTATGAATGAAGAAAAATTGAAATTTAGGATCGTGAAGAAGATAAAGAGCGAATACGTCTGAACTATTTTGATAGATTTTGAAGAATTTGATGTAATATCTCTAGCCAATGATCGGATAAAACGGTTTCTAGTGATTCATGGTCTCTGGAGACTTTGACGAGGAATATTTTAGGACTATCCCACAACTTATAAAACATCTATGATAGAAATACTGAATTCTGATAATGTCCTCTGGTTTTATAGACCATCGTTTACAGGATAGACCAATACAGAGCGCATTGCCGCGAATTTCACTTATCTTTTAGTTGGTAGACGGACCTCTTGCCGGAACTAAAATTGACGCAGTTTAATAAAAGCTAACTACGAAGATAGTAACTTTAGGAAGTACAAAATCAATTGTCATACTACAACTTCTCACAACAAAAGATGAAACAAATGAAAAACTCATTGTTAGCAATGATAAGATAGTGGCTAGCAGTGGAATCCAGGACGCGTGTTTCGTCCTATTTGGGACTCGTCAGCTGGATGTACCTGCATCGAAGCATATGCACAGTATGCACATATGCCAATAACAAACTGATCAATTGCAATCTTAAACATTAATGGGAAGATACAAACCGGACAATATCAAGTGAAATGAATAACTCTGTTGAAAATAATTATGATTTACAAAAGGCAATGATTTCGAAATATTTTTCAAAATCAAACTAAATTTTCCGGATACTTTTGCGTTTGTTGGAAAAGTACTTGAGATTATAAGCACTAATATTGATACAAATTAGTGAATTTACAACTCATCTTTCCTTTTAGGCGACGAAACATCAACGACTACATGTTCAACAAGTTGTACAAAAATGTGTACTAAGAGGAGAAATCTTCTAGATGAATCCTGAAAATTTGTTGGTTCATTATTGATAGAAAGGATATCTTAACATTTAGAAAAGGATACACAGCACACAGCATCAATTTTCCTAAGATTGCAAGTAGGTCTTATCGATCAGTCTAAACTCATGCGAAATGTATGTCCGAAGTGTCCTATTGATCCCCTTCAACAATCTCAATCTAATCCATAGAATACAACGTCAGACAGATTAGTTGCCACATTGTAATTTCATCGATAGAAATCAACCAGTACTAGAGGATTGGAAATAACTCTACGTTCAGAATTTCCAATTCAATATCATAAACTAACTAACAGAATGTAGTGGTAGTATTATCACTCAAATGTGTTGTTTCTATTTCAAATGGCGGACATTTGTAAATCATTCTGAGTTATTATTAAATATATACTTTAAAAATACATCAAGCGAATGATTGATCACAGACAGAAAACAAAAACAAACAAATCTATCAACGTATAACTAAACATAGTTCTGATTTAAGCTCCTGGATGGTAAGAGCTACGGCTTTAAGGAGTTTTTAAGAGTTGGTTACGAAGAAATCTGGTTAGATTTGAACGAATCATATAAACAACCTTAAAATCAAATTGTGGATCTATAGAATGGTTACAGTTGATTAGATGTTCAAGTATAGAACTTTGTATCCAACTCTTAAAACTAGCCGAAGCTCATACCATTCAGAAGCTTAAACCAGAACTATGCGTACAAAAGAAGTACGTCTTATAGTATAACTAACACAACTTACTCTTCCAAATCACTTAAAGAATTGAATGCTGTCATACCACCCATACGTTCACCAGATAAAGGAGTAGTATCAATATCAATCATACTTTGAAAATTATTCATCATTGTTGATTTATGATTCGTAATAGAGGTGGTATCTGATGAAGTAGTATAATCTTGTGAATCAGAATTATTTACATTGAATAATGTTGAAGATATATGATAAGTTGGAATATTTTCAACTATTGGAGAATCAATTGAATGTTCTAAATTATGATTTCTTTGATAATCTGAAGGACGTCTATTATGAACACTTGAAGAACTGAAATAGTAAGAAATATTTAAAAAAAAACATTACGTAATATTGAACATAGAAACATTAAAAAAAGAAAAAATAATGGATACACTTAGATTTGCAGGTTTACAATGATGCATAGGTGGATCCACTACTCTTTGTGTTCTCCCAAATTCTAATTTTCTGAATTCTTCATGTCCGTTTGTTTTTTCACTTTCCAAATTTATTTCACTGGATTATACTCCTTGAATAACATCTTCAAACCCTAATCTTTCCGATTACTGCTTATACTTTTACTACCTATATCACTACGGGATTGGAATTGACAATTGTATCTCTGTGCTAATGTAGTATGCCAACTCGAACTGATGTACGTACGTACGAAGTTCTACGTTGTCGCTAACTGACTGTCTGACTGAGGCTACCTATAAATACATCATCTGGTGAAAAAAGCATCTAAATATGATCATCATACCGGTTAAGAATAACCTATCATTTTAGAAAATTATTAAGGTTGAAGCTAAACTAATATTTCATTGTAAAGGTTAACCGAATCATTTCATACACTAACTTGAATCGTATAAATTCTAACATCAATTCTGGTATTATGTTCTTAGTCATCGTAAGGGATTCCAATTATACCTCGTTAAATGGAAGAAACGTACGTTGTCGAGTACTTTACCTATAAATTTTAACAAACATAGATTGATCTAATCTAAAGAAATTCCTCGTGTACTTACAGACTATCATAACTGAGGACTATTGGTTGCAACTTACAAGAATGTTTAGTCTAATAAATTTTTCATAAAAAGGATCGTATATTTACGAATGTTAAGAAGATATAAGAAATCCATCGTTTGTAAACAGATGTTTCTAAAAGTGGTGAACAACGTTTGATGATTAGTCTCATCGAATATTGTTTATTGAATTTCGCTAAGTTCAATACTTTATCGTAAAGCGAAGTATGGCTTATGATACGAAAAATTAACCAGACTAGGAGATGTGTACAAAAAACTAATTGAGATGATTTAATTAACGAATTATAAGGATTTCTAGTGTTACACAAGGTCGATGGAAAGATTTTTGATTGAGATCATGAACCGATTGATGTTAGACCACCACAATTGAAAACCTGGAAGCACTGGACGGCCGTTTTGTCCTGTTGCGGGACTCCTCAGCAGTGGACATCCACGATCCCGCTCGCGAGATTCGAACCCACGGTCTCCGGTCTCGCGCGCGAACGCTTAACCAACTGGACCAGTGAGCCGGCATCCAATGGTGATAGTGTCTAACATCAATCAATTCGGGATCGTGGATACGCACTGCCGATGAGTCCCACAATAGGACGAAACGGCCGTCCAGTGGTTCCAGGTTTCCAAAGGTGGTGGTCTAACATCAATCGGTTCATGATCTCAATCAAAAACCTAATAATCTCCACAACCCCTATACTAGCAATCAGGAGAGGTGCTGACAGCTTCAGATCACCACCTGGTGATTGCCAAGATGAAACTAAAAGTAAAAAGGCACTGGGCAATAGGACAAATAGCACTACTAAGAGTTAATACAGACTTCCTACGAGATACTAACAAACTCAGGGAGTTCAAGATAACTCTCAACGACAGGTTCCAAGCCTACTCAAAGAAGAAACTACAATGGAGGACAACTGGAAAAGGTTCGAAGAAGCATTACCTTCAACGTGTAAGGAGGTGCTGGGCCGAAATAGGCATCATCATAAGGAATAGATCTCCCTGGGAGCCTTGGACAACATTCAAGAAGGGAGGGACAAAAAGACAGCAATTAACAACAGCTGAACAAGAACAAAAGAAGTCAAGGCACAAGCTGAATACACAGAAACAAACTAGCAAGTGAAGAGGAGCAATAAAACCAACAGGCAGAAATACATGGAAGAACTATCAACGACAGTCGAAAAAATTTCAACAGAAGGAAATATGAAACAGCTACATAACACAACGAAGAAACTATTACGGAAATAAAGTACACCAGAGAGACCGATCAAAGAAAAAGAAGGAAAGCCAATCGCTCAAATTCCAGAACGGATAAACAGATGGGTAAACCACTTTGAAAAACTCTTGAATCGATCAGCTCCACTGAACATTAGAACAGCACACACAGACCTCGCTTTAGATGTCGCTACAAGAACGATCGAAGAAATGAGGACGACCATCAAACAAATCAAGAGTGGAAAAGCAGCAGAACCTGACAATGTACCAGCTGAAGCATAGAACTCAGACATATAAGTAACTGTAGGTATGTTCAGGAAGATTTTAGAGGAGGAACAAGAGCAGACAGACTGGAGGGAGGGACATCTCATCAAGATACCAAGAGATCTGAACAAATGTGAGAAGTCAGCTACAGTAGCATCACATTACTATTAGTACCAAAAAAAGTTTTTTTTAACAGAAATTTGTTGAACTGGATGAAGAATTCAGTAGGCGCCCAAATTCGAAATCAACAGACTGGATTCTGTAAGGATCGGTCATGCACAGACCCAATGGCGACATTATGTATCATTGCTAAATAATGCTGAAAGTGAAACACTCCTTTATAAGATGTAAATAAATGATCTATCATAGAAGTAAATGACTATCTATCTCAAGTTAAAAAAAAATGTTTATTTTAATAGTTTGAAAATTCACTTACTTAGAAACAAATTCATTTGGTAACAAAAATCTGAATGTAAAGAATGAACTACCACAAGATAATTGAAAATGATGAACACCGGTTAATTCATATGCTGTATATGACCGTCTAATATAAACCTTGAATAAAAGAGAAAAATTTTAAGAAGTAATTAACTGTTTACTGAAGTATATAAAAGTTAGTAATATGAAATTTAACAAATTTAAAACATTGACATCTTTGGATATTTCTACTGGTACCACCTGTACTAATACTCAATGTAAGTAATGTTTGACTAACAATTGTAGTCAACGGCACTTTGACGGTGATAAAGTGGGTTCATGAAGAGAAAAACTTGATGGTTGCTTGAAATCTTAAAGTATTCGAATTTGATGATAATAAAATGATCATTTCTTGGATTGATTTGGTTACATAGAGTAAGTTGCAAATTATTCATCACCATCATGGGATAGCGGAGATTTACCAAAACTATTATCTACTGAAATAAATGAACTTCTTCTAATTATCGGTAATTATTGACGAAAATCTCTAAATGTTAGATAAAGAGGACTTATAAATTGTAATAATAGGACTACGTTTGATGAATAAGTGGGATTTTTAAACATTACTTAGTATTCAAGACAGAATGGTAAACAAATATTTTTGAAACATTCTAAACTACTTAGTAGTAGTATAAATCTTTAAACAGACTTTTAGAGAGGACAGTCGTACATATTTATTACAATGCATACAAAAAAGAATAAACATTATCGACATTGAGAATATAGACTGGAATTCTATCACACTAAAAGATTTCATCATGTGACGAAGCCTTGAATTACTTCTTGAAGAGATATTAAAGCGTTAAAAATATATGAACCTCAAATGGACGAAATTCTAACTAAGAGGATTAATGAATGTAATACTGACGTAGAATATTATTACTGGAAAAATATGCTATATCCTATATAGGAATAAAGTAAGAAAATCGAAGACTGATAACAAAAAGTGCGAAAGATCAAGACGTGTGCTGGAGAGTCAGTTGACTTGGTTTTGGCGTCGATAACGAATAGAAAATATCAAACGACATATCGATAACTACTTGGAAACAGTTTGATTGTTTAACAGCATGACACTAATCATCAAGTCACGAAACTTTCTTTTCTAAGCTCTCGACAATTCCTTTACAATACAAAAGCTGTTGAGAGCAAGAATAATTAGTAAATCATTTTTGTTGAATGGATGGAAATGGATGATCAAAATTTTATCGGTATGGGGATCTGTAGAGATTGTAGTATTTAAAAAGCTGAAATCACGAGTCAAGCTAAGCTAGATCACCACGGAAAACATGGAAGCCCTGGAAAGGCGTTTCGTCTTAGTATGGAACTCCTCAGTAGTGAGCACTCGCAATCCCGCACGCGAGATTCGAACCCAGAAACTTCAGTCTCGCGCGCGAACGATTTACCTCTATACAACTGAGCTGGGACCCGACGGGGTTAATGTCTAGCTTCGATCAATGCATGATTTTGAGCAACCCCGGACTCAAGTCTCACATACAGGAACGTGGATGCGCATTCCTGAGGAATTACATACTAAGATGTAACGGCAGTCCAGTCCAGTACTTTCGATTTTTCATTGGTGGTCTAACTTAGATCGATTCATGATTTAAATTATGAAAATCAAACTTTTTTTCAAATGGTCACTCTAATTGAGTGATTATTAAGTTAACAACTTACAACTCTAGACATATTTTATGTCAACGTCTATGCTTTAAAGTAGAAAAAAGTAGTCAGAATGGAGCTGAACATAAATGAACACTATTTCAAGAGAAAATATAAAGTACATATCAGAATGGGTTTTGTGGAGATTTTAGAAATCTTAATAGCTGAAATCATGAGTCAATTGACGCTAGACCACCATGGAAAACCTGGAAGCACTGGACGGCCGTTTCATCCTAGCATATGACTCCTCAGCAGTGAGCACCCAAGATCCCTGGTGGTCTAGCGTCAATTCACTCATGATTTCAACCATTGAAATAAAATACATAGTTCGAAATTATACGATAATTCAACCAAGTTTATGAGTTAATAATAAACAATAGAACAGTAAAATAAAGTGGATTAATTACATATCAACATTTTGAATTTTTGACCGATAATGTATACATTTTTTTTCCAATTAGTATTTTGATTCATGAATTAACATGGAAAAAAACGATCTAGTTATCTAAGTCATTTGATTGTTAAACCGGAAACTGAAAAACAGTGAACCATTTCAGGTTGGTCAAAAATGTATATAAATGGTTATATTTACATATGATGCAATATAGATGTTCGCTTTCAATCTTTTGGTGATCTACTGAAGTTCATATGTCATTAAGTACCTAACTTTACAACCACCACTAAATGCGCTGGTATGGCCGAGGGTAGGGAGAATTAGCATTCCCTCTCCAAATGCCTTCACATGGCCACGTGTATACAATCACTGCCAAGGAAGACCCACTAACTGCCTTCTCGCGACATTACTGTTGTTTACGAAATTAAGAGGACGAAAAGTGAATGTCCAGTGCTTTAACCGAGTTGGTGAATATGTAGGATCCATCTAGGGACACGTGTTGCATATGCACAATCACCGACTGCCTCGACGTGCGATGTTCAATGGTGTTGGAGTAGGTTGGAAGAAAGCTAGAGGCGGCCAGACCAAAACATGAAACAAGTCCATGAAGTCACTGACAAGTGGACTGAGTCATATTGGTAGGTGTAGACTACATGGTTAGGGACCGCGAGATGATAGCAAGCGGTGGTTAGAGGCCCTGAATGACATGGCTGAAAATCATTTGTAATGGCACAGGTGCATCCACTCTTTGTGCACTCCCGAATTCTAATCTCCTGAACCCTCTTTGTCTCTTTTTTCTCTTTCCAAATTTATTTCACTGGATTATACTCCTTGAATAACATCTTCAAACCCTAATCTTTCCGATTACTGCTTATACTTTTACTACCTCTACCACAATGGGATTTGAATCGACAACTGCATCTCTGTGCTAATGTGGTATGGCAACTCGAACTCATGTACTTACGTACGTAGGAAGTTCTACGTTGTTACTGACTGACTGACTGACTGACATATATATTCACTCAAGGGAATTTCACAAGTTATTGTTACCATCTAGTTCGATATCGCGAAAACGTACGGGATATATTGAATACTCATAAAGTTCTGTCGAAAGACATATAGAAGCACTAATTTATTGACTTTATTATGCTTGTGATACGCTAATCCAATAAAACCGGTCAAGTATTAGGCGAGAGATGCTGATGGGGTCAAGCCTTCGGTTAGCATTTAATCTAACTTGCTAATGATATAGATATGCGCTATTAGTCAAAAATCTGACTCAATTCTCTGCAGAAAACAGATATACATTTATATCTGATTCAAGTCAACCGATAAAGGCTTTCAACTTACTCTTGGTTTTCTCATTATGGTAGTATGTTATGGTCACATATAGGAAGCGTATATATTAGCATCAGATTTGGACGACCTCCCGAACGCAATAGTTTGCAATGTAAAGTAATGCATTATAATAAAATATGTACTTTAATTTAGTCAGTTATAGACCATACGAATGCTTACAATATCCTAATTAAATTGATTCGTAAATGATTTCATACATCCATAAGTAGATTGGATCCAAATCGTTTCATATGTAGATAGTTTTTGTACAATAAACTGACTTTGTGGATTTCTGTATTTCTTTACAGTTAGTTTTCTACGTGATTCCTATCAACTGGTAATTTCATTACAAAATAAATGCCTTGGTATGGTCGAGGGTGGGGAGATTTAGCGCTCCCTCTCCAAATGCCTTCACATGGCCACGTGTATACAATCACTGCGAAGGAAGACCCACTAACTGCCTTCTCGCGACATTACTATTGTTTACGAAATTAAGAGGACGAAAAGTGAATGTCCGGTGCTTAAACCGTGTTGGTGAATATGTAGGATCCATCTAGGGGACTTAGAAAACCCTCATTCCAAACCAATGGTGCACATAGGCTCCAGTATCCTGAGGGAATAAATGAGGTATGAACATATTGTTGGTTACTGGCTATCACGGGACTGCATCTCCTTATGTTGCTCTACTGCCTTGTGGATCAGACCTTTAGGTCGAGTGCTCGGGGAGTGATCCCCTAAGAAAACTACTTGCTTTGGTCTACATGATTATATAATCAAATGAACTTGAAATTACAATATGAAAGTATGTTTAAACACAGACAAGAATAGAACAATGAGAGATACAGACAAAAAAGAACTACTAATTTTTACCTCTAATGCAGCACTTGCCACAGCATGATTTGGATGATAAAAAAAATCTGTTAAAATATCAAATATAACTGTTTCAGAATTAATCAATTGTAATAATAATTCCGGATGTACTTGTTGACCAAATGTATCCACTGCAGACAAGAAAATTGATTCAACCTAGAAGTAGATTGAAAAAAAAAAAAAAAGACAGAAATCAGTTACATTTAACCGACAAACTTATACACGTCAATCATCATCATCATCATTTCTGAGATAACAATTATTACAAACATTTATACATCAGTAAAAATAATCGACAAATTCACCAATCATACATATAAAGTATGTGTGTGAATGTGTCGATCAATTTCGTGGATTAGTTGAAGTTAGACATGAACATCATTGCATACCGGTCGGCTCAGTGATCTATTAGTTAAGAGCTGGCGCGTGAGATTGATAGGTCCTGGGTTCGAATCTTACGAGGCGGGATCGTGGATGCGCATTACCACTGAGGAATCTCACAATAGAACGAAAGGGCCATCTAGTGCTTTCAGGTTTTCCATGGTGATCTAGCTTTATTTAACCCTTTCCGACATAAAGTTTATTATCATTTCAGATCATATTGTTATGTTACAAATAGTTTCATTGAATATAACATACAAAAGTAATTCTAATTTTTTGTGGCTTTATCGATCAAGATTTTCTTTTGTTGTTGTTAATATTCATATATTGTGTACATTCCAAATATTTTGTCTACTATTTTCCAAACCTTATTAAGTGCTTGTTCTACTCTCATAGCTGCTATGCTAGTAAGGTCTGACAACTTGGACAGATGCATATATGTGCCTGGCCTTACGTTGTAACTGGCTGACTGACTGATTATGAATGTAAGATAATTTGATTATGATATTTACAATATAATAATTAATAGTAAAATTTCTTCAAAGAAATTTTAAGAGGTTATTGCTAATTTGATTCAGCATAACGTATGTACAGACTAAGCCACGGAACCAACGAGAGCATTGTGTAATTGTTTTGCATTAGTTTAGGAGACTTAAATAGTGAGCATTTATGCTAAGGAGTAAAACTAGGTAATTTTGGCATTTCAGTGAACGTATTATTTAGTGATTGGTTAAGTCGTTGAAGATATAGGTGTTTCATCTTTACAGAGAGCAGATTTAAACCTTATTGTCATTGGGATATTGTAAGGCATGTTGCGGTTGCTAACATTAATGAGTATGACTATCGTTTAAGCGGAATAGATCAACTTTGGCCTGTTCGTACTGTGCATAATTGATTCACGCGATCATTGATCAGAATAACTATACATGTGACGTGAATATGTACATGAATGGTGCGAATGGTCCTGCAGGATGCTTGGTACCTCTATGATTGCGCCACAGGATTGAGCCGTACTATTCAGATTGTAGAGTTAAAGCCGATTTAGTATCTAGTTCTTCTGTGAAGTGGGATTGAACTGTACTGCTTGGGTTATAAAGTTTAAGCCTGGGCGGTGTTTGGCTCTCCTGTTAAACAGGACTGAGTTATACTGTTTAGGTTGTCACGTGAAAGTCTGGATAGTGTCTGATTCTCTTGAAAACCAATGTAAAATTACTTTGGCCCACAAGGGTATATTATATAACTATAACTAAATCGAAATCCCTCTCCTTCACCTACTTCCATTAAAGGAATAAGAAAGTATAAAAATATGTTACAGTAAAACGGTAGTTTAAAGACAAATGCATAAATTTATGTTTTAAATATTCCTAACGCTAAACTATTTAATCATAATTTTGAAGATTGATTCAATTGTCTTGTGGTATGTGCTACGTATATCGACATAAGTAGTATATGGTGTAAGTCGCGAACAGTAGGTCTGGCAGCAGAGAAACAAGAGGATCGAACAGTAAAGAATCGAAACAGGATGCATTTTGTATGAAAATGAAAAAACAATGAAATCTGAGTCGTTAGGAGACAATTGATGGACATTTTGCAAATTACGTATTTACTTTACGATTGTTAGATTTTATTAACAAGTCCTGTAATTTTGTACTAAATACATTCGATTGTCCCCACCCGTGTTCTGTTCACTACAGTTACTTCTATGTATACAATAGTATTCCATTGCACAAGCAAGTGGCTATCAGAACTTAGTAGCTAAGTGGATAATGTGATGGTGTTTGGAACGAAAGGTACTGGGTTCGAGTGCCGGAGTGAGCATCAACTATGAGATGACAAAACGCGCATCAAACTGGATTCCACTGCTAGCCACTATCCATCTTTGCATATAATACTTGTGAACTAAGGCTATATTGGGGCAATACGCACAGTATGCACATAAGCCAATAATAAGAGACTGATGAATTGCAGTCCTAAAAAGATCAATGGGATGATTCAAACAAAACAAAACCAAGTGAATTTGAAATATTACACTATTCTTTCCACTTTTTTCTAACTTTATCTCAGTAAACTTTTGAAATTGTTGTTTCGCAAAGGATTGTACAGTTTCATTAACTGTAGAATATAAGCAGAGAAGAGTTTTTGTGGATATTATGGTAATTTAATAGTTGAATTCATGAATCGATTGTAGCTAAACCACTATTGAAAACCTGGAAGCACTGGACGGCCATTTCGTTCTATTGTTGGATCTCAGCTCAGTGGTCAAGAAGTTAAGCGTTTGCGCGTGAGACTAACAGGTCCCGGGTTCAAATCTCGCGGAAAGGGATCGTGGATGTGTACTGCTAAGGAGACACATCCGTTTAATTGAGCTGAATACTTGTATTCCTTATTTCTATGAATATTTTCTGTATATTTAGTACAAAATATGAATGAATCCAATGTGAATTATTTTATTATTAATCAATAAATAAGAGATTGTAAAAAAGAATGTAGATTAGCGGATATTCAGATATGATATTAATCAATTCCAGTCATCTTTTATATCTATTAAAAGAATGTATTCACAATTATAGTTTACTAAGGTTATTTATGTATTCTCACACTTAGTTACTGTTAGTGTCTGTTAAGCATAGTACAGTGACAACCAGAAAAAAAGAAAAGAAAAAGAAAAAAAAGAAAAAGGAATCTGGACACTTCAAGATACAAAACAAAGTGTATAACTCATTGAATCAACCGTAACTATTAGATTTATGAATAAAACATTTTGTATGTGTAACTAACTGAGTGATTATTTTTTTGTATTTAAGAAAGAAAGAAGAAGAGAAAAAAAGAAGTAAAACATGATATAGATGATTGACCTGAAAACATTGAATGAACCATTGTATATATGTATATATAAGGTAATAGACTTGATAGTTGCTACATGATGATTAAAGAATTTCTCAGAAAATATGGTTGATTGGAATAAAAAAAAAAGTTGAAGTGAATAGATATGAAAAAGAGATTACATTAAATAGATTGATTCTAATTGGACATGTTCATTCTATTCAGTTGGGCCATATATATATGTAACGTGAATATAAAGGTAATGATGAACAATGATCATTTCATTGTAATTACAATAGAACTATTCATATACACTGATCATTATATGATTAAATAGTCAATCTATTAAATCAAGATGAAGAGAGTATATTTTTAAAGTAGGTTTGATAAGTATAAATTTAGTAGTAATAGTAATATCAACTATAGTAGGTGACCGGTTTACAATAGTCAGATAATTAGATATTAAGATCATGAACCGATTGATGTTAGACCACCATTGAAAACCTGGAAACACTGGACGGATTGGTTGAGGTTAGACATCAGCACCATTAGATGCAAGCTCAGTGGTCCAGTAGGTTAAGTGTTCGCGCGCGAGACTGAAGGGCCAGGGTTCGAATCCCGTAGGCAGGATAGTGGATGCGTACTGTCACTGAGGAGTCCCACAATAGGACGAAACGGTCGTCCATTACTTCCAGGTTTTCAATCTGTTCGTGATGTCAATCAAAAACGTAACAATCTCCACAACCCCTAAACTGATAATTTGATATTAATTGAACTTTAAGGTAATTGAAAAATAATAAAGCGTTAGGATGAAATATAGACAACATTTTTCTTTAAAAAAAAACAATTCAACACTTTCAGATGCTCAAGTGGTAACATATAACAATCATTTTCTTTGTCAATTCAAGAACAATATCTCATGATGAACTTGTAGTGTCAGTTATGATGTTAAGTCCATATAACTTATTCTAGCTTTCGGACAAGGCAATTTATTCATTCTTCTTGAGTAACATTCTTTACCATGTCACTTATTCACTTATCAACCCTAACTGTTTTCATATGAGCGTATGTGTGTACACTTCTTATCCTATTCATCATATGTTTGTAGCTTATTTTTGTGTGACGATGAATATTGTTTAACGCTTGATTAAATTGATTTGGCTCACACGCCTTCTCCATCATCCGTCATTTCGATTCGCTATCTTCTTTTCACTTCATTTCTCCGCTCATTTGTCTAGATCAACGATTGTACAAAATATCCAAAAAATCCATTCTTGTATTTGGTTTATTTAATTCCGTTATTCACCAACGCAATCTAAGTTGATAATGTGTACTTCACTAACAATCAAACTGGAGTTAGATCCCGGACCACTAAAGTAATGAGTTCATCGACAATATTGTGCGGTCTAACTGATATCCAAAGGGAAGGGCTCCCTAAAAACTATGTTGCATACTTGAATAACAACTAAGAACACAATAACTTTAACTCAATTATTACTTACTTGATTTCGTCTTAATTCATATGATGGTGTTTGAACAGAAATAAGTAATTGACGAGCTGCTAATGCCACTTTAGAATTTCTTGAACCACCTAATTCAGTTAATGCTTTTAAACAACTTTGTAAATGATCAGTCATACATAATTCACGTCTTTCAGCTAATGAATGAATAAGATTTATAATGAGTACATTTTTCATAGTTAATTGTCTATGTGAAAATATCACTGAAACAATATCTGTAATAGAATTTGGTTGAATTAAATTACGAAAATTAAATGGAACTAAATGATAAGTAAGATTATTTAATAAATCATCTTCAATAATTGTATTTTCACCAGGACATATACCAGATTTTGGTGCATTACCCCATAGAGTTGAACCTTGACATTTAGCTAATAAATGACGAATACATTTATCATATTGACCTGATAAATTGACAAAAAATAAAAGAAAGAAAGAATACAAGAAAAACAATAAGATATTTTTAGAAGAGGTTTTGTGGAGATTTTAGAAATTTCACTGGTTCAAATCATGAGTCAATTAAAGCTAGACCACCATGAAAAACCTGGAAGCACTGGACGGCCGTTTCGTCCTAGTATGGAACACCTCAGCAACTTCGTAGATTGGTTGAAGCTAGACATTAACACCGTTGGATGCCGGCCAGCTCAGTGGTCTAGTTGGTTAAGCGCCTGGTGCGGGACTGCTAGGTCCTACGTTCGAATCGCGCGGGGGGCGGGGTCGTGGATGCGCACTGCTGAGGAGCTCCATGTTGGGACGAAACGGCCGTTCAGTGTTTCCAGGTTTCCTTTGGTGGTCTAGTTTTCATTGACTCACGATTTCAACCAGTAAAATAAGATATTTAACAAATTTTTTCATTGATAATTGTACGTAGGTTAAAAAAGTGTATGTTTAGTTATACAAAGGTGGGAAAAAAGAATGAAAACAAAGGAAATCAGTGTTGTTTTCAAATAATTTCTGGAGAATAGATGACGATGTGCTTTCTTTTCATTGAGATCATGAACTGATTGATGTTAGACCACCATTGAAAACCTGGAAGCACTGGACGGCCATTTCGTCCTATTGTGGGACCCCTCACCAGTGCGCATCCACGATCCCGCTCGCGGGATTCGAACAATCACCACAACTCGTAAACTGACGATATATTTCATAAAACAAATATTAACTCAAACCAAATGATTATTGGACACCGGTAGGAATTCATTACTGACACGTTCAAATTGAAATAAAAACCTTTAACTGAGATCCTGTATGTGAATATAAAAGATGTAGAATCTATCTACAGATAATTCAATATTAATCAATGGTGTATAGAAAAAGAGCTGAAAATTGAAAAAAAAGTAAAACGTATAAGATATTCAGCAGTAGGACATATTGCCTGAAGTCCCAAGCTTTATAAGGAAAGATGGATATTGACAAGCAGTGGAATCCAGGAAATATGTTTTAGAACTCCTCAGTTGAATGTATCTGTCACTATCCATTTTTGTTTATAAAGCTTGTGTCTTCAGGCATTATTAAGGCAGTCCGCCCAACATGTAAATATGCCAACAAGAGACTGATCAATTACAGTCCTAAATAACAATGAGTAGATACAAGTAAACAATACCAAGTGAGTAGGATATATTGTGTAATCTAATACTTAATGATGATCAAATTCGATCGATTACTTTACCATTTGATCTATGTGATTCAATATTAATGATATACATATTTTTTTAGACGTAAGACAGTTGAAAACATCTATTAGTAATACAATATCAGGCTGTAGCACAAACTGAAGTCTGAATTCTACACAGAGCATCAGTATCTGATAAGTATTGTTAACTAAGATAGAAATAATAAACAGGGTATACTATCGATCGTATCCAATTGTCTAAAATAAAATGTGGATAATTTTTTTTATTTAATGGGTTTAGCATATTAACTGTAAACTATTTTGGGATAAACAGTAGTTTTGTAAAAAAAAATACAAATTGGCTTTCGATTTCGCAATCAATGTGAATCAATGAATTAATTTGTGCAACTGTAATTTATTCAGCAATAGTAGGTTTCAACATACACAAAGGGAAAAGCAAGATTCTCCGATACAATACACCATGCATTAGTCAAATCACACTTGACAAAGAAGATTTGGAAGATGTAAAAACCTCTACATATTTGGGCAACATCATAGATGAACACGACGAACCTGATGCAGATGTGAAGGCGCGGATCGACAAAGCAGGAGCAGCATATTTACAACTGATGAACATCTGGAACTCAAAACAACTGTCTGTCAACCAACACCAAGGTTAGTAATTGTAATACAAATGTTGAAACATTTCTACTGTATGGGGCGGAAAACTTGCACAACTACGAAAGCCATCATCCAGAAAATACAGGTGTTTAGTAACAGTTGTCTACACAAAATACTTCGGATCCGTTAGCCGGACACTATTAGCAACAACCTACTATGGGAGAGAACAAACCAGATCCCAGCGGATGAAGAAATCAGAAAGAAGCACTGAGAGTGGATAGGACACATATTGAGGAAAGCACCCAACTGCGTCACAAGACACGTCCTCACATAGAATGCTCAAGGCCAAAGGAAAAGAGGAAGATCAGAGAACATATTGCGCCAAGAATTGGAGACAGACATGGGAACAATAAACAAAAATTGGACAGAACTGGAAAGGAAGGTGGAGGACAAAGCGGGTTGGAGAATGCTGGTCAGCGGCCTATGCTCAATTGGTAGTAACAGGCGTAAGTAGGTAAGTAGGTAGCTGTAATTTATTGTAGAGTATTAATAGTCTCCCACTTTAAATGATTATCACTATCAAATATAATTAAAGAAGCAGAATGGGAACATACGATGGTATAGAATTCTGTTGAAGATAAAAATGGTATTATTATGTCATAGTAAGAACAAATAATCGACTCCAATATTATAAGTGGTTTGAAGACAGAAATTGAAAATTAGACCGAATTCACTAGGAAACATTCTCAAAGGTTTAATGTAAGCTAATAGGCTTTATTATTGAGAACCCCGACCGTTGTTGCTACTTTGACGTGGTGGTCGGGCTTGCCTATCCTGATGAAGCAACCGAACTATACTGGCTGCAACAACCGTTCCTCAACGTCCTACCATGTCAGACAGGTCGGTTGAAGAGCAGTAACACTAAAGGCAACAAACCCAAAGTCCGAAGGCGAAGTCGTACTGCTAACTGTACAGAGGTGTGACAGCAATAAGGTGTTTCCTTCAGACAACCAGCATGACAGCCATGCTGCCTTCCCACAAGGAGGGGTGGGTGGGTTAGAAAAAGTCGACAATAAAGATGCACACCTCGACGCCTTATCACACTGATATCCGTCTCCGCCGGTAAGGTTTCAACAAGTACAGAGCTAACACAAAAATTACTCATAAAAACGTCGTGTGTGACCGACCTCAAGCAGTTGTCTCTTGGGCACTGTGGTCACTCTCTCAGGTCACTAAGACCACCTCTAATCCAATTTCCTTTTCAGGTACCTCCAGAAGAACCCTTTCACGGTGTGGGCAACCGGGAAGTGATGACCGCCCTCATACCTCTAACAGCACTAAAGACCACTGTATTCATAATCAACTATATTATTGAGAACATGATTTTTTAATTATAACACAATAATAAAACAATAAATTTAACTAACCATGTTGAAAATGTTTTTCAATAACAACATAACCCATAAATAATTGAGAGATAACACGAACAGTATGACCACGAAGACCATGTTTATAACGTTCTGCTAAATCAATTAAACGTTGTGTAATACGTTGAAATTCTAGTACAGAACAATCTGTTGATTGTCCAGGATTAATTTGTTTTAAATATTCATCTGTTATTTGTAAAATTGCTTCTGAAGGAAAATTAGCTAATACAGATGTAGCTTGATCTGCATACAGTTTAGCATGATGACGTAAAGATTTTTCCATGTTCGGTGGTAATTGACCTTTTAAATGTGCTAATGTATCCTAGAATACAATGAAAATAGAAATGTATATTAACAAAATTGTACAATAATTATTTGTTTTGATTCAATATTATGGACGCGTATTTCTATACGCTAGTGATAAAGAGGTTAATAACTAGAACGGAACGGCTATTCAATGCTTCTAGTTTCGAGATAATGGCCTAAATGAGATAGATCCATGATTTGAATAGAAATCATATGTTTAAGTCATATTGAATGAATCTGTGAACCACTTGATAACTAACAGATTACAACACAATCGTTTTTGGCACAATTCAATTTAGTTTGTTATTTTCAATTATTGATCAATCATATTTTGATCTAAGCAGTTTATGATAATCAGTATAGATATAATGTTAATATGTGATTTGACTTTAATCCATATAAAATATGTTCTTACATTATGACAATGAACTGAATATAACAAGATTACTATTATTTATTCCTGTTAAGATTAACAATTTACATTGGAATTAACTGAATATCATTTGACTGACTGAACTTATATAAATAAAGACTTGAACTTAATAATTACAATCTTATGTCTATCCAAATAAGTAGTATGTAACATTGATCAAAAGTAGAATGCATGTTCAAAAACAGGTTGAGAAGATTGAACTGAAGAACATTAGAAAAAGGAGTTGAGTATTGAAACAATCATAAAAGATGTAAAGGATAACTGAGGGAGGATTCAAAAATTAAGTATTTAATGTATGATTATCACATTTTAATATCAGATAGGTTTTGTGGATATTATAGTCATTTCAATAGTTTAGATCATGAGTAGTGACCAGTGGAGTTCAACTAGATCTGTTGTGGATGTGTCGCTCATTTTCGTGGATTAGTTGAAGTTAGACATTAACACCATCGGATGTCGGCCTAGTGGCCTAGTGGTTAAGTGCTCGCGCGCTAAACCAGTAGGTCCTGGGTTCGAGACTCGCAGGGGGCGAGGTCGTGGGTGGACACTGCTGAGGAGTTCCACAATAGGACGGAACGGGTGTCCAGTGCTTCCAGGTTATCACAATTTATCAATCAACACAGTAATTTTTTAATAAACAATAAATTAGCTGTCCGCAACCGAGTATTCGTTCATTGTTCCTTTCAACTGACTTTAAACCATAATGTAGAGCACGAGATATCGAGACAGTTTAATTAATAAACACATTACAACTTGATCAGTAATAAAGACCTAATAAACGTGATAATAATAATTACCAAACAATGATCAATCAATGTAAATATCTCTAGTCATACGTGAAGCAAAATCACAACAGGAATCAGTGTATAGTAGCTTCCCTGATTGTTGAATTCAGTTAGAATCTCATAGAAAACATTAATTCCATCAAGACTAAAAAAACTCTAAGTTGATCAATTCAAACTAATGCGGAATCTAAGTCAAATGTTTCCTTCAACAACTTAGTGTATTTAAATTTTAATACCCATAAAAGACGTAATTAATACAACAATAAAAAAGATATTCAACAAGTAATAAAGTAATATTGAGGTTAGACGCAGAGTATTAGGGAATGATAGTAAATCAGTTGATGAGGTTGTGAGTCTTCATCGACTGAGATGGTTGGGCCACGTGTTACCTATGTCTGAATACCGATTACCACGACGTGCAATGCTAAATGGTGTTGGAGATGGTTGGAAGAAAGTTAGGGGCGGACAAACCAAAACATGGCATCAGTGGTTGAAGACACCAACTTCTAGTCTGAGCCATGTTGGTAGATGCAAACTACTTGGTTGGGGTCCGCGTGACTATCGTCACCAATGGTTGGAGACTTTTAGTGACATGGCTCAGAATCGACCGATCAGAATGGCGTCGGTGTACACACTCTCTGTGTTCCCTTAAACTAAGAGATCAAAATCGCTTCATATCTTTCCTTCTACGAATTAATTCTTTCTTTTTCTACTATGTCTTCATACACAATCTTTCTTTTATATATCACTACCACCTCTGAATTAACTACTTTTATGAATTCGGTGTCCATCTTGTTGTTGTGTTAATGAGGTATGGCAACTTGGACAGATGCACATATGTGCCTGGTCCTACGTTGTAGTATAGTAGTGTGTAGTAAAGTATAAACCAAGAAAAAAATTTCAATAACTAACTTGTAATTCATGAAGTGGTAAACGTGGATTATATAACAATGTAAGAAATTGATTTAAAGTTTTCATTAATGATTTACTAAAATATGGTTCACATAAACAATAACCAAATAAAATTTGTTCTAATGATGCTAATAATTGAGTAAATTGTAAATGTAATTTTCCATTTGTAGTTGAAGAAGCTGAATTCGATGATAATGAATTCGTAAGCATACACATTGAATTGTCATTTGATCCAGTACTAATACCATTGTTATTAGATGATAATGAATCAATTAGACAATTTGATTTTGTATTAAGACATTTCCAATTATTAATTACATGCTGAGGAATATTTGATTTGATCTCTTCAATTGATTGTGTAGATGATTGATAAATATTATTTGTAGATGAATAAACCATATTAGATTGTGGAAGAAACAATAATTTTCGAGAATATGATGATGATGATGAAGATGGCTGACTAATATCACTACTGTATTCAGTAGGTAAAGTGAAGGGACCACTAAGAAACAAAAGGTAAGTGAAATAAATTATGAAATAAAACGATATACGATGATATGCACAATTTGTGTTTTATAAAAAAAACTAAATGTGACTCTGGTTAGGGTTAGCATGCACCAATCCGATCACAATTGACGGAGATGATTTGGAAGATGTGAAAACCTTTATATATTTGGGTAGTATTGTTGATGAACACAGTGGATCTGATGCAGATGTGAAGGCGCGGATCGACAAAGCAGGAGCAGCATATTTACAACTGAGGAACATCTGGAACTCAAAACAACTGTCTGTCAACCAACACCAAGGTTAGTAATTGTAATACAAATGTTGAAACATTTCTACTGTATGGGGCGGAAAACTTGCACAACTACGAAAGCCATCATCCAGAAAATACAGGTGTTTAGTAACAGTTGTCTACACAAAATACTTCGGATCCGTTGACTAGACATTATCAGTAACAACCTACTGTAGGAGAGAACAAACCAGATCTCAGTGGAGGAAAAAATCAGGAAGAAGTGCTGGAAGTAGATAGAACACACATTGAGGAAAGCATCCAACTGCGTCACAAGGCAAACCCTCACATGGAATCCTCGAGGCCAAAGGAAAAGAGGAAGACCAAAGAACACATTACCCCGAGAAATGGAAATAGACATGAGAAAAATAAACAAGAATTGGATGGGACTAGAAAAGAAGGTGGAGGACAGAGTGTGTTAGAGAATGCTAATCGGTGGCCTATGCTCGATTGTGAGTAACAGGCATAAGTAAGTAAGTTAAAAATGTGACTCAATTGAAAAACATCATAGGATGATATTACTTATTTTGAAGTACATATATTATGTAATACTTGGATATTTTATCCCTACAGTTCAAACTAATATAATATTACAAAGCTCAGAATATGATATCTGCATCAACACACGGAGAGAACATATGAGTGTTTTTTAGTGGTGTTGAGCTCTGTCAGGTGTTTAATTCGATCATGAGCCTTGTATTGTTCTTTTGAACAACTATATCACTGTTAACTCTATGTGCAAGTGACTTTAAAGAAATTTCCATAAACTCTAAATCAAGTCATCGTTCTGATGATATTGTATATATATAAAACTACATGTTTTCATAGGTTTGTTGTTTTCATTTATCTTAGCCTTTGCGGTAAACATTCTGTTCCGTTGACCTCTGTCAGTTAGATTGATCGAATTTTTCCATATGGATCAATAAACTGGATCTTTCTCAAAAAATATATCGAACGAGGATCGACATGAACGTCGTAATTCTAAAAACTGTTATAACATACTTAGAATTTCCTAAATCTACAATCTTCACTACAAATCATAAATAAGGTCATCGAAATGAATTGATTTAGTGTCACTGGAGTAATTAAGAAAAAAAACACCTCGATAATTGTTGAAGTAAAGCGTTTAATATTTTGTTCAGAATGAATATAAAGTTTATGCAATCAAATCATTTAGCTTAGAGAATGCAACAACACCATGAACACATACATATGAGTGTATACATACGTTAAAAATACGATAGATGAGAAATATTCTAGCTAAAGAGGTGCTGTTGATAAGAATCAATTTTTTATTTTTATTTATACACAAACGTTGGTACAAGGGGGAACCAAATACATATGCGCCACACAAATCTTATTTGATTTGTAGGGGGGGGTGATACTACTCGAGTGGCCAAACCGAACCAGATGGTTTTCTTAGGAGGCCACGCCACGAGCCTTTAACCGAAAGGTCTGGCCCACAAGGCAGTACAGCGACATAAGGAGATACGGTCCCATGTTAGCCGATGACCAATAACTGATTCACACGTCATTTATTTCGTTAGGATCCTGGAGCCCATGTACAACATTGGTTTGGAATCAGGGATTTCCAACTCCCGTAAGTGAATCCACCGTATCCACCAACCAGGTTAAAACACCGAACATTCGCTTTCCGTCATCTTAATTGCATAAAGAACCCTCTTCTGCCACGAGAAGGCAGTGAATATGATTTCCTTATCAGTGATTGTATGCACTTGGCCAATTTAGACCATTTCGAGAGAGAGAGAGAGAGAGAGAGAGCTGACTCGTCTCACTCTCGGACATATCAGGGTATTATATCCAAGACAAAGATTGGATTTCTATAGTTTATTACAATAATTAAATAAACCACCTATCGGTGATTGTATACACATCAACATGGATATTGTATATGAAGTTGACCTGGAGATGATAAATTTGATTCAATAAAATAAGTATTACCAATGGATGAGTCTAAGGCTTACTACATGAAATGATCCATCTAAGTATTGACATTATTCATTAATCAGAATAACAACAACAACAACAGCAAAAGAACAATTCAATCTTAGTAACAATGTGTGTAAATTGGTTATATTTAAATCAATTTTGTAAATAGAATAATTGTATCTTAATGTATTTGGTTGTTGTGATATTTTACATAGACGAAAAGAAGAACATAACTCCTTTTCCGTCTTCTTGTTCTTCTTTTGCTTTTGTTTTTTCTTTAAAAAAAAACAAGAACAAACATTGTATGGTACCATTCATGTTAACTTAATTAGTTTTGACTACCACTATACGTTATTTTATCATTTGTTAAACAACAACAACCACAACCACAACAACAATAGATGGACCTATATTATCAATCGAATTATAAAATTACATTACATTAGGACTGTTATATGTTCATTATAGACTATAGATTCATAGTTAAAAATGAATACATTACTATGATAATAATCATCATTAATATAATCTTGTTTCATTTATATTACATTATATTGTAAAATGTAAACAAACTTATTATTGGCCTATAGAATAGATACAATATTGATTAAGGGTGTTTTTAAAGCTTTAATGATAAATATATGGAACTATTTATGTAATGGATATAAATATTTTATTTTATTTGAACACATAGATATTGGTACAATGAGGCATTAAATACATATGCGCCATACAAATCTCATTTGATTTGTGAGAGGGCTGTGATACTGCCCAGGTGCCCAAACCGAATCAGGTGGTTTTATTAGGGGGTTACACCCGGAGCCTTTGACCTGAAGGTCTAATCCACAAGGCAGTGAAGCACCGTAAGGAGATGCAGTCCTATTTTAGCCGGTGACCAACGATTGGTTCATACGCCATTTGTTTCCTTAGGGTACTGAAGCCTATGTTCACCATTGGTTTGGAATCAAGGTTTTCCAACTCTCCTAGGTGGACTCTATGTGTCCACCAACCCGGTTAAAGTGCCAGACATTCACTTTCTATCCCCTCAATTTCGTAAACAACACCCATACTGTGAGAAAACAGTGAGTAGGACTTCTCTAGGAGTGGCTATATACGCGTGGCCATGTGAGAGCATTTGGAGAGAGACAGCGGACTCTTCCCACTCTCGGCAGTACCAGTGCATCTATATAAATAATATAAATATAAATACACCGGTTATTGAAACGAAAATCAACAGGTCATGTCTAATATGACAATTGCTAAACGTTGAAATGGTAATAGGACTATTTTTCTTATTGAATTTTACAGTATGAATGAATATAAAATAATAATAAAAAGAATGATCAATGTGTTATCATCTTTTCGGATTTCCATCGAATAAGATAAATATCATGACACATTGAAATCTTATTAAACAATAAACTTGTTACAACGAGACTATAATTTATGAACGAACCAATTACGTATAAGATTAACTGGTCTTAGATTTTGGTGCGAAGTTCATCCATTCATTAGGATAAATAAAACTTTGGCATTATAGCTGATGTCAATTTGGTGATAAAAACCCGAAATCTAATTCCTAAACTTAATCATCAACTGTAAATTCTAATTCCTCATACAAGTTTATAATCCTCATTTAGTCCCGGTTATTAACAAGGACACTCTCAAAGTCAGTCTAGCGTTGTTCAAAGATCATCCATAAATTATAGTCTCATCAATGAGATCTTGTACATTGCATTCCCTAATCAATTTGTCAGTCTGATTCCATCTGGAAATTAGTAAGGATTTCTCGCACAGCACCATAATTAATAATACAAAAGGTCTTTTCAATTGTAAAGCTTCTTCATTATTTATGGATAATATCAACTAACTTGAATATTTGTAAAGGTTTCAATTGACTCGATTCATCTAATTCAATACGAGCCAATTCTGTACCAGGTTCAAGAATAGCACCAGGAATACGTTTCAAAGTGATAATACCTGATGTTGGAACACGTAGTTCAAATATCATTTTCATTACTTCAATAAGAGCATATACTTCATTTGCACAAACATGTGATCCTTCAGTAACACAATATTGAAGAAGTTTTCCAGCAGAATGAGATCTAATTAGAATATAAAATTATGCAATGTTGTAGCAAGAATATCACGAATCACATACTTTAATGAAAGTATATACAAAGCAAAAGAAAGATTTGCAATAACAATTAAGCTGACATTACTTAAGTTGTATTGTATTTTTATGGCTGAATGGGAGTATTGAAGTTACTGAAAGCTTCTGAGCATTGAACTATAAGTAGCTGAAAACGAATTGTCAGTCAAAACGTTACTGGGACACACTACGTCGTATCATAGTCAGATTAAAGGAAAGTGACATTGCCCAAGTTGTATTTTTAAAATAAAATTATGTAATATAACTTATTTCACAAAGTGTTTATATCTCGCATGAAATGACGAAAATATACAATCTACTGTTTAACATGTAGTATGGATAAATCAATTGAGGTAGGTATCATAAGTACAACATCAGTTTACATATCTAATATGTAAATATTTATGCACTATTTATCTAAGAAATAATAATATTTCCCAACTCTTCGAACTGAAGTTAGAATGAGGTTTGAATCTCGAACATATTCATGTAATGATGTTCTGTCGTCATCGTTCCACCCATTCAACTGCACTATCATAATCTTCTGCAAAGTAGTATATCAGACCAGGTGGAGAAAATAACGTCTAATGCACTTAAAATTCACAAAAGATTGTAATACGTGCCTTATCAACAACCGACTTATCCCACTTAACTGACATTTTACACTTAAGATTAACATTCTTTACAATGTACGAAAACAGTGCTTTGTGAAAACATTATAAAATACATGTAACCAAAGATAGTCTCTTTTTAAAAAAAACACGCCTCAAAGTTGTACAATAATATACAAGAAACGAATGAACAGTATTCTGACTCTTTGGTTGTCTCAAGAGAAAAGTAAACGAACAAAAGCTAAGCTGAGCTTCGTACTGATATAAAGATTTCTTCAATAACCAATATATTTATCTCAATATAATCATGTTATCGATGCAGACAATCACTCCAGAATAAATTTCGACATTGATGAGTTTTTAAAGTATTTCATACTTTGTTGGAGATGTACATCATGAATAACGACATATTTTGTTGCTTAAGGTGTTTATTTCACAATGTAAGTGGGTTTTGAAATGCAATAATATATTTATTTATTTAAACACATAGACATTGGTACAAGGGGTCACCAAATATATATGCGCCATACAAATCATTCGATTTATGACCAACAATAAGTTCATACGCCTTTTGTTCTTTCAAAATCCTGGAGCCAATATGCACCATTGATTTAGAATCAGGGTGGACTCTCCACATCAACCAACCCAGTTAAAGCGCCGGATATTCGCTTTTTGTCCTCTCATTTTCGTAAAAAACACCGCGGTCGCAGGTAGGAATTCGCTGACAGTGGCTTTATACGTGAGGACATGTGAGAGCATTTCGAGAAGGAGAGCTGACTATCTCCACCCTCGGCCGTACTGAAGCATTTGAGGATGTAATAAAATATAGATGAACAGTAAGATTTCAGTGCGTATCCTCAAAGCTAGTCTACTATCCATAATACCCGGCTAAGTTACATTGTTATAAAACTAATTTAAAGTTTCAATTCTCTATATTAATAAAAATCAACAACATACACAAACATTTACTGAAATCACAAAACATACCGTAAAACAGTTGGATCAGTTTCTTTACACAACATCATCGTACGATTATTAATTACCGTGCGATAACCTTGAGATTCTTCATGACAATAAGTCATATAGCTAGCAGCTTCATGACAAATTAATAAACCATCACCAGGTACACGATGCACTTCGAAATCTAATACAGTATCACAACAGATAAGACTAAAGTTCGATGGTCCAGTACGTAGAACCTAAGTATATAAATCACGATATCACAACAAAAAAAACGTACTCGGTCATAAGAAACAGTAGACGTGAAGTTAACCTAATAACTAGAATTAAATCAGTATTAAGCAATAGACAAACGTGAAATTTGTTACTACTCATCATTGAAGTGTTGATTTCAATATCTTGGTTTTACAGGAGATAGTTTACGGCAGGAATGACTAAATAATAACTTTTTTGACTAGATGATACTGAGTGATCCGGATTTGAAGTTGGTTAGGAACAGAAATTATCTCACACTATTGCACATAGGACATGCTGTAGATGAGACAAAATATTTATTACATGTAAGAAAATAATTATATATAAATAATTGATGATGATCATGTCTAGATTGAAATGATCGAAGAGTTATCAGTATATGAAATCTATAAATTCAACATAGGTTGACTAATCCAATTCAAACTACTCCCTAGCAGATAACGACATTCATCAATAGAGTGATGATGATCGGTTTAAAACTTGAATTTTGATAAACCGTAGTGTACTCACTCACATCTAGTTCTTAAAACTGAGATAATTCATTAGTCTGAGCAGACATGTCTCAATGAAATAGCATCACATTCAACTTAACCTACGCATTAAAAAAGTGAATTCTTTCTGTATACTAAAAATAAAGATACTAATTGTCTAAAAATATCTAACATAACTATAAAAAAGAAGAAAAACAACAGTTACTTTAACATCATATTTCGTAGAATCTGATACCAGAGTTACGTCAACACTATTTGTCAGCGTTTTTGAGGGTAGAAATTGACCTCTAAAAGAAATTAGTACGAAAAACAATGGAAGTTGAAGTGAATGACCGGTAAGAATTATGAACATCATAAAAATCTATTCAGTAGTAAATTGGGTAAGTTAAACGTTTATCACAGCTTCCAAATGCCCTGGTATGGCCGAGAGTGGGGAGAGTTCGCTCTCCCTCTCGAAATGCTCTCACAGGGCCACATGTATATAGCCTCTGACAGGGAAGTCCTACTCACTGTCTTCTCGTGGTGGGGGTCTTGTTTACAGAATTGAGAGGACGAAAAGTGAATGTTCGGTGCTTTAACCGGGTAGGTGGATACGGACAGTCCAACTAAGTGAGTTGGAAAACATTGATTCCAAACCAATGGTGCACATAGGCTTCAGTATCGTGAAGGAACAAGTGGCATATGAACCAACTATTGGTCACCGGCTACAATGCGACTGCATCTCCTTACGTTGATCCACTGTCTTGTGGATTAGACCTTTAAAACAAAGGCTCCGGGTGTGGCCCCCTAAGAAAACCACCTGCTTCGGTTTGGGCACCTGGGCAGTATCACATCCCTCACACAAATCAAATGAGATTTGTGTGGCGCATATGTATTTGGTGCCCCCTTGTACCAAAATCTATGTGTTCAAATAAATAAATAAGCGTTTATTATAAATCAGCATCCTTTGAAAAAGATATTATCAGCATATGTATTATCCATACAAGTAAAGAACACCAAATGAATATGCATCATTCAGTTTTAACTTATTATTCTACAAAGTTGACGGTTGAATGCTTAAACTGGTATAGCCATAACATTATAAAATGGATAAGGCATAAGAATGTTTGAGATTGGTTTTTTTCATTCAAACAAATAAAATTCACCTTATTACTGACCGATGTGTATGAAGTGGTCACGTATGTTGACAACTTGCCTTACATTGGAAGTTATATTAGTCGCGATACGTGACAACATATCAACAACAAAAAAGTCGCATTTCAACTTTTTTTTCTTCCGTATTGAACTACCAACGGAATAGAAACAACATCAGTTTGTTAAACAAAAGGTAATCATCTTTTACTTTGTAGTCATTTGAAACTGTGTAATTTGGTCCATAACATTAAAACATATTCATATATTACGTGTATTTGGTAATAAATGCTTCTGAAATACTAGGCTTCAATAAAATGACTAGTCGATAATATTAAGGTTAGGTATATAGTTCTAGATAGAAGTAGTGAAACAGCAATTCTTCAATGATACAATAATTTAATTGAATAAAGTCTTCGCTAATTTATCAATTCTGTATACAGTAAACTTTGGATGACTGACTAATAATATATATACCTTCAAGTGTCATATACAACAAAATGGCTAAAATCTTTCAGAGTATGGAGAAATAACGAACATCGACAGGCTTTATTAATTAAATTGAATAAAATCACAACGTTTTATATAACTGACAAGCCTTGAAATGCACGATTACTCGTATGTGAATTGATCAATTAATAGTTGTCAATCACAAACTGCCTAGTCCTCATTGTGCAGTTGGAATTACATCGATTGTTTATTATTTATTTTAACACATAGATATTGGTACAAGGAGGCACCAAATACATATGCGCACATAAACCTCATTTGATTTGTGTGAGGGCTGTGATACTACCCGGGTGCCCAAACTGAAGCAAGTATTTTTTAGGGGGACACCCCCCGAGCCTTCGACCTGGAGGTCTGATCCACAAGGCAGTGGAGCATCGTGAGGAGATGCAGTCCCATTTTAGCCGGTGACCAATAGTTGGTTCATACTCCATTTGTTGCCGCAGGATAATGGAGCCCATGTGCACCATTGGTTTGGAATCCGGTTAAAGCACCGGACATTCGCTTTTCGTCCTCTCAATTTCGTAAACCACACCCACGCCACGAGAAGGCAGTGAGTAGGACTTCCCATACATATGCTATATACGCGTGGCCATGTGAGAGCATTTCGAGTGGGAGAGCGGACTCTCCCCACTCTCGGCCATACCAGGGCATTTGGGAGCATCGATTAAGTTACTGTGTTAATCAATCTACTAAACTGAACATAACAATGAACTGTGTTTCATGTGAAATGATTGGAAAATGTTCATAAAACCATATAACCCATATATAATCCCAGTCGAGATTCATCAGCAATGCGAAAGCCTGTAGACTATAGAAAGTAGATGCTCTGCTCTACATTACAACTGATGATCCATAGAGTTCAATTAGTACTATGAAGTATAAAACCATATTATTGATCAGTTTTAACAATTTTATTCATGTAAACCCCTTTCAGGTCTACAGGTAACCAATAGCATCTGAAATAAAGCAAACTTTAAATTCTCTATAGATATACATATGTAACTGTGCAGTGTAACCTTGAAACTTTCTTACCTTTCTAAATGTAATTCATAATTAAGAAATAATTGTTTTAAACAATTATCTGCAATATGTAAAGCAGTACATATAACACCAAGTAGAATATCTGGTTTTTCAACCTATTTTTACAAGAAGAAACATATAATCATAATAATAATACAATTTCAGATAGTGTTAATAACAAGTTCACTATGATAATAATGTTTACAATAAACAGTTTAAATCAATATTAACAGATCAACTTGAAGATATTGAAGTGAAAAAGAATGATATGCATATTAATCAGTTAGTCAATCAGCTACAATGTAGGATCAAGTACATATATGCATCGGTTCAAGTTGCTACATCTTACTCATTAGCACAACAAGATGAACACATAGTCATTTCAATGATAGTAATATATAAAAGAAAGATAGCATATAAGGAAAGAATTTAAAATAAAGGTATAAAGTAATCCTAATCTCATGTTTTAAGGGGAAATACAAAGAGTGTATACACTGACGCTATTGAGATTTAGATGGTGGTTGGAGGTAGTCAACAGGAAACCCTGGACCCGGGTTTCGTGCTACTTGGCACTCGTCAGCAAGGTGTACCTGTAATCTTGAGAGAACTGATGCTCCCTGGTGGCCACATTGCAACATGATCGATATCATTCGATCTGCACTAATAAGGACTAGACAAGCATGACATTGATCACCACCCAGTGATCAATCAATTGTGATTACATCTCAGTCCTACAGGAGGTTAGTCACGGCTCGGATAGCTCAGTGGAAACGTCTCTGACTGTGAAGCTGGGTGACACGAGATCGAATCCGCCAGGGAGCATCAGTTCCCTTAAGATTACACGTACACCTTGCTGACGAGTGCCAAGTAGCACGAAACCCGGGTCCAGGGTTTCCTGTTGACTACCTCCAACCACCATCTAAATCTCAATACATAGTGCCCGCAGTGTCGAGTCACCTAGACTGGTGGCCACATTGCAACATGATCGATAGTATTCGATCTGCACTAATAAGGACTAGACAAGCATGACATTGATCACCACCCAGTGATCAATCAATTGTGACACCGACGTTATTCACGTCGATTCTGAGCCATGTCACCCAGAGTCTCCAATCATTGGGTACGATAGTCACGCGGACCCCAACCAAGTAGTCTGCATCTACTAACATGGCTCAGACCAGAAGTTAGTGACTTCAATGACTGATGCCATGTTTTGGTTTGGCCGCCCCCCTCACTTTCATCCAACTACTCCCAACACTAGTCAGCATTGTGCGTCGTGGTAATCAGTGTTTACGTATACGTAACACGTGGTCTAACCATCTCAGTCGATGAAGATTCACAATCTCATCAACTGATTTACTATCATTCCTTATTACCTTGCGTCTATCCTCACTATTACCTACCCATCTTATGAGAATATAGCCAGATAAAAATAGATTTAAAAGAATCTGTTGTAATATTATATTATTGTGTCAATGTTGATAAAAAGATATAATATTCACAACAGTCAACTTCTTTACGAAGGTGCAGATTAGTGTACTCTAGTCCTAGCTACACTCTACATGTGATGGTTACTGATACTAGCCAGTTGTCAAAACCGAAAACGATGGTACAAGGTTCCAACCTAAGACTCAATGAGTGGATTCTGAATACTTAAACAAATGTTCCACTTCATGGTAGTAATATAGCAACGGAAGAAAATATGGAGCAGAGAGACATAGTATTTCAAGGGAGTTAATAGATATCTGTAATTCTTTAAAGAGCTCTAAAAAAGCGATGAAGATGTGCATATTTACCATAAGTCAACCACTTCTTAAACTTCTTAGGAAAATTTATCGATAAACTCATCATGTTTTCTTCCTTATCTCAATGGTCAAGAAATACACGTTATGGTAAATTTAGCTTTCGTTTCATTAAGAGATTTTCAAGTCACAAGATCACATGAAAATTTCGAAACATTTTTGTTCCGTTCCCCTTGAGGTCCAAGTATCGTAGATTATGAGAGTCTAGTAATTGCCTAAGAAATTAATATTTCAAGCTTTCAATGTGTAATTCGGGAAATGAAACTTTTCTGACCAATTTAGAGATTCTACAGACTTTGTTCAGGAGGTCATGGAGGCTTTTTACAATGTCACAATAACATTCTACCGTTACGTTTCCCACAGGAAGATAGGATATTTATAACTATTGATCACGTTTGTATAGATCTCAACCAGAGTATCTGCACCTAACTAAACTGCTTAGAACAAGTGCCAACTATTTAGTGAAACAGTGTGACTTTTAAATACAATACACTAAAGATGCCATACTCAAGTAAAACACTAACAATAACTATCTCACTTGATCATTTTGTGCTATTCGTGCATCTAACCATTCTGTATTAATCTTGTGATTCATAAAAGCTTCAGATTCCATCACTTTGATAAGATACTCAACTGTTGTTCTAAAATCACCACGAATAGATAATTCCTTTAATGCTAGAACCATATTCCTAATCGAAGGGAAAAAAAGAATTAAAAGCAATCGAAACTTTAAAAAAAAGTTTATCAAATAATGAAAAGAAGGTTATGAAGAGCCTCGAAAATGTGTTGGCATGACAGTTTACGTATTCGTATGAGGGATTATGTAAATGGTAGGTAAGGATCGACTACAGGAAACATTCCAATGCTCAGTAGAATCGCTGCTCAAAAACTATTTATGAATTACAATCAACGATATTGTTAATAAATCATTTTAGAAAATGTCGAATCAACCGTAAATTCATATACACCTATCTTATCAATGTGACCTTCACAATAGAAATAGTAGTAGTAGCAATAGTGTGGTGCATACTACTTGTGTTTGCAGATATAAATAGTATGTTACACCAGTTGGAAGTACAATATCTGCGAGTAGAAGATTAAGAAGATTTGAATAGAGAGAAGAGAAAAGGAAACTGAAAGTAATCAATATAACAATAGAAATGAAGGAACAATGAGGCTTACAAGAGAAAATTCAACAAAGATGTGTAAATAATGTATTTGATGTATGATCTTTGCATTTTCCTAAACCACTGTCTTATTTCTCAGTTCAATATATCGAAATATCAAGAAAGTAGAACTTCATATCATTTCTATATTCCATAGTAAACAGTCGCAAAAAGGCCTTAGTAAAAACAATATCCTATAGAACAGAAAATAAAACATACTGTTTACATAAAAGTTGAAATAATGAGTGATAAAAAAGGATTGCGCAACAAATGGCATCCAAATACATTTTTATGAGAAAGTGAACTTATAAAACCTTGAAAAATTATAATGAACAAAATAACTATTTGTGATTGAGATCATGAACTGATTGATATTAGATCACCATGGAAAACCTGGAAACACTGGACGGCCGTTTCGTCCTATTGTGGGACTCCTCAGCAGTGCGCATCCACGATCCCACCTCGCGAGATTCGAACCCAAGGCCTGCAGTCTCGCGTACGAACGCTTAACCTACTGAACCACTGAGCCGGCTGGCATCCAATCGTGTTAATATCTAACCTCAACCTATCCACAAAGTTGCGCGACTATCTTCCATTGTACTGAGGTAGACACCTGTTTCTACCCGACACGAATTAGCTCCACTGGTCACGGCCGTCCAGTGCTTCCAGATTTTCAATGGTGGTCTAACATCAATCGGTTCATGATCTTAATCAAAAACTTAACAATCTCCACAACCCCTAAACTAATAATAACCATTTTTATTCAGTTTAAAATCAATGATAAAAATCAACCGAAGATTTAATACTACATTAACCAGAACATGTCCTACAATTCTTTACTAAAGCTATATATATACTGATAGGTATGTTTTTTATGTCATACTGCCAAGTGACTACACAAACTTACATTTACCTACTACAACAGTTGCATTGATAAAACAGAAATAAAGTGCTAGGGTTGAAGCTGTCACGAGTTCATTTAATCTGCGAACGAGAAACAAGACTCGATGACCAAAGACCAGTAATCTAGCTATTTGATGCGTCCCAGCCCCGCTAACTAGAAGGACAAATTCAAGCTTGGAATGGGGAAGTATATTCTGAAAACAGCCAGAAACGAGCGATAACAACAAACACAATTGAAAACGTATATATACAGTACAAAACCGTCCATAGGGAGAGTTACCAAATGGCATACTAAAAGATGCAACGGACCAATAGCATTTAAGATACTTCTCAGTGGGAAATACGACATGAAGGTGACAAGAGCGCCTTTGGTGCGAAAACAAAGAAACTCAAATTTTCAAAACAAAATTACAAAATTAGGTCCTTTATCAAGTGAGTTCTGGGGATTTAACGTGCCTAACATAAAGGCCAAAATTCAATTTCACAGACAAGTTGTAAAACGTCCAAGATCAGATGGATATATTGACAAAGGATGTCAAGTTGATACATTAAAACGATTCGGGAAAATTAACGAAAAATCAAACTTTAGTCATCTAGAATTTAGTGAAGTTGTAGCTACTAAAAGTCTGAAATCGTATTTATGTGTTAAATAGTTTTATTTTTACTGTGGTAATAATACAATGAAATATCAGTACAACTCTACGTCACAAAGAAATCAAAGTTTATAAAAACTACTTGAATAGCGGTTAAAGAGAAATATCGATTGAGGATTGAAATCATGAGTCAGTTGAAGCTAGACCACCATTGAAAACCTGGAAGCACTGGACGGCCGTTTCGTCCTAGTATGGGATAACAACTCACTGAAGACAATGGTGTACGGTGGCGCAACTTCGTGGATTGGTTGAAGTTAGACATTAACACCGTTGGATGTCAGCTCAGTGGTTTAATGGTTAAGTGCTCGCGCGCGAGACTGAAGGCCCTGGGTTCGAATCTCGCGGAATCGTGGATGCGCACTGCTGAGGAGTCCGATACTAGAACGAAACGGCCGTCCAGTGCTTCCACGTTTTCAATGGTGGTCTAGCTTCAACTGACTCATAATTTCAATCCGTGAAATTTCTAAAACTCTCCACAAAACCCATTCTGAGGAGTATTTCTTAATTGATACTCCATAGGGAAAACTTTACTGAGGATACTTTGTTTAGTGAGTTATTGACTTGATTTTTTAACCATTCAACTCAAAACAAGTATTGGAAATACTTCATAAATTACAATGGTTTTAATACTTTATCATTGGTATCAATAAATATTAAATATAAAATGTATTTGTTAAACGTACTCGCGTGCATGTTCTCTATTCTCACCTGCTGAGAATATATGACCAAATTGAGAATCAGCAAATTCATGTATACCACCTGCACTACTAACACTGAAATATCCCCAAACTGATTGATTACTTCGAAAATTTAATTCCCTTACACCACCAGGACGTGGTTTAAAACCTTCATCAGGATCTTCACTTGTAATACGAGCAGCAATGACATAGCAACTAGGTGGACGACGATTAATAGTTGAATCATTAAAGTCAATAATTGAATCAGACCATGGAGAAGCTAGATAAAGTTCACGAATATCTTTGATACGATGTAAAGGTATACCCATAGCAATCTAAAAAAAAAGGAACAAGGTAATTGAAATAGTATACAAGAAAACTAGTAAAATCAATGAATTGAAGAAGAAAATGTTGAGCAAAACACATTTCGATCATAGAAAACATTGATTTTAAAACACATTGTATTACTAAAACGAAAACAAAGGAATTTAAAACCAACATAACTGTGTCAAATAATCATGTACTACGAGAAAAAAAATTCAACGATGTATTGATTTTGACAAAGATTAAAGACTCCACAGTAGTTTGTTAATTTAAGAAGTATCTGTTGCATTCTGTAGTTGTTCGATTCAACTACAGATAAACACGCTTCTAATTCATTTATTGTAATATGTAGGACGATATTAGTAACATTAAACACTCAACAGAATGACACTGTAGGGTTGCCCAAGGTATTTCCAACAATGGACAGTTACACCGTGAACTTAAGCTCTAATCAATCACATATGCAGTCAAGCAGACAGATCACTGATATCACTGGTGTAAATTCTCCTACAAGTTAAACTAAGACAGATAAGTTAATAATTCAATCTGATAAGTACAATCTATCAATTAGTAAACGTCATTGATTAATTACTGTACCTTGTTTGTTATGGCAGGCTAGTCATGTTATTTAAATGCTCAAACCAGAGTAAATGGAGCACACGGGTTCAAACGTTATACCTACTACTTCGAAGTCAAGTATTTAACCACTACTTCATAGCTCACTGATCAATAGTTAACAATTAACAATCGAAGACAAATCTTCAGAAAAAGACTTAAATCACGAATAGAAAGTAAAATACAAAGTATTCAGATGTGTTGTAAAGATGTTTTTATTAGTAATATATTTGTGACTAAATAAACAATAGCTAAACACTATTCGCTCTAATAAACATTTGTTTCAACTATCACCATTGGGTGCCGGCTCAGTGGTCCAATTGGTTAAGCGTTCGCGCGCGAGACCGAAGGCCTTGGGTTCGAATCTCGCGAGCGAGATCGTGGATGCGCACTGCTGAGGAGTCCCACAATGGGACGAAACGGCCGTCCAGTGCTTCCAGGTTTTCAATTGTGATGGTCTAACATCAATCGGTTCATGATCTCAATCAATCAGATATGTTCAAACACATTCAATCTCAACTGAAATTTCCAATCGATATATGTATTCCAACCTGAGATGATGAGTACAGATGAATAATGTGGTTAGCTGATGTATATGAACATAAATTATTAGTGTAACACTTTTTCAAACCTTTAATCTTCTAATAATTTATTTGAAGACGCAAAAATACAATTTTCTGCTTAGCGCTTTTTAGCGAGTTATTTTTCTACGGTATGGGGTCGATAACCCCATGTCCAACCCTCCTCCTTCATCCGGGCTTGGAATTGGCAGTAACTCCAGAGAGCCTCGAGGCGGAAACACAATAGTTGAGATAAAATAATAGATAAAATAACCCGGGAAACTACAAGAATATTTTTTCTTGACAATTATACTATCTTATGAAAGGTTACAAGTGTTTTATAAAATTGAGTTAAAAATACGTCTTGTTCGTACCATGTTAACTCAGTGCTGATTGGTTTAACTGTGAAGCTTTGATTGTTCTCGAGGCAACATTATCATTATGCATTTAAAAGAAGAATAAGCTACTAGAATCTCTTTATAATTAACTAAAAGTTTGCTCTGTTAACCTGAAATTGGATTGATTGTTCCAAGTCAACAGATTAAGGTGGAGAGATTTCAGTAAATCATTTCTCTTTTAATTACATACTGATCATGTTTCTTTGAAGGACAATGAAAACTTTACAACTCAACCAACTAACACTCAGAAAATACAATATATTCAACATTCCCAACATGAGATACAAATATTCTCTATTATCATAATATACATCTAAACGACATACTTAAATTGTTAAGATAAGTTTAAAATAAGGAAACTTATTTTAGTATTCTGATAGTCAGGAAATAAGTCCCTATAAAGGTTTGGACAGCAAATCAGTCTAAGATGAAGTGATATGAAAAAACTGAAAGTTTACACCTTACATTTGTTCATAAGGAGAGTTGAACGGAACAAAAACATCGTGGATGCACACTACTGAGTCGCACAATAGGACAAAACGGCCATCCAGTGCTTCTAGGTTTCTCATGATGGTCTAGCTTTAATTGACTCATGATCTCAACTATTAAAATTACTATAATATCCAAAAACCTCTTCTGAAATATAAATTCATTGCAAAGCAAATCAAGGAACATAATCATGTTACACAAAAAGCTATGGTAGATTCTAAAAAAGGAATCAGCATAATAAAAGACTGAGACACTTCATCAACATAAGCGACACATCAAATTCGAAGCTGCAACATTACTCAATTTGATAGGTGGATGATATGATGAAGTAATCTACAATAGCCTAGTGAGAAGGTTAATCGATGGTAGTTAGAAGTGACCTGAAGGACAAATGCATTTCATTGCCTAAGAAATGGATTAATTTCCTAAGGGGTAGAGTTATATACATATAAATGAGTATTTGTGCACTTTATTTGGTAGCTTAATATACTTTTTCGCCCACTCTTGTGTTTTCGCTCAAGTAGTCATTTGTGGGATTATTGCGTAGTACATGATGAATCAGTATCAGGTTTTGAACACGGCCCATCACAACAGTGGAGTTCCAACTAAACTTTGATCGGTGATTCCAACAAAGCAGACACATCGATGAGTACGACCATCAAGTGCCCCTTATTAAATCATAAATCAGAGGATAAACTAACTGTCATGTGAATCCAAGAAGAGAATTTCCTTCTACATGATAGTAAACAAAGTCGAAAAAGAATTTCAAACTTTCAACAACTAAGAAGATGTAATCATTGTAGGAATGTCCTCGTTTGCATGTCAGTGAAACATTCAAGACGTTTCCTCATTTATTTACTAAGATCTACACAACTAATGCTATAAAATTTAATCCATTCGTTAAGATTTTAATAAAAGACAAAAGCCATGTGTTCGTATACATCTATCCTTCACGAATTGGTTAAAACAACGTCCAAGATTAAGTCCGTCATTTACCTTGACTGACTAAAAATTCCGCTTCGTTAGCAATTAGATGAGTATGTTCGAATGCATTACAACAAAGTTACTTGTTCTATCTGAGCCATTTTATGTAGGTGAGACTACAGAAATCGATACGTTTGCAACAACATTATTAGACAGATAGATATTTTGCTTAGTAGATCAGTCAGTTGGCATCATTAGCTTTTGTGGTAATCACAGATATCGTAGCTGAAGTTAACAGATTGTTCAAGTCTCCATTCTACGCAAAGAATACAGAAATCAAAGTATTACTATATTATTTTGAAAACGCCTGAACTGAGAGACCTACAAAAACTCAGGTGTCTTAGTAATTCAATTTTACGAATTGTAAAGTGGAATATTCACAATTACCCTGTACAAGATCTCCTCAAAGCAAACAGTGAAGAGGAGAGGAGAGGTTGCTAAGAGTCTTTAGCTAATTCATTGATCCCACTCATCTTAGAATATAAAAATTTATTGCTCTTTAAAAGAATCAGAATCTAGATAAGTTAAAAGTCAGAAAGTTCAACACAACGATCTAGTATATAGAAAAGATGGACGAAGAGGTGGCAGTATGAATTAAAAGGTTCTAGAAAACTACAACAAAGTATTCAAACTAGAATATTTACACGGAATAGAATACAATTTGAATCTAAGCATTTAGACATTAAAATATATCAGACGGGTTTTGTGGATATTATAGTAATGTGAATGATTAAGATCATGAGTCAGTTGGATGCCGGCTCAGTGGTCTAGTGGTTAAGTGCTCGCGCGCGAAACCAGTAGGTCCTGGGTTCGAATGCCGCACGGGGAGAGGTCGTGGATGCGCACTGCCTAGAAGTCCCACAATAAGATGAAACGATCGTCCAGTGCTTCCACGTTTTCCATGGTGGTCTATCTTCAACTGATTCATGATCTTAATCATTGAAATTAAAATACATCATAAAAATTTATCAATGTAAATAACATCTACATTTGCAATAATACCCCTTTGATATCAGTCAGTCAGCTACAACATAGGACCAGGCACATATATGATTCGATCCAAGTTGCCATATCTCATTAACACAACAAGATGAACACCGGATTCATAAAAGTAGTTAATTCAGAGGTGGTAATATATATAAGAAAGATTGCATATAAGGATATAGTACAGGAAGAAAGAATTAGTTGGTAGAAAGATATGAAGCGATTTTAATCTCTTAGTTTAAGGGAACACAGAGAGTGTATACACCGACGCCATTGTGATCGATTATGAGCCATGTCACCAACAGTCTCCAACCATTGGTGACGACAGTCACGCGGACCCCAACCAAGTAGCCCCTTTTAAATGGATCTTTATGAAAGAAACCTATAAAAACTTATAGTATCTAATCAACCTACAAAATATTTTTTTATGTAAATTCACTTTTTAATTTATAAATGAAGAAAATCTTGATTTATGTAAACAGAAAAAACAAACAAAACAATAACATCAATAGTAGTGAATTTTTTTGTATTGTCATAGAGACAACAATTCATTACGATCTTACCAGTTTTTTTCCTTAGAGATTTTCTATTAATTTATTGATTTCAGTTGTAATCGACACCCTTTTCGGAACTTTTTTTAAATATATATATATATCTTATCTAAATATTTTAGAATGCATAAAAGGGTATGTAATTTGTCTTTTGGTTACTTCTCTTTTTGTTTTCATGATTCTAAGCCCCAGAATGCCCTGACATGGCCGAGAGTGGGGAGAGTACGCTATCCCACTCGAAATGCTTTCACATGGCCACACGTATATAGCCTCTAACAGGAAAGTCCTACTCACTGCCTCTTCGCGACATTATTGTTGTTTACGAAATTGAGAGGACGAAAAAAGAATGTCCGGTGCTTTAACCGGGTTGGTGGACATGGAGAGTCCATCTAAGCGAGTTGGAAAACCCTGATTCCAAACTAATGATGCACATGGGCTCCAGTATCCTAAAGGAACAAATGGCGTATGAACCAATTGTTGGTCACTGGCTACCATGGGAATGCATCTCCCTATGTTGCTCCACTGCCTTGTGGATCAGACCTTCAGGTCGAAGGCTTCGGGTGTGGCCTCCTAAGAAAATCACCTGCTTCGGTTTGGGCACCCGGGGAGTATCACATCCCACACACAAATCAAGTGACCTGTGTGGCGCATATGTATTCGGTGACCCTTTGTACCAATATCTGTTAAAAAATAAATAAATATATATTATATTCTAAACTAACTGAGATTATTAGTTATACATCGTTGTTGTACGTTATTTGAGCTGTATGGGTAGGTGAAAGCTACTGTTGTATGCAATTCATATGATAATTATGGCTTTCCTGCTTTTAAATTTTATACTTTAAATACACATTTCTGACTTCAATCGATTTGTGATATCAGACAAACAACAAGTTACACAAACCAATTATACTAGTGCCTCTAAATATTTTAAGTTTCAGTTTTATTTCACACTCTAGACTTTACAATTTCATAACATCTATTTCAACTAAATAATCTTTTATTTTATTGAGATCATGAACCGATTGATGTTAGACCATCGCAATTGAAAACCTGTGGGACTCCTTAGCAGTGTGCATCCACGATCCCGCTCGCGGGATCCGAACCCAGGACCTATCAGTCTTGCGCGCGAACGCTTAACCTACTGAGCCACTGAGCTGGCATCCAATAGTGTTAATGTCTAACCTCAACCAATCCACAAAACTGAGCGACCATCTCCCATGGTACTGAGTTAGATACCTGTTTCTACCCGACATGAATTAGCCACAGTGGTCACAGCTTTTCACCAGAACTCCGAGAATTTTCTCATAAAGCTATTCACTAGTGAGAACTTAATAATCTCCACAACCCCTAATCTGATAAATAATCAATGTTTAGTCTTTAAACTGTTGTGGACGTTATCGTTACTTTACCTTCTTATTATATATCTTTTAGAGATTCCCATATGCTTTGTTCTTGTATGGTAACATGAGATGATACAGACATGTGAGACGTTTTGATTTGATTTTTTCTTTAATACTTTGATTAAACACGACTAATGAAATACATTGTCTGGATTATCACTTATGAAGTAAACAACTAGGTAATTGGATTTGAATTGTCCTGTTTACGCGAAGGTTAGTTAAGCTATTCACTTGTACAAAGCGAAGTAGTTTTGAAGGGGGAAAACTAGAGTGTAAGATCAACTGATAGGTAACCGACTATCTAAACTATCATGCTATAACCAGTTTTTTTTAATATTAAGAGAATCAGAACTATACATGTTTCAGTATATAGTCAATTTACATGAACTTTATCATTAAAAATATATATATACTTACTTGTAGTTGACAAGCTGGTAAATTCACTTCAGCAACTACTTCTGTACACGGATGTTCAACTTGAAGTCGTGGATTTAATTCTAAGAAATAAAATTGATTTGAATCTGGATCGTATAGATATTCCACAGTACCAGCACTAACATAACTAACTAATTTACAAAGACGTACAGCAGCCTATAAAATGTAATGATGATACATAAAAAGAAAAAAAGATTACATTTTCATGAAATAATTGTATATTTAATAAAATAAGTGAATAAATTACCGAAAGGGAGAATAAAAATAGGCGGGAATTTCAACGACAACAACAAACAAGACAATTCCTACTTGTTCCATTTTTTCAATAATTTCTTTCGGAGCTACAATAATAGGTGCTTCTTCAATAATTTTTTGATGCCTTCGTTGAACTGAACAATCACGACCAAACATACTAATTGCTTGACCATATATATCACAAAGTATTTGTACTTCTAAATGACGAACAGATGTTGCACATTTCATGACAAAAATAGGTGAACCGGGTACTTCAGCTTGTACCTATAGAATGGTAGAACAATAAATATGTTAAATAACCTTGATTATTGTATATATAAATTTTAAGTCGAATTTTTGACATAATGCAATGTCTAGTATATCAATCATTCATTTATTTGAACACATAAATATTGGTACAAAGGGTCACCGAATACATATGCACGTCCTTTGGTTGATAGGCGGATATCTCGCCTACGCCATAAATGATGCAAGTTGGCAAAAGCTAGTCGAGCCTTCTGTATCCGTGCTGAGATTTCGTCACACACCAGACCACAAGGGCTGATGAGACTTCCAAGATAAGTGAAGCGATCGACACGCTTATCTACTTCACTCCTTATCATTAGTTCGGGTATCGATGCAACCCAATCCTGAAGCAACATTTGGTATTTCGAGGGAGAGAATCGCATCCCGAACATGCTTGCATTGTTGCTGAGAGTGGTCAGAAGACTCTGCATTTCATCGACGTCTTCACCAAATAGAACTATGTCATCGGCATATTCTAAGTCAACAAGTGAATCTCCTGGTAGTTCAACCCCTGGAAATTTAGATGAGGAAAGTGTTACTTCTAAACGCACGTCAACGAAAAAGGTAAACAAGAATGGAGAGAGTGGATAGCTCTGACGAATACCACTTGAGGTAATCAATTTTGATGATTGTTCGCCATAAGCTCTCACACGACCAGTTGTGTTCGAGTAGAGAGCCTTTACAAGATTAATGTACTTTTTTGGTACTTCTTTCACTGACAAACACTGCCATAGAACCTCACGATGAATATATATGACTCTTATAAAAAAACAGCATTATATCAACATTAAGAGATTCTTACATAATTAACATTAAGGTGTGTAAAAAAAAACTAACGAAATCTAAATTTATAACAAATGACAATTTAAGTTTTAAGAATTTGCCTAACAACCATAACATTATCAACAAGGTTGCTACTATCTCTTATTTATGTCCTATTTTAACAGTAATATACTTATTTTTTTTCATTTCGACTGAATATAATTTTGAATCAAGGGCTTATGTATTCAACTAAACTACTTCCAGGAGGTCGTATGACTATTTATCCATCGAGAGTAAGTGTAGGTAAAAGCTTAATACACAAATTTCTAAATGTTTGCTGAGTTGTAGAATCAAGAAAATTACTAAATTTTTTTTCATTATATTATATAAATCATTCTTGTAACTAAGCATAAGAACCACAGAAAAATGATTCACTAACTTGAGGAAAAAAACGTTCAATATCTGCACTAGTTAACGCTTTTCTAATTCCTTTACCTCCACCACCAGCAGAAGCTTTAATCATTACTGGATAGCCTATTTTATCAGCACATTTCAAACAACTTGACAAATCTGTCACACAACCAGAACGATATAAATCTTCAGATATTAGACGAGAATATACAGATGATGATCTCTGTGGTAGGCCAGTAGATTTTACCATATTCAGTGTTAAATTATCATTTGTTTCTGGTTCGTTATTAGAACAGTGACCATTGACAGATCGATCAAGTGATATAGTTAGATCTACAAAATATCATAATTTACTACATATGATAAATTGAAATAAATTTTAATGTCAGAAGGGATTTTTATGAATATTATAGTAATTTTAATAGTTGAGATCAAGAGTCAATTGAAGGTAGACCATCATGGAAAACCTGGAAACACTGGACGGTCGTTTCGTCCTATTGTTGGACTCCTCATCGGTGCGCATCCACGATCCCGCCTCGCAGGATTCAAACCCGGGACATATAGATTTCGAACGTGAACACTTAACCTCTAGACCACTGAGCCGGCATCTAACGATGTTAATATCTAACTTCAACTGATCCACAAAATCGAGCGACACATCCACCATTGTTTTCGATGAGTTACTATCTCATAACAGACCCGGTTGAACTCCAGTGGTCATTGCTTCTCACTAAAACTCCAGGAAACACCTCTTGACCCCAGTCACTAATTAGAATATGTCGTGGATGCGCACACTTGAGGTGACCCACAATAGGGTGAAACGGCTGTCCAGTGTTTCCAGGTTTTCCATGGTGGTCTAGATTCAGTTGACTCATGATCTCAACTATTGAAATGAATTTTATAAGAAAAACTGACCAATCTCCACAACAAGACATTTAGATAAACAAGAATTTGGATTCAAATTGGTTATACTAAATTTTGATAAACTGAAAAGTTCTGAGAAAGTGTATTGATAAAAACCTAGCAAAAGTGAATATCTTAGTATCAGGAAGTTTGTGGGGATTATTCAATCTGGAGTTTGCATTACGAAATAACTTCAACTAAATAACCATTGAAAGAGCAATGAACATTAGAAAGCTGTTTCGAGCTAGTATAGGACTTGTCAGATGTGTATATCCACGACCATTACAAGGGTTGACGATTAGATCTCTTGACAAACACGTGTTTAGATTTCCGTTTGCTTTTAGCTTGTTCTATTCCTTAGGTGATAGAGAACTGAAAAAATTAACTCTAAAATGAGGGTCATGAAATCCTCACTATGCGGTTTATTTAGATAAATAACTGATAGTCTGATAAACGAGTTTACAGACTTTCTCGATTCTTACCAGTGAACAGAATAGACTAAAATGATCCATTTTCTTGTTAACAGATTTACTCCACATCATTTAAAAATCATAATATGAATTCATAGTGATGTGAACAGGGAAACAAGAAGCCATGACAACCTACGAAAGCTATTTTTCGGGACGTTATTTCATTTTATGCAAAGCTTGTAAAACACTAACATTAATTTTTGTCCGTAATCTATTCTACAGAACATAAGCTTTCGTTCGATGTATGATTCATTGCCATACCCCTTTTCTGTTCCGAAGCTATTGTAATTTAAACATAATATTTTGCACCCTATTTTCTATTCTAATTCCCAGCTTTGAACATAACTGTATTTTTCCTAATTATGGTACGTTGTGGTAGGGTTAGTCACCTATATTTATTCATGTACCTTTTTACACTAATCTGAAATCAGAAGAAATCAGGATATCAGGAATAGATTGAGTAGTGTTCCAGTTGTCTTGCCTTCTTTCATTCGCGTGCTTGTCAGCCAATCAGGTGATAAAATAGTTTTCTTCTCTATATCCCACTTCGAACTCACGCGTACTAGCCTCAAGGTTAGGTCGGTCAGCCTATAGCGCCAAGGTCTTAATGTGGATTAGATAAGTATCCTCGGCACCAAAAGTGGGTAGACAGACCATAGGACATAAAACATAGCAACACAGTAATTTTCATGTGAGTTTAAATATTCTGTATATGTTTTGCAGTAATATTGTTCATTTTTCTATTATGTGTAGTGGTAACTTAGGAGAAAATACATTAGTGTTAGGTTCTACGTTAATTATGACTGAATTACTCCCGATATGGAATCATTCAATGTTCAACAGTATAGTAATAGGACTTTTGTTAGAAAACTCGAACAAATACATCAATAAAAATACTAATTGCCTGTACTTGCATATCGATTGTTTTCGATTCAACAAAGCAGGATGGTAAAACCGATATAAAATAAGCCTTTATGAAACCAAGACTTTTTTGTACTCTATGTTCTTTTGCTACCAAAGTACCACGCCATAATTGGCCATACTTATGTCATGTATATGAATAATTCAATATCGAATGTGAGGGAGGGGGATTATCAGGATCGTGTTTTGCCAGTATCCAACTAGCAAATTAGACAGATTAGATTGTTAAAATTCATCATTCGGTTATATGACAAGACGTTTAGTTAACTAAATCTATAAATTCTTATGAGAAACACATAAAATATCAGAGATTATTCAAATTCTACTCTCACCAGAACCACTCCAAGGAAGAGTGGGTACATGAGCACTTTGAGCAAGTATTGTAGAAGCAACCTTGTCACCAAGTGTCCACATAGCCTGATGCGATGGGCCTAAAGAAAATAATTAAAAATTATACAAAAAAATATAAGGATAAATACATTGATCAAAAATACCTGTATATTATTGTATAAATGATATTAAACATTATTGTCACAACGGGGCGAACAATATCACAAAAGTTCAATACGGCTTTTCTTCGGGATACTGAAAAACTCAACACATTCAAGATAGTCCTTAGCAATAAGTTCCAGGCCCTTCATGATCTACTCAATGGAGAAGGAACTACTACGGAGAGCAACTGGAAGGGGATCAAAGAGGCAATCACTTCAACATGTCATGAGGCGAAAGTAAGTAAGTAAACATTATTGTCAGCAAATAGTGCACCAATGAATAATTTATTATATTATATAATCGCATACTGTCATGGAAATTCTGTTGTAAGATACTTGATTATCAACTGTTTAATGCAATCAATTTTTGAAATGCTAGAAAATGTTCATAGCTCAAATGAATGATTTCAGTAATGCAAAGCTTTTCTAGTCAGGTGGTTCAAATGAACAGTTTTTATGGTCATTTTGGACAATATTATCTCTCCTAGCTTCATCCAGACGATCAAAGAAAGGAATTTGGTTAGAAAAATACAAAACTTCTGAACTGAAGAGTTTATAAAAAATCCTAGAGAATTTCTAGAAGCAAACTAATCTGCAATCCAGAGATTCATATTGACAGAGATTTTTAACTAATTGATTCATACTGTAAAAAACAATCAGTCATATGGGAAGAGGTTAATTGGCACTCGTCAGCAAGGTGTACCTGTAATCTTGAGGGAATTGGTGCTCCCTGGCGGATTCGATCTCGTGTCACCCAGCTTCACAGTCAGAGACGTTACCACTGAGCTATCCGAGCCGCGACCGAACTCCTGTAGGACTGAGATGTAATCACAATTGATTGATCACTGGTGGTGCACTAATAAGGACTAGACAAGCATGACATTGATCACCACCCAGTGGTCAATCAATTGTAATTACAATAATTGCTTCGATTATATGCTAATTGTGTTGTCAAAGACGAAGATGAATGCTTTCGGAATAGATAATCACCATCAAATTCAGATAACCTGGCAATATCAAAATGTATATAATGACTTTTTATTGAACTTATTAGTCGTTGAAAATCCAAGCTCAACAAATATAAATAACATGATCAATTTATATGATTAAAAACAAAACGGTACATAAATTAGTCACTGAGAATTTATCGTCCAGCGATTCGCATATTCAAATTTAAACTATTGTTTAAAAGATATGAGTCCCCGAATGCCCTGGTACGGCCGAGAGTGGGGTGAGTCCGCTCTCCCTCTCGAAATACTCTCACACGGCCGCGCGTATACAGCCTCTGCCAGGGAAGTCCTACTCAATGCTTTCTCGTGGCGGGGGTGTTGTTTACAAAAATGAGAGGACGAAAAGCGAATGTCCGGCGCTTTAACCGGATCACAAACCAATGGTGCACATGGGCTCCAGTATCCTGCGGGAACAAATGGCGTATGAACCAATCCTTGGTCACCGGCTACCATGGGATTGCATCTCCTTACGATGCTCCACTGCCTTGTGGGTTAGACCTTTAGGTCAAAGGCTCGGGGAGTGGCCCCCTAAGAAAACCACCTGCTTCGGTTTGGGCACCCGGGCAGTATCACAGCCCACACACAAACGATGAACTCTATGTCTTTGGCAACTACTTTTATCGCTCCGAAAAACAAAAACAATCAATCGATTCAAATAATTATCATTACTATTATTGTCATTATTAATACTATTATTATTACTATTATTGTCGTCATTATTATTATTATTATTATTATTATTATTATTATTATTATTATTATTATTATTATTATTTCCCACATTATTCACCCTCTTTCACACTTATACAGCGGCTCGGCTTTGGTGGAAATCCGACTGTATCTAAACGTTCTCGAGTCACTGTCCGGTTGAAAGTTGTATGTTACCATCGAATATGAGTACTGAAGCAGTTTTTCTGAAACCACGTGCGCCATTCAAACTGGCTGCCTTCAACGTTCGCACACTTATGCAGGTTGGTCAACAGATAGGGCTGGCTATGTCTCTGGAAAGTCTTAATATTGATGTTTGTTGTCTATCCGAGACCCGTATTCAAGACTCTAGCGAAGTACTACAAATTCGCTCTACATCTGTCACTTCAAAAAGCTTGTTTTACGTGCGCTTATCCGGGGACCCTGTGGCATCTTCGTCTGGTCTTGCAGGCATTGGTGTCGCACTAAGCGCTAGAGCTGAGGCAGCACTAGTCGATTGGATCCCCATTAACAGTCGGTTATGTGCTGTTAGATTAGAAAGTTCTATCAAAGTGAGAAGAAATCGGCGTGAGAAACGATGTCTTTTCGTCATCTCTGCCTATGCCCCGACAGATTGCAGCCCGGATGCAATCAAGGATGAGTTTTACCACCAATTATCTGTTCTTCTCCAGAAAGTGCGTTCGACAGATATTGTAGTACTAGCCGGAGACTTGAATGCTCAGGTCGGGCGTCTAGGCACAGAAGAGAGTCGTTTAGGTGGCCGATGGGGACTCGTTGGTCGCAGGTCAGATAACGGGGACCGTCTACTGCAACTTGCACAGACCACAACCTGTTTCTAGCTAGCACTAACTTTCGGCACAGTCATCGCCGATGTGCCACCTGGCGTCCTCCCTCTGCATCCCAAGCCTGGACTCAGATTGATCACATCGCGATCAGCTACCGCTGGCGTGGTTGTGTAAAAGACTGCCGCTCCTTTTGGAGTACCTATCTGGACTCTGACCATGCCTTGGTCTGCGCCAATCTTGCCTTACTTTTCAGTGGACAACGAAGTGAACGCCATCAACGGATTGATGTTAGCAAGCTGGTTGCAACTTCTGTTGCAAGTAAGTATCGAACCGAGCTAGCCTCTAGGCTAGCTACCACTCCACCGAAAAGTATAGATGAGCATTGGTTGCAATTGCATGACGCCATGAAAATGGCGGGAACAGTCAGTTGTGGGTTTGCGAAACGTCCCGCTTTTAAGCACTGGGTTTCTTCTGGTTCCTTACAACTCATTGAAGCCCGTCGGTCTACTCCAGGTGACCGTGAGTTTGACCATAAACGAAGGATGTTATGTAAGGAAATCGGGCAAAGCTTGCGTAAGGACCGAGAAGCCTGGTGGTCGAAGCGTGCTAATGAGCTGGAAGCAGCAGCTGCATCTGGTAATTACCGGAAGCTCTTCCAGCTCATCCGAGCCACTGGCAGCAAGAAGTCTGGTGTGAGTGAAACAATCTGCGAGGATGATGGGATGCCAATCACTAACATCCATCGACGTCTTGGACGGTGGGCAGAATTTTTCGAAGGGCAGTTCAACTGGCCTGCTGCTCCGGCAACATCAGTCAGACTGTCCTGCCCTCCATGGCCGGTGACGACTGATCCACCAAACGAGGAGGAAGTCCGCAAGGAACTCCAACTCTTGAAGCGATACAAATCACCTGGCCCAGATGACTTACCTCCGGCTCTTTTTAAAGATGGTGGTGACTTTTTGACTAAGGAATTGACGACGTTGTTCACAAAGGTTTGGGAACTAGAGAGTGTGCCAACGTCATGGAATGAGTCGATAGTTGTCCCTATCTTTAAAAAGGGTTCACGTCGTTCCTGTAACAACTATCGGGGGATAAGTCTACTTCCGATTGCGTCCAAGCTATTGGCTTCCGTCATACTTCGTAGGTTGTTCAAAACCCGAGAAAGATTGACTCGCGAGGAGCAGGCTGGTTTTCGTTCTGGTCGAGGATGTATTGATCATATCTTCACCCTCCGCCAAATGTTAGAACACCGCCATACTTATCAAAGGCCAACAATCGTAGTGTTTCTTGACATCAGGGCTGCCTTCGATTCGTTGGACAGAACTGTTCTCTGGGATTGTCTATTGAAGAAGGGTGTGCCTGAGAAGTTTATTAACATCCTAAAAGCCCTATATACAAACACCTCAGGCAGAGTGAGGGCATACAACCACCTTTCTCCATTGTTCCATTCGAGTAGTGGGGTTAGGCAGGGTTGCCCAATCTCACCATTCCTCTTCAACTTTGCCATCGATGACATTCTGGAAACAGCTCTGATGAATGTAAGTAATGGTGGTGTGGATCTGTTGCCTGGAGAAAGACTTCTCGACCTTGAGTATGCGGACGATATTGTCTTACTGTGCGATAATGCCCAAGGCATGCAATCCGCACTTAATCAGTTGGCAATCAGTGTCCGTAGGTATGGTATGTGCTTTGCACCTTCGAAGTGCAAAGTACTCCTACAAGACTGGCAGGATTCCAATCCTGTACTCACCCTGGATGGTGAACAGATAGACGTAGTCGAGAAGTTTGTGTATCTGGGTAGCTGTATAAGTGCTGGTGGGGGTGTGAGTGATGAGATCAATGCACGAATAGTGAAAGCCAGAGCGGCTTATGCCAATCTGGGCCATCTATGGCGCCTTCGTGATGTTAGTCTGGCCGTAAAAGGTCGGATCTACAACGCGTCGGTGAGAGCAGTTTTGCTCTATGCTTGTGAAACCTGGCCTCTCCGAGTTGAGGACGTTAGACGACTCTCTGTGTTCGATCATCGCTGTCTCCGAAGGATTGCTGACATTGAGTGGCAACACCATGTCAGTAATGCAGAGGTTCGGCATCGTGTGTTCGGGCACAGAGATGATAATTCAATTGGTGTCACCATCTTGAAACACCGACTTCGGTGGCTTGGACATGTTCTCCGAATGTCGTCCCAGAGAATTCCACGTCGTGCATTATTTGCCGACTCTGGGACTGGTTGGAAGAAGCGGAGAGGTGGTCAGTGCATGACATGGTGTCGTGGCATGAAAGAAAGCTGCAAAGGACTGGCGTGTGTTGGTTCTTCACGACTCCCTGGTTGGGGTCTGAGAGATGGTGCTACACAGTGGCTAGAGACGTTATCAGATATGGCTCAGAATAGAAGCCAGTGGCGATCCTGCTGTAACCTTCTTTTACTTTCTTCATAAACAGTGGTTGTGTCTCCCTAACCTGAAAGATTTCTTCCGATTGTACCTTTGCGTTCCCTGATTACTAGCACATTACCTTACACCAATCTCTTCGTTATTGTTCTCTCTTTTTTTTGTTGCGCTTTTTAGCTTTTTTTTTTCTTTGTATTCCTCTCGAATTTTCATTGTTTTGTGTGGCGCATATATATTGGCGCTCCCCTGACCCAACCCAACTAGCTGAACTTACAGGGAATATATATATGTTTCACTGGTTGAAATCATGAGTCAATTGAAGCTAGACCACCATGGAAAACCTGGAAGCACTGGACGGCCATTTCGTCCCAGCATGGAAATCCTCAGCAGCGCGCACCCACGATCCCACACCCCACGAGATTTGAACCCAGGACTTACCAGTCTCGCACCAGGCACTTAACCAACTAGACCACCGAGCCGGCATATAACGGTGTTAATGTCTAACTTCAACCAATCCACGTAGTTGCGCCGCCGTACACCATTGTCTTCAGTGAGTTCCTATCTCACAACAGACCTGAGTTCGAATCTCGCGGGGTGCAGGATCGCGGATGCGCACTGCTGAGGAGTCCCATACTAGGACGAAACGGTCGTCCAGTGCTTCCAGGTCTTCCATGGTGGTCTAGCTTCAATTGACTCATGAGTTCAACTAGTGAAGTTTCTAAAATCTCCACAAAACCCATTCTGATAATAATATGTATATGTATTTCTTTTAAGTAGCGTTTGAAGTATTCACTTAAAGATAATTAGACTGTGTGCGTAACCATAGAAGAATAGTAATATAATTAATCATTAAAGGGCTTACCAAGAAATGCAATATTATGTTTACTGAGCACATCAGGTAATTGAGGATTTTCCGATGCATGACCCCAACCAGCCCACACAGCCTGAAAAAAAAGGAGGTAACTTAAGCATGAAATTTAAAAACAAAAAGATTATATCTGATTAAAGAAAATCATTTTACAGATTAATCAATTAGTCATGACAAAAATAGAATCTAAGAAAAAAGGTGGATTGACCCTAATCATCCAACTTCGTTTTATCACAAAAAAAAATACACGAAATATTTTAAGAATAAACTGGTTGAACCTAGAAATGTGCATCACTGGATACTAATCCAGTGGCTTCGACAAATAAACATAAAAAAGCCGTAGGTCTAGAGCCTTATCACCTCAGAGGTCTTAGGTGCGCACTGCCGAAAAGTCTCATACGAGGACAGAACAGCAGCTGAGTGCTTGTTAAATTGAATGGTACCTCAAATGACAAATATCACACAATATATAAAAAAATAATCTTTACAAAACTACTACAATTACAAACAAAGAATATGAAATAACCATAATAAAAAAACGGATGCAAAAAGAACAAATCAAAAGCACGGAAAGATACAAGAATTCAAGATTAAGAAAGGAATAAATAATAATAAATACATCTGCAACGCTGAAACACATTTGTATCGACATCACTTCTATCTGAAGTTTGTGCTGATGATGTCGTTCAGAAGAAAGATGAAAGCTCCACGACCAAACCATCCAACTCAGAGAACAAAACTCCACCAAAATCACTTAAAACCTTTAACCATAAATTAAAATTATCTTGAAGGATACAATCAGAGAGTCTATCGGTTTTGACAAAGGTTAGATTAACAGTCAGTGACTTTGACGACTAATATATTGTTTTGGTGTAGTCACACTCCTTGTCTTGTTTCAACTAATCTCTATGGCTACAAATATAATTCGTTCAACAGTGTACTCATGAAGAAAGTTTGCTGAATATATCAAATGTGGACTTTGCAGAAACCCATCCATCTCATATTATATATTAATACTTTGTCCAACAAATACCCGAACTGAAATCATAAACATTTCATTGAGCATACCATCAATCTTAAACACTTAAAATTCCTCCCTATTTTCCACAGTATACATATTCCATCTTCATTATTATTAACCAAAGCACATATAAAATTACCTGGTTTCGTCGCAGAACCGTTTCGCTAAATCTTTACAAGTTACCCAACGTAATGATCATATTAACCTAAATTTTGTAAATTAATGTTTTTAGGACACTAGTTTGTGTATGAACTAAAATTATGCGGAAATGCATTGATTATCAGTCAAATAAAGACTAATAATCAAGATCAGAATGACTCAAGATTATCCGCTTGTTCATTAATTTATGTCCATAACTAACAATCTTTACAGTTCAATTCGTATACTAAAGGGATGGATTAAGTGTAACTTTATTGCAAAGAACTATTTCAATGAAAAATATGCTGTTTAGCATTCATCAATTTCATACACACAAAGAAGGAGATAAAATAAAATTTCACATGGTAAACAGATAAGAACTCTGTAAATTAAAACTAATTATTAGTTTAAATTGAATTTTAATGTTTGAGATCATGAGCCAATTGAAGGTAGACTACCATGAACAACTTGGGAACACTAGACGGTCATTTTGTCCTATTGTGGGACTCCACAGTAGTGCGCATCCACGATCCTGCACCCCGCGAGATTCGAACCCAGTATCTATCAGTCTCGCGCCAGGCCCTTAAACAACTAGACCAACTAGATCATCTGCTCATTAGTGACTGACTTCAACAGATACTCCTGGAGTTCTAGTGAGAAGCCGTTACCAGTGGAGTTCAACCAGGTCTGTTGTGAGAAATCAACTCATTGAAGACAATGGTGTACGGTGGCGCAACTTCGTGGATTGGTTGAAGTTCGACATTAATACCGTTATATGCCGGGTCAGTGGTCTATTGGTTGAGCGCCTGGTGCGAAACTGATAGGCCCTGGATTCAAATCTTGCGGGGGGGATCGTGGACGCGCACTGCTGAGGAGTCCCATACTAGGACGAAATGGTCATCCAGTGCTTCCAGGTTTTCCATGGTGGTCTAGCTTCAATTGACTCATGATTTCAACTAGTGGAATATGAGATAAGATGAAAAATATTTAAACTATTCCCATCATTAAAAAGATGTAGAGGCAAAAGTCTAAAATAATTAATTTTGTTATCTGCTATGAAATGATTAGTTTGCTGTTGTTTTATGCTACTTATTACTGCTTTCTTTGAAATGTATTTCCTATACCTAGATGATTTCCTTTAATCATCTATATTCTTTTGTTGTTTTTCTTTTTTAGTTTACTTTCTCGTAGAGGAAATATAAGATACAACAACAAATTGAACGGAAACATATTTGCGTTGTCCATAAATAACTGATTTACATATATACATCTTGTTGTGTTAATGAGATATGGCAACTTGGACCGATGCATATATGTGCCTGGTCCTACGTTGTAGCTAATTGACTGATATATATAGAGAGAGGTAACCAAATAAAAAGGTGAATGTATTAGCCTTTTACCTAGTGGTATTATGGTGCATGCTTCTTATACTGATATAAGTAGTATATGACGCGAGTCAGGAATGTAATGTCTGGCAGCAGAAGATGGGGGAAGATCAAAAAAGCAGGAGTGGGAATAGAATGCAATTTGTATGAAAATGCAAGAACAATGAAGTCTGAGGCATTTCGAAACAACAGGTGGACATTTTGCAAATTAACGATTTGATATATGGTTCTAAGATTTTATTGAGATGCTCTGTAATGTATTTTCTTAAATACATTCGACTGTTCCCACTTGTGTTCTGTTCGCTACAGTATTGTAATACTAAACATCTATTAAACGAACACAAAATGCTATTATTACCATAATTCGGAGCTACATATATGGGAATATTGTGTTTATTAACACACTTCATGATTTTTAAGAATGTACAGAAGAATTGCTTGAATTATCAGAAATGTTTATACAGTAGAACGATCATGATCATTTTTCTCTTTTTTATATAATCTAATTAAATAGTTAGTAAGTTATTCTCATATTGAAAGGATAATAGAGTAAGAACGAATAATGAATTTAAACTATTGAATAGGATATTTTTGATAATATAATGATTTGTCTAGCATCGAACAGTATACCAACATTACTTACAAGAGGTTATTTCAGAAGATTGTAAACGTTACTTACTAACTTACTCCTGTTACTGGTTGTCGAGCATAGGTTGCCGACCAGCATTGTCCGGCCGATTTTATCCTAGTCTCTCTTTTTCAATAATTGTTAAATGCTAACCATTATTATGATGAATGCTCCTAATTACCATGCGCAAGTGTTCTTTAGTCTGCCTGTTCTCCTTAAGCCTTCAAGATTCCAACTTAGCGTTTGCCTCGTGATGCGATTTGATGATTTACGTAAAGTGTATCCTACCAATCTCCAGTATCTTTTGCTAATTTCCGCTTCAATGGGAAGCTGGTTTGTTTTCTCCAATAGTAGGCTGTTGCTGATGATATCCCGCCAACGAATGCTGAGTATCTTGCATAGATAATTGTTTATAAATACTTGTACCTTCTTGATGATGGTTGTGGTAGTTCTACAAGGCTCAGGTCCGTACAGTAGAACTTTCCTGATGTTTGTATTAAAGGTTCTCACTTTGATACTGGTTGACAGTTGTTTTGAGTTCCATATGTTATCCAATTGTAGGAATGCGGCACTTGCTTCGCTAATCCTCACCTTTACGTCTGAATCAGATCCTCCACGCTCATCGACGATATTTCCAAGGTACATGAAGGATTCCATCTCTTCCAGAGTTTCCCCATCAAGTGTTATTTGGTTGATGTTAACAGTGTTGTATTTGAGGATGTTGTTTTTTCCCTTGTGTATGTTGAAGCCAACTGATGCAGAGGCTGTTATTACATTGAATATCTTTCCCTGCATTTACTGTTGTGTATGGGATAGAAGAGCTAGGTTGTCTGAGAATTCAAAATTGTCTAGCTTTATTCAAGCTGTTCACTGTATTCCGTGCTCCTCCTGAGATTTAGAAGTCTATATAATCCAGTTAACCAGCAGAAGAAATAGAAAGAGTGAAAGTAAATAGTCTTGTCTGACACCAGTCTTCACTTACGGTGAATCTGGGAGCTGCCCTCCATGCACGACTTTACAGTATAACCCATCGTTCGACAATACGACCACAAATGTAAGTAGTAAAACCAGTAGTTGGACATTTGAATTAACTAACAAAGGGAAATAAATGATCAGACATCTACTGAACATTTTCATCTCAAGGATACAATCATTTATGGATAGAAAATGAAATTGAACGTAGAGAAATGATGCATACTTGATCTTGTACACCAAACTCACTATTGAGATGATGCAACAGATGACTTACATCAGTATGTTGTTCTAACTTAAAGATACTTTAACCTGATTTACCCCATCAACAAAGTAACAAGATACAAAACAAGTAAACGTTTACGTTTTTGATAATAAGTACTCGTTGAGATGATGAAAATAAGCAAACGTTCCTACCAATCTGCCAAAACGTTTTTCATATATAAATAGTACAGCCCACGTCAGTCAGTCACAAACAAGGTAGAGCATGGCACAAATGTGCATTAGCTCACGTTCCCAGACTAAGTCAAGAAAACGAGATAAAATTAAAAAGAGACGCAGCAAGGAAGTTTAAATAAGCGTGATAAGAAGGATAATCGGAGTGATTAAATATTGGGAATATACGACATGACAGAGGTACTTATGAAAGATGACTGGAACCAAAAATCTAGAGTAAGATAAGTAATGTATGCACCTTAGCTATAACATAGTATACTTGCAAATGATTACTGCCAAGAGAATACATACGCTGACAATATTATCAATACAAGTTGGTCATAAAATCAAGAAAGTTAAACTTACATCAACTTCATTAGTTACAGCAGTTTGTAGAATTAATTCAACATTAGCGTAATTATTTACATTGGAACCACCTGGTACCAGAACCATTTTATTCGCCATTTTGATATATTCAGCATTAGCTTGTATATCTTCTGGTGTTGCCATGCATACGAAACGTAAAACATCGGAACTGCCGAATGTAGCATATGACCATTTTCGTAAAGAACGCATACATTTCACAGCTGCTATACCATTGTTCGCGATCAGAATCTTTAGAAAATGAAATAAACATTTTTTAAAAAATAACCGATAAATGGGTTTACTGTCGTATAAAAGCAGACCCTTCCCATAACTTTTAGTGATTTTATGTTAGCTGAACTAGATGGTAAAATTACAGAGCTTTCTTTCATAGTCGTTCTAGATAACATCATCAGCGCCTAGTTCATGTATCAGTAGGGACTGACAATGTTGTCAACAACGATAATGAAAGCTCAGCAGTTAAACTAATTATCTCAAGGAACACAACACTGTAAATAGTATTACTTAAGTTAAATATCTTTGCCGTTTAACGAAAAATTGTGATATGTTTTTATGTATCTATAAACTAATTCCAGACAACCTCATATATGCCATAAAAGAGATTTTAGGAAGAAATCAATTGATGAACTCATATTTTCTTTATATTAATTGTTCAATTTGTAGACTCATTAATTTTGTAATAAAACAAACACTCAATGTAAATATATAACGTAAGTGATTTACCTTCTCAATTATTCTAACACCGCCTGATTTACGCACAAAGTCTTCAGGTGAAGAAAATCGAACCTTGGAATTTGATGAAGGCCTATACATAGGGATATTTAAGATCGCAAAAATAATAAAGAGAGATAGATTTTATTGATTTATGATATAGTTCTCAATAAATTTAGTTACAAATGATAATTCTCATCACACGAAGCAACCAACTGATAAATCATTGAAAATAAAGCAACAACACTAGACAATTGTTTCGTACAGGTTTGAAATCTTAGAACAATCAACATCTACGATTGAACAGAAAATAAAATCCAGAAAACTAAGAGTTTAGTCAATCATTCAGATTTCAATTGTACACATTTGTTTTGTTTGTTTTTTCAGATTCAGTCATTTCAAAATGTAATGCAGCTATCATTATATATCACTAATGAGTATTAGTTTCCTTTCATAGATTATGGTTACTGATTGAAACTTCAAAAAAAAAATTCAATTAAAAGCTGTAAGTTTGAAAATATGTATCATTAGATTTTCACTTAGTTACTAAATGAAACAGGAACATCAAGATTTAAAGTTTAATGTTATGCAGGATTTTGAATATGAACTTTTACAAGAGCTTAACCTATAGTGAGCTATGTAATTGAAAGTAAACATATCTAATTATAAGTTGAGAACAATCATAGAAAGAGGAAATAGAGAAATTATAATATCAGAGACTCTCTACACCTATTTATAATGAAGATATATATCAACTCTTATTATAATATCAAATTAATATAGAATAAAACAAGTCTATTATAACCATTGATTTAGAATAACATGTTTCATATATGCTAAATCATTGATATTTTTCACTATTCTATAAATATATCTTGGATTTCTTCTGTGTTTCTTAGACTAATAATCAATAGATTCCCTATGAATTAATATATCTTCATTTCTGACCATTTTGTAAAGTTTCCTTATTCATTCACTTCATTCCCATGTTGCAAAATAAAATAACAAAATCTTATTATTACCAAATGAAATTCTGAATAAAATCAATTATTTACAATCATATCAACGATGATAATATTATGAACAATCATAAAATAATAGTGAATTGTGTCAGCAACAACCTATTGTAGGAGAGAACAAACTAGATCCCAGTAGAGGAAGAAATCAGGAAAAAGCACTGGAAGTGAATAGGACACATAGTGAAGAAAGTAGCCAAGTGTGTCACAAGGCAAACCCTCAGTTGGAATCCTCAAGGTTAAAGAACATATTACACTGAGAAATGGAGACAGATATGAGAAGAATGAACAAAAATTGGATAGAACTAGAAATGAAGGCCCAGGACAAAGTGGGTTGGAGAATAGTGGTCGACGGCCTATGCTCCATTGGGAGTAACAGGAGTAAGTAAGGAAGTGTGAGATGGTAGCAAACAATGGTTGCAGAATTCAAAATTCAACCACTAGATCACAGATTCGAAGCCGTTTCATACTTTGATTTGTGAAGCTGATTGTGATTCTAGACTTAAATCAACTGAGTGACTTGAAGTCAAAAACACGAATATGAACTTGGTAAACTTTTCATATCCCAATAATTCTATATTATTAAATACTGTTTTTTTCTTAATAAATCACTATATTCACAAGACTAAATCTTAAAATAGAGAATTACAGAGAGCAATACTGGTTAATGTATAGTTTAAATAAAAACATGTAACTATATTGAATGTAAAACCAGTTTGCAATGAATAGTTATATACAGATACCTTTTGTATAAACACTAATGAATATTTTTGCATGTAATGTCATGTACTTTAACCTAAGAAGGGATGAATAAAAACTAAGTGCTCACGTGACTAATTTATAGATTCGCTCCATTTGCCACATCTTGTTTATTAGTAGTATATGGATCAAATACGCCTTATTTTCCCCGAGGCAAAAGTATATATGTATCATCAAACTAAAACAAACTACTTCCGATACATTGATAAGTTATTGGCCAGAATAGTTATTCCTACGGTAGTTCATAGTCTACAACGTCGATAATCGAAATGGTTAATCAGCCTTGAAAATTTACTGTTATCAGTCAGTCATTATCAACGTAAAACATAGCTCACGTATGAATCAGTTCAAGTTGTTATATTTCATGTAATCATGGCGAAAAGAGATCAAGCAAACTAAAGGAATAGTATAAAAAATAACACCAAAAAAAGTTAAAATTCAAAGGTTAGTAATACAGTTTAGAAGGACGAAATGCAGTTGAAGGGTAGAAAGCTAGGAATGATGATAAAGTAAGGATTTCAAGTAAGATAGAGAATAAATGCAACTGAGTCACTATGAATGAGTCTACACTACAGGTCTTCAACCAAGTTGAATTCCACTATTGTTCTGAATGTAGTGACAAATAAATAATATCACAATTTTTCGCACCGTTATAAAATTAAACTGTTCTGAAATAAGAATACCTAGTTAAATTTGAGGTTAACCACAGTTACTGTGTGAAGGTATTTGGTGAATATCAATAAGATATATCATGTTCGTTATTCTAATAAGTACCATAAAGATGAACAGTTGGAACCACGAGTATTTTTTCGAAAAGTTCCATTATGATTTACAGATTGATAAGTCTTTGTAGTTCTTAGAGCATATTTCAGTGACAAAATGACCTGATCACCCAACAAACTTCCCATAAAAAGAGCATTCCACTATATATGATATTTTCTGGTACACAGAATTAAAAATTTATATGGTTACGGAAATGAATGTAACGCACAAACGTAACTCTTTCAATTCTCGGAATAAGCTTACGCGGAAGTAAAAAAAGTTATCTCAAAATAAATATATGTCAGTTAGACAAAATCAGCGTACATCCTGAAATTAGTGTGTCTTGGCCAAAGTTGTAAACCTACAGTAACACTGAGATAAAATTAACAAAGAAATCGAATTAGCGTACCAGAAATGGTAGTGAGGAATACTGAACATTGGTAATAGATCTGTGCTAACGCGTCGATTCTGAGCCATGTCATCTAACGTGTCCAACCATCAATCTTAATAGTAATCATGTGAACTTCAATCAGGTGTTCTGAATATACCGACATGGCTCAGTTGAATGACTAATAACCTCATGGATTGATATTCAATATTCTGTGTCTGACCTGAAATATGTTAACTTGGTAATACCGGAACACGCGAACAATGCATTGACGGAGAGTGACCTACATATGCCCTCCACTTTAGAAGACTGAGTTTGACAGCCACAAAGTAACAGATTGGATTAGTTTACACATCTTCAGCCCACTAATTCACAGACAGATATCTCACCAACGACACAAGTAACGCTAGTTAGCAAAAGTCAGCCGATTTTTAATAATCCGTATCGAAACTTCATCATCCACCAACTCATCAGAGCTAATATGACTACGAAGATAAGTTAAGTGGTCGACAAACTCAACTACTGAACTCATTACGATCAAAATAGGTGATGACACAGGCTAGTCCTGAAGCAAAATCTTATATTCAGAGAGAGAGAAACGCTTCTTAAACAAGATTGCATTGTTACTAAAGGCATTCAGAAGACCTGTACTGTCAGCGTTTTCATCAAAAAGGAATTTGTAATCTCCGTGCCTTATGTAGATTAGTGAGAAGAGGATAATTCCTGGACATTTAGATGAATAAAACGTCGTTTATAGGATATCTAAGACAGAATTCAGTAAAAAAGGGACATTGTCAAATCAACATAAACTGCATGTAATCATGATAGCGTTTGCAATTTAACATTGAACAAAACCAACTTCAACACTATCGAGGTTTTGATCGACAGAAATTCTTATTCAAAACTCTCGTTTGGGAAAAGCATTTCAGGATTATTACTATCCATCAAATAGAAAGCGTGTTTAATGGGACAGCTATTCAATTATGAAGTTATAAGTAAAAAATATCTCGTTAGAATCAATGAAACCTCAACCTTAAATAATAATTACTCCATTGAAAAGTATGAAAGCCACACGTACAATCCCACTAATAAAATTATTAAGGTGTCTCAGATTTAATTGAATATGGGAGAATGGGATAGAGAAAGCTTATCGATTAGTACGTAAAAGATAGAACTAGGCTGAATGGAAAAAAATATAAGTTGAACGCGAAAACAAGCATTTTAGAAAGCAAGCTCTATTTAAAACTAACAGGACCAAAGCAATGTTTAACTGCCATTCTAGACAAAGTGACAAAATTTACTGAGAGTGTACAAAGTAGATAAACTGGTGATATACTTCTGGAACACCGGTGGGACCTAGGATATCCCAATTCTACAATCAGTAATGCAACTATTAGTTCTTTCTTTTTTCACCGTATTATATTTTTTTTTGCTGTGCTGATAATAAGTGTAGTAACTTCGACTGATGCGATGATTATGAATGGCTCATATAGTAACATTAAATTTAAATTCTTTGTTTTGGATAGAATTTTTGGATACAATATAGCCTCATCTGCAAATCTCCAGTCAGAATCAAGTGTACACCTAAAATTATACAACGAGTCTGCGTTAAACACATAACCAATGACATTAGATAGGGAATTACTCTTATAAGCCCAGTAACCACAATAATAAAAATCATATAAAGCGTAATTAAATTAAACTCCAAGCATTTACTTGGCCAATGTATGTGAGCTAAAATCTGAGTTGTCATCTGAACGACCGAGTTTCCAGTCGACTTTGTGAACATCCTGTGTAGCTGCCATGCCTCGAGTTTCTAAAATAAGGAAATATTTTTAAACTTAGAATATGCACGTAAATTGATCTATTTCATCCCATGATATAACTTTGTTACTTGAATAGTGTAGAATAAATTGTACAGCGTAACAGACTCAAGCCGTGTGCTTTCGTTCACTAGAATCTACTAGAAGTATAAGACGGTTCAGTATATCATACCTCTTTATAATGATAACAATCACAAAAATTATTGACCAAGAACAATATGTAGTTGTGAACATAAAAGTGACTAAAATTACTCATTTCGATTATATGTATAGCAGTGCTTGTCTCTCAATCCAACGATAATGACTGAATTATACTGAAACTAATAAACCTCAATTTTTCTTTTTTATTTAGTACTGATAGTCCAGATGTTAATACCAAACAGTTAGAGACTACACCCTTTAATAGACTTAATAAGTTGCCATTTATTAACCGTTTGTACGACTAAGGTATCTTGCAAGAACAAAAATCGAAACAGACGTCAGCCAAAGCATTTACAAACTAAGCATCAAAAGAAATAATCGACACGATGGTTATTATTAGACGACTCGGAAAGCCTAACTGATGAAGCCCACACAACTAGATCTTGGCTTGAAACCATCAAAGCATGGAAAAGAATATTTAGCTAATCAAAGAATTGTATGCAAATAACGCCAATGCAAAAACTGTGAAATTTATCTTATTTGAAATGTCAGAATACGTATTCTTGTTGATGCATATTTACAATGACAACGAAGTAATGCAAACTATGGGAAACGCATTATCAAATAAGTTCCTTATTGCAAGCTACGCGAGATAATGTATCAAATAGATTAAAATGAAACATCGTTATTAGGAGGAAAGAATTGAATTCTCAAGGTCAAGTAGTGTTCACATTTGTTTTCCTGCTTGTTCACTACACATGATCTTTACAAAATTAAAACAGAAATATGATGTGGGTTACGAAGACTTGGCTCTGGACTAATGCATTTACATTTGGACAAATAAATCTTAACGAGTTCAACTGGTTTAGATTGTCAGAAAGAGCTACACAGAGCTAGGATATATAGTATATATCTGGTTCACACCATCCCAACATCTAGCAGGCTAAAATTCAGGCAATTAAAGACTATGATATCTCGACAGACTTGGCTAACAACGTAGATGTAAAGATTAAAGACGGATAAAAAAAGCTTAGAGCTTCATTTGAGTCAGTAACGTTTTCGTTCATCCTGTAATAAACTATCACATTCCCATCCATGAATCGACAGGGAAACCCGAAGGCTTCTGAAGCGTAGGAAACACTTCTGAGACTTGTTCTTAATAAAAGATCATTATTAATTCAATTACGGATCCTGGAAACTCCAGGGCATATTTAAAAATAGTATAGCTAGATGCTTCACTACTTGAGAAACACTGTAAGCATACGATAGCCGTACTTAAGCAAAACGATCATTGTCGTATATTAAGCAAAGAACAGAACAGTCACAGAAATCCTCTAATATAGTCGCACAAAATTTAGACATGCTAGCCGAATTAGATCTGACTAAAGCTGATACTTCACCAAAGTATTCCACATTACGAATATTGATAACGACACATCCCATAACTATACCAATGAGATCCCAGCTGTGATATCAATACATATGACTGAGGAGGCTTTTCTTTAGTTTTTTTCGCTAGCCACAAACCCACTAAGTCACCGGGTTCTGATGGGTTGCATTCGCTATTGCTATCATCCTTTGCTGACACCATATTTAGACCACTCACGATGACGTCCAACATGTCTCTCTCCCAAACACGATTCTCTAGAGATTGAAAGGGTACTATCACTGGCTTTATATTCAAATAGCAAGAGAAACTGGTAGTTTATAACAACGGACCTGTCAGTCTATCCAGCACAGTATTTAAGTTACTTGAAAACTAATTCGGGCGAAGGCATTAAGTGAAGTAGAATCATTCAGTCCTTTAAACGCCCTGACGACCGGGGTTTCGGAATAATCATTCATTCTTAATTACCTTGCGATGAGCAGGGGCTGTTTGAACAGCAGCACACGATAATAGTTTGCCTATCAATATGATAATCATAGATTTTACCAAAACATTTGATAGTTTATCACTCGAAGCTTATGAAGAAGCTCTCGGGCCTTGGAATAAAGGGTGCTATGTAATAGTAGGTAAGGAACTTCCTCTGTGAACGAAGATAGAGGGCAAAAGGGAATGGGATACTGTCTGAATGAAAGCCGATTAAGAGTTCTGTACTTCTGAGGATCACCTTAGGTTGCATATTTTTTCTCCTTTACGTAAGTTAACTATCGGAACCACTTAAGTTGTCAACACTGTAGTTTGCAGATGATATCAAAGTCTGGAGAACAACAAATGGTGAGACTAATAGTCTTGATCCCCAGGCTGAACTAGACGAATTAGTTAGATGGTCACAAAGTCAGGGCTTATAAATGAATCCTATAGGCAGTGCACCAAAGCACATGAGACACGGCAATAGTTACCAGTATACTGTAAACCGTATATGGCTTCCACGCGTGCAGGAAAAAAGATTTAGAAGTAACGGTAAGTAATGTCTTGAAAACTTTTGGGGGTTGCTACACTGCAACTTTCAGGTGTTTTCGAGTGTTATGGTTGCCTCACCGAGCATTCGAATATTTAGATGAGGATATGTTTCGGGTTTTATAGTCCACCTATGTGAGACCACATCTAAAGTGTTACATCCAAACGACTGGAGCATGACTTATTAAGGATGCTGACACACTCAAGTGTTCAACGTGTGAGTCAGAGTTGGTGACGCGTCTTTCATAACCCCTGAACGATAACCCCTTAGAGCGCCTGAACTTTTTTTCTGAAGAATAAGGTTTTAGCGATATCAAAATAGCTACTGACACCGACCCTCCAAGGGCGTGGATAATAATCTGGATCTAGTGGATAGTTATTACTCCTATGGTAGAAAGGTCAATAGAAGAAGGACGAAGGTGAAAACGAAGTTCGGAAAACCTAGGAGCAAGGAACTTTTCGTCCCTAGACAATCTATGCAAATACGTATGTATCAGCCCCAAAAGATGGCCAACATATCTTTAAAACAATAATTATAAAAGATACAATCTTGGTCACATAACACTTCTAGGTTGCTAGATTTGGCTACATAAGAACACTACGTCCTCCTACCTACAGAATCCAAACGACAGTCACTTAGTGTCGATTCCAATATAGAATGAATGGGGGTCTTGAGAGGGAACTATCCCCACCTACGACTTACCTTTACGCTCCCAACACAGCTGATATCACACTGTCAATAACTATGCCTCTATTCCGTTCGGCTATCCACTGAGGCATGACCACCATCATTTACAGAAGGTATCGTAAGTAATCTTTACACCCCTACGGCAAGGACAGCACTACTTACCACTGTAACAGAGCTGGAGACAATTCAGCTTCCCATATCAAATAAATTTGATAACAACACATCACCGAGCGTGATAAGACGTTCACAGAATGTAACTGTACCTATGATGTTGATGAAGTTCATTGCAAGGTAGTTCCGTCACCATCGAAGGAAACAAGTAAATTCTCATCTAGCTGTTTCATGAACCTGGATGGACTGCCATCCAAATCAGGCATCCAAAACATATCTAGTCAGATATGAAATGACTAAACAGTGGACTTTTATGCTTATTATTGTTCACTCTTTAAGTAATAAAATGGCAGAACTTAAAATGACTGGCTTAATTACGAAATCGGAAACTATTCTTGTAACGGAAACGTGGTATCTGTCTTAAATGTTAGATGTAGAACTTAACATAGATGACTTCATACTGCAGCGTTTCTACCGATATCATGAAAATGGATGGAGATTATATGAACTACATACGTGACAATATTTCATAGCACACGCGCGGTAGCAACATCTTGAACTTGCTATTTTGTCTCAGAATTACACCTATAATAAGACTTAATGAAATAGTGTTCTCTACTAAAAGTAATGGGATAGTTTATTGTTCCTTGCCAATTCACACAACAAATATAAAGCGCAAGAAAAATCCGCACTAAGAAATCACATCAGCTTAATCAAAATACAGCGTTGTAGATCTGAAGTATGATGTAAATTCTTCCTACACATAAATACAACCTTAGAGATAATGTATTAACGGTCAAACTTTGAAAACAGAGGTTGAAAACCGGGACAGACTTTTCCCTCGCTAAGTATAAATAGTTATAGAACAGTCCTCCCTCTGAAATATTCATCGTAGATGAATAACATACGTTTATTAAACTTGTTGGTGAAGCCCTCACCTTCAGTCATCCGGCAGGAACGAACAGGTTTGGACCCTACTAAGATATCATATTACACTAACGTGTTTAAAACATGTAAGAAAATGTTTATTTCCAGTTTCATTTCTTATTTATATCAGCGTTAAGATTGTCAACGCAGAGGTAGGTGACACAATGAAAATTAACCAGAAGCGGAGAGATAAATCAGCAGATTAACGGACAAAACAAAATACAAGACGTAGCAAGCAACGCTAACAATTAAGAGATTTAATTTTTCCGACTTTTCAGACCGAGAGTTAGGGGTAGTATCCCTACATAACATGGTGAATAAGAGCCGGTGTAAATCGCCAAGTACAAATCTCAATGAACGTTTACATATTGTACATCATTCAATAGCACTTAGTTGGATAAGTAACACAAAGCACGTCCCATTGAAAAATATTAATTCATTCAAAAGTTATGAATGAAAATGTGACTCGGAAACATCCTACAGAAAGTTCGCGTGTCAAAATCTCACAGAAATGCCTGAGACATCCAATTTCCTTAACTGACTCTCGTCCATAACTTTTGAACGGCTCAACCGATTTCACTCATTCACGTTCTGTGGGATTTCTCTTGCAAATATCTGTTTGCCAACTTACAACACAATGTAAGATGAACGAATGAGTGAAATGCAAAATGTATCAATGAAATCGGCTAACCAGAAAACCAATTTTCCTTATGAGCAGTGAGCAAAACTTGCCAAAGTAATCATGCTGAACCATCGTCAGTATGAATGGTGAACCTCCAGTCTCATATGAGACCTTCAGCTCTTCATAGCAATATTGCATATACAGTATACCACACATATGTAGGGTAGTAAACGAAATAGCCCAGCCTGAAGCGCTAGGGCTTGAACAACGCTTAAAACCCATTGTCTGCTCTCGGAAGTTTACGGAAGGATCGCCACTCTCTTCCTTTCTGAACGATTTATGATGGCGTCTCTAGCCACTCTTCTGCACCATCTCTCAGACCCCAACCAGGGAGTCGTCAAACACCAACATAAGTCTACCCTTTGCAGCTTCATTTCATACCATGACACCATGTCATGCACTGACCACCTCTCCGCTTCTTCCAACCAGTCCCAGAGTCGGCAAATAATGCACGACGTGGAATTCTCTGGGACGACATTCGTAGAACATGTCCAAGCCACCGAAGTCGGTGTTTCAAGATGGTGACACCAACTGGATTATCGTCTCTGCGCCCGAACACACGATACCGAACCTCTGAATTACTAACATGGTGTTGCCACTGGATGTCGGCAATCCTTCGGAGACAACAATGATTAAACACAGAGAGTAGTCAAACATCCTTAACTCGTAAAGTTGAGGTTTCACAAGCATAGAACAAAACTGCTACCACCAACGAGTTGTAGATCCGACCTTTTACAGCCAAATTGACATCACGAACTAAAACAGTCAGTAACCTGACTAATAACTCTACACAAACAGTGTTGTTTTCTCGCAGTTACCGTTATGCAAACAATGAACAAAAGTTCATACTATTATCATAAAAATGGGTTGAATGTTATACTCCCCTTGGCTAAAACTTATGCTCTCATGGCCTCCCGAATGCCCTAGTATGGCCGAGGGCGGGGAGAATTAACTCTCCCTCTCGAAACGCCCTCGCGTGGCCTCGCGTATATAACCACTGCCAGGAAAGTCCTACTCTGCTTTCTCGTGGCATTACTGTTGTTTGCGAATTTAAGAGGACGTAAAGCGAATGTCTGGTGACTTAACGGGGTTGGTGGATATGGAGGGTCCACCTGGGGGAGTTGTTAAACCCTAATTCAAAACCGATGGTGAAAATCTGTTTCAGGATCCTAAAGGATCAAGTGGCGTATGTACCAATTATCGGTGACCAGCTACCATTTGATTACATCTCCTGACGTCGTTCCACTGCCTTGTGGATCAAACTTTTAAGTTAAAGGCTCCAAACGTGGCCTCCCGAGGAAGCCACCTCTTTCGGTTTGGACACCTGGGAAGTATCACAGCCCACACAAATTCAAGTGACTCGTGTGACGCATATGTATTTTGTGCACCTTTGTACAAATATTTATGTGTTTCAATAAATAAAATAAATAACCAGTGTATGAACATTTAATTAACTGAAGTTATCGTTCGGTATGTTACCTATAATGTTACTATATTAGCTATACTAATTTCACTCAATTTATAAGCGATCCATTAAGTAATCAGCATATTGAGTTTACGATATAAGTCTCACGGCCACGCTCACGTTAAACCTATTATTGTCAGTGGTCCGTACGAAATTCTGGAACTTACCGCCAGTATTATGTAAAAAACATTTTATTCTTTTTTGTTATATAACTGAAAGCTACCACACATGTAACTTTTCTATATGATTATTATTAATATAAACAGGAAATACTTGTGCTGGTCATACTTTAAGCAGCTAACACGGTGTTCCGATGTGACTTGTTAAGGCACTTCAGCATGCTAATTTGTCCTTTCATTGTTGCTTTTTCTCATATTTGAGCAACTTACAATCAGCGAGTTTTGTACTCAAGTGAGTTTTGTGAACGAAACCCTGGCATCGTACGTACTCGAACCTCTGCCCTTCTGAATGCTAGACTACAAACTTAGAAAAGAAACCACAGCGGCCTATGATGGACATGAATATATTATTTCATTACACTGACTAATTATTCATAATATTTATGACTAATAGAACTTACACACTTATAGGGTGCAAACCAACTCGTTACCTAGATGGCTTGAAGAAATGAAGCTTCAATATATTATGCATACCAGTTCGTATTTTGATTTTGTCAACCATAGTTATAAGAAGTAGACAGTAGTTTCAAATAACATGGATATGATACAACATAATGTGTATCTGAAACAAAAACTTACTAGGGATAACAACGTGGTATATAAACACAAGCAGCAAATACACTTGAGGCCTGTTTTCACTTCAGCTGACAAATGAAAGTGAGAAGCGCGTGTGCAGAAATGTTTTATAGTCGGGAATCAGTGTGTCACGTGAGTAGAGAACAAAAAAGTTGCGAAAGATTGATGACGAATTGAATTTTTATATTCCGCTCTATTTGGTACGAGAAGGCTGATGAAAATGTTTCTTTTGTTTTGTTTTGTCTTGGTAAATATGGCTTATCGAGTTTTATACAGGAATGTTTTTCTTCTCTTGAACTGTCCAGAGTAAAAATGGTTGCTTGATTATATAGCTTCCATGAGTGGCCTTATGCCCCCTTTACTGACGCATCTTACCCGACTTTTTATTTTTTACTGAAGGCCGTAGAATTTTCAGCTTACATATTATGAAGAGAACGAGAATGGCAAATATAACGTTTAACTGTTACAGGTTCCGGATGCATTCAACAGAGGTTGAACTGTTGCGATGATAACGATCACTTGGGTTAATAAAAATAAAACGTTCCTATATGTTACAAATGAAACCGAAAGAATTTGTTTTTCCAAGTCCATGAAGGATGTAACTGTATAACCTTGAAAGCGCAGCTTCTAGTTGTATTTTGTCTGTTGTCGCTTGGTTCAGTGTACGTGTTTCTCTTTAATTCCCTAAGTCGTCATTGTATTTACCTAATTGAAGTATCTTGTTTGCAATTTCTTGAACTACTTGTTTTTGATTATCATATAAAACTGTTTATGTTGATGAAATAACTTTTGTGTTCGTAAATTATCCCGTAGTGTCAAATTTGTCTGTGATCTAAAACAATATAAAATGTAAGATCATACTGCAACCTCAGGATTGAGGCAGAATGAGGTAACCGGCGAAATCTATGCTCACGTCTTTCTTTTCCTAATCATGATTGATAGTAAAAACGGTAGGAGGTGAACGTTGGACAAATGCTTCTTATATACTTTCCATAAGATAATATATCATCAAACCCTATTATAATGGTGCCAAATAGAGTGAAAATAACTATGAAAGTCTTTTCTAAGTCAAATCTGCAGCGACAACCACGTCGTTGTTGTGTTGCTAACAATATATAATTAACTTATCCTATGTCGATAGATAACTTGGTTTTAAAATAATAAGTACATTTTTTGTCTAAAAAAGCCTGAAAATGTCGATCAATTGGTTTAATCAGTAAATCATACGTAGTTTACCCTAAGTTCACTTTGTTTGGTAATAATCCCAGTTAAAATTTTAAGATTATGCTTTACATGTGCTTAGTTACTAGTTTTTTATTTTTCTTTCCGAGGAGCTGATCTCCAAGTAGACTAGGAAGCTCAGGACCATGGTCAAACCAGAGCCTTCCGCGATAAAATTAATCCTGTGACTGACATCCTAACATGTCTACCAAAATTACATCTTTTTCTGTGATGATTTTAAGTGGTTATCGGATTTCTAATCAGATTCCCAGTGAAACATTGGATTGAATGACCAGCGTGTTATACTGATTTCTGAAAACTGAATGGGTGGGTGTAATGACTGTGTTATTTAGCTCAAGTTGTTTACTTCTGAATAAAGATATAAGATGTCGTTGAAACCATCTTTCGATTACATCAGTATCTCAAGTCTGGTTGTATTAGTTCAAAGTTTAACAGCCCTGAAATTTTAACTGTACTTGTGCTCTCTATTTTCGCATTATGGTCCTAACTTCGGGTAATGATCGCGAAAGTTTTAGGACTTATTCGGCATAATGTATCCACTATCCGGATAATGTTCGCTGATGTTGTATTCCAATATTAACCACGTTTTCCCAATCAGTGGGGAGTATTTCGTTGTAACGTTGTTCGTGAACGGGAATATAGTACTTATAGCTTTAATAATATAACTTGAAATCTCATATCGTCTTTTGTTGCACTGTAGTTATAACTCATACACATCTTTTTCCAAATTTCATTTGTGTGAAGTGTTTTTAAAATGTCAGACAAATATTACACGTAACGTAAACGCCGAAGTAAGAGTGGTCTCAGTATTTGTTATCGAATAATGACTTAGATTTATAAAATCTACTTACTTGGAGCAATATTGTTATTTTTTAATGGGATATTATTACCTAATCTGTCTACCAAGACTTCTTTGTTACTGAAACGGTAGTAAAGTCTTAGAGGTTAATTGATCTATCTATCTGGGTGAAGTATATGAGTTTTTGGTCACTTTGCAATCAGAGTTAGTTATGAACACATATAACGTACACCAGTCGATTGATAAACCTAGCACATTTTTTCAAAGTTTTTTATAAAAATATCAAATTAGACTATCATGAATGTGTCCGGATTTCTTGAAATGCCAACTCGTAACACGAAATGCAACCGACTGTCAGTTATTGAATCCGTTCAAAACCCTGAGACCATAGTAATCTAAACTAGTTCCTCCATTAACCTGGTTTATCTATTAAGTGAAAACTAAAGATCGAACTTGTCTTTTGTCGTTATTTTTATAGCTTTTAAAGAAGTTTATATAATTGTTTTTTAACTTTCTGATCACGACTTTGGAGATTTCACTTTTTTGGTCAATTTTATTTTATACTGCGTTCTAAACAAATTTGTCTCGACTAATCTGTAGCATTTATGTTATCGATTTGCAGATACGAAGTGCAGTCTACACTGAATAGTTGTTTGTGTATAATGCATCTACAGAAATACACAGTCTGCTTGTAGTTGACGATTCTCAATATCTTTGATCACCCTTAAGACATAGAGAAACTATTTTTGACTTATAATTTTGCTTACTAAATTGTCCTGAGTAATTGTTTTGCAATATTAACCGTTTCAAATTGTTTTCCAGTTGTTTTAGCTGATTATCGTTTGATCACTGGGTTTTCTAGTCACATTTCTCTTTAATTTTATCCTCTACACGTTCACTCAAATAAAATTGTTTTAATACTCACTAACGGCCACATCAACAACATACCTATAGGTTAAATCCAATAATAACGTCTAGATAATCAGAGTTTCTCAAACTCCCGAAAACCTCCTGTTTAGCTAACTAATATAGTTAGTTTCACTAAGCCATTAAAAATAACGTATAATTCAACTTCCCCAAAGTGCCGCTCATTCGATAAGGAAATGGATCGAATAGATATTCAATGTAGTTTTGTAAGTTGAGAGGTCACTTTTCATGATCTTGGTACTTTTATAACGTTAAAGTCTATGTAGTTGTAAAAACCTGTACAACGAACATGTGAAAAGATAAGATTACTGTATTTTAAAAAATGGAACATTGTAGTCTAAGTGATTGAAATGTAACTATCACACGTTTATCGGATCATTTTTAAGGATATTTGCTGAAGAGTTGGAAAACAACGTAAATATGAAAAGATAACCACACTTAGTTTTGCTTCAAAATTTTCTGACCTTAGAGTTGTTTGTGGAACGGTTGAGTCATAAATATATTGTTTTTTTATTCTTACTGAAAACGTATTTTAAAGTGATAACTAACTCGATGTTCACTTTGTTAACCTTTAAATGTTTTCTAGTCAACTGTAACACAAAATGTTGCCAACTTTCCATTGGTCAGATTATTTGGTTTTCGGTATTTCACTTATTTGTTACTCGCTGATTGGGATTTATCATCGATATCATGATGTAATTTTTGGGAAATTAACTAATTGTTTTCGTGGTATCAACTTTCAACCAAAAGTGAGAAAGAAAATGAACGTAGAAGAATTATTCTTAGGTGATCGTAATTTGACATTGTTACCTATTGTTGGGAGTGTAATGGCCAGTTTTTTATCAGCTGTCGGTATATTGGGCACTGCATCTGAAGCTTATCAATGTGGTATTCAATTTATAACATTGGTTGGAGGTTATTGTATTGCATTTCCATTAGCTGCATATGTTTACATGCCAGTATTTTATAAGCTCAGATTGAACAGTGCTCATGAAGTTAGTTGATTAATCTTGATATGTATATTTCGTTCTCTGCTGTATTGCTAACCGTATTACCCTAAATCTTGAATTAACTCTTAAACTTCTTTCGGTGGCTTATTATCTATAACATGAATTTACATAGATCATGGGAGAAATACGAGTTATACAATCTCATAGTCACATTTGTTGCAAACAAATGGATGATCATAGAAGTATATGTGGTCGGAAAATTAACGTAATAATTTTACGCAACTCATATATTACGTACGGATTTATATAATCAACCAACTTGTTTATATAAAAATGAAGTGACACTGAACGATTGTCAAAATCAAAGTATTCGAGGAGGTGTAATTCAACCACTACAGTCACCAATCTACTCATAAAATACAAAGTCACCTGGATACTGTTTAATTTACACCCCACTCTGCAATTTATCACGCACTTGCTACAGCTGTAGATTACAGTTTATTATTTAGATACTTACACTACTAATGAAGTGGGAATACTTGTTATTCCCCCAGTTCTATACATTTTTTTATTGCAAAGCACTATATTAGTCGTTGAGCAGTTTGAAATATCTTATCATTGCATACTTGGGAATTTGAAAATCTTGATTCAGGAAGGTTACTTTCTTACTAAAGTAGAATATTAATAACTAAACTCACATATATCGTTTGTTAGTGTTCCGATTTGTAACAGATATTCGTCATAAATGTTAAGTACTTACTTAGTTTCTAGTCTTACATTAAAAGTTTTCTAGTTTTAGCTCTTAGTAAGCCTATTCACCTGTGCTTCTGTTGGTTTTGTCAAAATTACAATAACATTTTTCATACGTTACTATTCCTTAAAGTGTTTATGTTATTTAACAACGTTTTTATAGATAGTTTATTGATGAATGATCTGTAAACAATCTGTATTGTGTTTGTATTCCGTTTAAACTTTATTAAATAGTATTTAGAAATGCGATTTGGAAAACTTGTTCGATGGACAGCTTCACTTGTATTCTTATTACAAATGGTATGTCAATTATTTTACGGAAATCATTCGTTGAGTCTTATGGTTATACAAACAATTACTTTAAAATAGTACCATTTAAATAAGAACTGAAAAATTACGGGTTCTAGGTAAACATTTTCAGTTGTTCTTCAATAAGCAGAAAACTGGAGTATAAGTTGATTACTTGAAAAAAAAGTACTGTCGAGTGAGATTTATCTTAGTTAATACCTATCATTCCTTAGTTTATAAACTTTGTTGAAATACAAGATATGTGGAAATTATTTGATTCGAAGGTAGATTTCATCATATACTAACTCAAATATTGGCGAACATCGAATAACTTTGTCGTATTAGTTTGAGACTTCTCGGCAGTGCATATTGAAAATATAGGATCTTAAAATCTTTGCACAATCCCCCCATTTCTGTTCATTCTTGTGAAGTTAGTGACATTTGTTTTGTTATTTGTACGATTAAATTTAGAGACACTTTTCAAGTGACCTTACTTTTCTAATCCGATCCGCCTGGTGTGATAAAATTGTATGTCTCATAGGATTGATATAGTCACACACTAGTTGCTCACATAGTTGTAACCAATGTCAAATTATTTAACTTTTATTATTTATCAATTATGCTGCAATATTCCTATGATTCTGAATGACATAAAATTACCATGTACCATGTTTTTTGGTATTCCATCAGTTAATCCTGTTTTACTAATGATCAATCTCCATTATTTACTCTTTAAATTAATCTTTTGTTATCTGTTTGCATATTTATTTACTGTGCTTTTCATTTTGTTTCATTACCTTTATTCAAATTAACACTTGTAGACAGTTTACATTGCTCTTGCATTGTATGCGCCTGCTTTGGCATTCAGTCAAGGTGAGTTATTGTTTTGTTAACTTGGAATAATGATCTAAGAGATTGATTATTATCAGTATTTATTATTATTTTTATTCATACACACATGCTTCGATTGGTTACTTGTTCCTTGGAACTGTGACCATTTCTCGTCAAATTAGTTGCTATATGTATATATCTATATTACAAAGTAACATTTTTGCATAGATCACGTGAAATTTAGATCATGTTTATGTTCATTAGAAAATGTTCAACTCATTTGTTTAATTAATTCAATAGTGAATTTAATTCTGTTATGTTTTTTTTGTCTAATCTTTTCTATACTGATCTATTTCTTTTGTTATTTATATTGATTTGAAGTTAGCGGTCTACCCATTTGGATATCAATATTGTCTACTGGTTTGGTGGCTACATTCTATACAGCTTTTGTAAGTTAGATTAATCATAATGTGATGATAATAATAACTTCATCATTGATTGAAAATTATTATTATTATCATCAACTTTATTTAATATTATATTTTTGGTACAATATAGAATTCTCAGCGTAAAGTATTTCAACAAGTTTCCGTTTCTTTCTTCTTGGTCGGTCCTGGTGATAAATATTGAGTGATCGCCAGTTAGATGTTAGCAGTTCAGCAAATGAACACCTGAATAATGTGCATTCTTTTCGCTGTATATTGCCAGCAACCACGTTGGCTCTTACTGAGTTTTTTGTAACTTTGACAACGAAAGGTTGTACACTTTTCAGAAATGCATCAGAATAGCTTATGCGATGAATAGACATAATGACATATATTAAAACAAACAAAAATAGATAACTTGTTGAAATATCTAGATGGCAGGAACAGGTAGCCCAGATGCTCAAGCAGGCCACCCTTGTTGGATCAACTCATCATATGTTGATACATCTAGTAATTAGGTTAAATAATGAATGTTTTATATGTGAAGGAATACTTGAATTCTCAGATAAAGGTTTTGATTAGTCCATGTGTAGCATGTGTCTAGTGGCGAATTAGCGGTTAACTTGTTATGTTCCGATAAGAATAATGATTGGTAATTTTTGGGATCCATTTGTGAACCAATACTATGCGTATATTTTTATCGTATAATTGTTAAGTAACTGAATTATCCATATTCATGTCTCTCTTATCATAAGCTTTATTTTAACCTATGAACTGTTATTATGCGATTTACCATTCTTGAATTATTCCCTGTCTATTGATCACTATCTCCCACATTCACAGACACATTTGGCCAAATCTTGTACAAATTTTATTTTCTATTTTGATGGTACGATGTAGTCTGTTTGATTGGTATACGAACCCCGCGTGTTGAGATTGTTGTTCTGGACTTAACTAACTGGGCTAGGCGGAAAGTAGGACCAATTAGGACTCTAGACTGCTCGTACGTGTTTTATGCGTCACTAGTTTGATCGATAATTCACTGCTCTCCAATTGGCGGTATCATTACGTTATACATTAACAGAGCACACAGGTCACAAGTTATAACAATTGGCACGGGGATGGGATCCCAAAAACTACCACTCAGTATTGTTATAGAGACATAACATAAACAATGAACTACATATTCGGGCTTTGCTTTATCCGTTTGGATTCAAGCAACTGAGTAATGTCAACATCTGTTATAACCTAAGAGATTACTGTAACCAATGCTAAAAGAAGTTAGGTGATAGTCGATAATTTGTCTCAATGGTTTAGATGCAGCCGTTCTTCACCTTCCTTTGGATCTGGGGATTAAATACTACCTTCTATTTTTTTTATTCCGTGAACTCATTCTCCGATTATCTTGTCTATGCCTAATGTTTTCCATTACCGCTGATATTATTACAACTTCTATGACTTTGGTATTGGTTTTAATGATTTCATTTCACCGTGCTGATTTGATGTGGCAAATTAAACTGATGCACAGGTTATACGTTGCTTATGACTAACTGACTAGTCATCACGCCTCAAGTATGCCACAAAGATATGTGTATGAATACTTGCACGTGAAGAATAAGTTAAGTTATCTCTTTAGTGTGAACGGAAACATTCAATTATATTCACCTCGTATTACAAATCATAAGAAATGGAGACTTTTCGTCTCACTCGTTGATTTAAATTTATTTTACTTGAAATAAAAAATATATATAAAATCAGGATACGGAGAAGGGTCGAAAATGAAAATTACTGTAAAGATCAAAAATCGGTAGAAAATGCCCATTAAACATTACATAATTCATCTATATACATTTGTTAGTTGTTAAAAGAATTTTTAAGCTGACCCATTAGATGTGTAAAAGTTCATGAATATTAAAGCAAACAACTTAATAGAAATTTGTGGAAGTAAAATTATATTTGTAATAATCTCGCCGATTGATGTTCAATGTATTCTCAGACTTCATTTATTCTCTAAATTTTAATAACATTAACACGCGCATTCATACAGACACCTCCACATGTCTCACATTGAACATATTACATAATAAATAACTCACATTCTTACTGTATACAGACTTAAAATCTGAATATTATTGGACAAGTGTTTTATACTGAATTGTTTTTGACTGTATTTATCTTTGATTAATTCCTTGAATAAACTTATCTTACTGAGCGACACATCAGAACTACTTAAAGTCTCGTTCCCTTCTCTTTTAAATATCAAAATGTCTATTCATTTAGTTGCTGATTTCGTTTTTTTTTTCAAAAGACCTTTCGTTTCTTTTTTGCTCGCCTATTTTATCGAATTAGAGATGACATATTCTTTTGAATTGCGCTAAAAACCAATACGAGACACCATGGTAACATGACCACAGATGACAACTACATATGTATACTGGAGGACTGTTTTCTTTTTCGGTGTCACTATTACAAATATAATGAATGATATGAGTGAAATGTATGAATTTATAATAATCTATCAAATATGAATTAGTCTAATCAGAAGTTGACAGAAATGGAATTTTCCATCAAGATCTTACATTTATTATGAATTTTCTTTTCTTTGATCTACTTCATAAATTGGTAATGATTATTTCCTGTTACACTATTAACAGTACAAATTGTAAAAATTTCTAACAGCCATGTTTATTTGTTGTTTTGTTTTGTCTATTTAAAATTTCTTTAGGGAGGTATTCGTGCAGTAGTATGGGTTGATCTTTTCCAACTAATTGTTCTCATCAGTGGATTTTGTTTAATCACATTATTAATTACTTTAAAAGTTGGTGGATTCCAACGTCTATGGGGGATAGTAATAGACGGTCAGCGTGTTCAATCTTTCGAGTAAGAGTGCTATGTGATAAGTTTAAGTGAGTTTTTTTACATTTAGAGTTTCACATCACTGACTGATTTTCTTTAGATACCTATCAGAAAACAGGAAGATTGAACAGCTGTTTCGTCTTAATGTCCCTGCTAAGGTCGTCTATGTCCAATGCTGAGTGGCCCTACACTAGGACGATCCAGCTGTTCAATGTTATCTAGTTTTATAGTGTTGTCTAGGAAAACGTGGTCCGTAGTATAAAATCCAAAGTTCAACGATCGTTGTAAACGGCCGATTGTTATAATTCTCTCTTATTACAACCCATCCATTCCTATTGCTTATTATTCTCAGACACCAATTCACTCGACAAGTAACCAAATCAGAACACGGTTGAACAGGAAAGAGATTATATTCCAAATAACAAGGTTAAATGGAAGTAAGAAGCACAATAGGAAAAATGTTAGTATATTTATAGTTTTTACGGGAGAAGATTTCTAAAGTGTTCTCCAAATAATCATACATTGAGCATGCTTTAATCCAATCTATGTCCCCATAACATCGATAATGACTTTTTTATATATCTGGATTGTAACCGTTAAAGTATTATTAAGATAATTTACAGTTTTTCCCAATGGCTTTTCTATATTGATCCGAAGAATTCCTTAACTTTCATTCGTCTTGTTTTCACCAATTATAAAATAATTGATATATACAAGAAAATCGAACAAATTGACTCAGTTTCACTTGATTTTAATAGGTCTTTTTTTCCATTGATAATGTTTCAAAACTCCTTCTTTTTAGGTGATTTTCAAGAACATCTCAAATTTCTCTATACAAACTCATGACACGTCAAACTGCAGCATCATTGTTATAGGTTGCATTAAAAGTTTCTCAGAATTTTGTGCCTTTTGAATTGTTGATAATTGACCAGCATTCTCCAACCCACTCTGTCCTCCGCCTTCTTTTCTAGTTCCATCCAATTCTTGTTCATTTTTCTCATGTCTATCTCCATTTCTCGGCGTATTGTGTTCTTTGGTCTTCCTCTTTTCCTTTGGCCTTGAGGATTCCATGTGAGGACTTGTCTTGTGACGCAGTTGGGTGCTTTTCTCAATGTGTGTCCTATCCACTTCCAGCGCTTCTTCCAGATTTCTTCCTCCGCTGTGATTAACTAACATGCATCTATATACTACTTTGATAAAAAGTCCCATTCTTTAAAATTTTCTTTCCAAGTGCTTAATTATTCATATATTATTCTAGTTTTAGTATTGATCCTTTTAAACGACATACATTATGGACTTTAATTATTGGTGGGACCGGATTGGTTCTTAGTATATTCGGTGCTAATCAAACACAAATTCAACGTTATATGGCATGTCGAGATTTAAAAACTGCTCGAAGGTATATTATTTTCTTGGTCGTGCTCAGTTTTTTAGTGTTCATCAATATTCCCTATTGTTTATGATGTTAGGGATTGTGTTGGAATACTTGACTGATTAGTGAACTGACGAAACTAGTCCACTATACGCATGACGGAGAATTATGAGTACTTTTTTCGTCGATCTCAAGCAGTATATAGATAGGAGTTTATTATTCGTTATCGTGTAGCGTGGAATAATTTTTTATTAACTAATAAAGTAATTTGAATAAGAATACAATGAACTTGCACCGAGATATCTTTGTCACTACAGATTTCTTGGGAATCATATCGATAAAGGGTATATTGTATTGCTTTATTCTAAACCAACTATGATACTAGGTGGAAGGGTGACCATATGGTTGGTATCGACATGTGAAATATATATAATGAATATGATCTTACGCATCTGCTTCTAGACTCACACTGGACAAATGAGATAGAAAACAGTTGTTTGTAAGAGCGCTTTCATTATCCTAAGAAGAACCAGACATTGTTACAAAGCTTTATACAAATAATCAATCTCTGAATATAGTACAGAAATACTTATAAAGTAGAAATTGCACCATAACTTCGCCTGTAACTCTTCTAGAGTTACCAGCAGCAATGGCCACCAGCTTTCTAGTCCTTGCCGTCTTTACCGGATGATCGGGTCTCTCTACGACCCACATAAAGCCAAAGGATCAGTTCCGGACACGGTATGTTCCACTAGAGCCCACATGTTACCAAGAGGATGACTCCACGGACCCAGGTCGACGCCAGGCGCCAACCCAGGCTGGGCCTCCTCATCACACCAGCCTTTACTGACCAATGCAAGATGGGTAGCAGTCAGATGTGGCCGTTCGCACCTGCTACATAGTGCTATGCCAAGTACATTTATCAGCGCACAACAGCCCAGCTGGAGACCCGAAGTTCTCGGCGACATTTTAGCCGTAGCATCATACAAACACTACGTTACTGGCGGGAACCACGAAGAGGTAGTCGTCACGCAACTACAACCCCAAAATGTGCTGATAGATGACAAAGCATTTGGCTACCTTAAAAGAGTCATAGTTACTCCCGCCTAATTTTTCATACAGTTCTGATAATCTTGTCTTTCTCATTGTACTATTCAAATTTATCAGGTGAATTATTATTTCAACTGTCACATAATAAGTAATTCATCAAATATCATAAACACAATCAAGGATCTTTCACCGTTGTTAATTGTAACAACCCACATATGTATTGTTTTAACAGATCAACATTTTATCAATAAAACGTCATTCATTTTTATTCATCTAACAAGGAAAAACCGTGAATCATCTTTTCATTTGATATTTCTCCCTATATATATTTCTCGCTTCACAGAGCTATATTACTAAATATTCCATTGACAAGTGTATTTTTGGCAGTACAATTATTCACTGGCTTAGCTATTTATGCTTATTTTGCTGGTTGTGATCCAGTATTAAATGGATCTATTAAACGTTATGATCAAATATTACCCTACATAGTAATGATTTTATTCGATGGTGTACTACTTGTTCGTGGAATATTTCTATCAGTTATATTTGCAGCTGCTTTAAGGTGAGTCAACAAAACATTGATGATAGAAATATTAAATGGCTTCATTTGATATTTAGAACTGGTTATCGGAGTTGAAAATTAGCTCAATTCTTAAAATGTAAACTCTTTTTCAATGTTATTGCTTTGTTTTAGGAAATCACAAGACACTCTATTGGAACATACACAGAGGTTGATGAAACAAAGTTTTTGACTTAAATAATTTAAACATCATTGAATTTCAACTGATACATTTTAGATTGAAATTATTGTCATTTTTGTTTACTATCACAAATATTCTTGGATTGGTTGAAGTTAGACATTAATGCCGTTGGATGCCGGCTCAGTGGTCTAATGGTTAAGTGCTTGCGCGCGAAACCAGTGCGTCCTTGGTTCGAATCCCGCGGGGTCGTGGATGCGCACTTCCGAGTTCCATACCAGGACGTAAGCGGCTGTCCAGTGCTTTCAGGTTTCCCATGGTGGTCTAGCTTCAATTGACTCATGATTTCAACCAGTGAAATATTCTTTGTTTTATAATCATACCAAAAGTATATCATATTATTGGACTACTTTCTTTATTTATAAATTTGCTATGTTTGAAGAGATTACGAGTTCACCTAATCTGAGAATGGAACGAAAACTCGGTGACACAATAACAGAAAAGCTAGCTATTTCGATGCGTCCTAGCCCAGCTAACTAAAGAGAGAAGTCATAATTCGAAAAAGGAAAATATATTCTACAAGCAGCCAGAATCATGAACAACCTTGACGACAAGTCTAGTCGGAAATGCACTCATTTATATAGTGTATCATACACCCATTTTTGATGAACAATTAAAATAAAATCACATATATGAAAAATACTTAGGGTTATAATAAATCATATGCTGATGAGTATAGTTCATGTTAACTTATCATATGTTATACAGAATAAAATATCACTCTGGTTAGCGTTTTTTTAGCGACTTAGTTTTCTACGGGATTGCGTCGCTAACCCCATACCCAACCCTCCTCCTTTATCCGGGCTTGAAACCGGCAGTAGCCGTCGGAGGAACTCCAGGCGGAGTTAAAATATCACTCTAGGAAACAGAAACAATAACTACATTGAATAATCATTACATTGAATTAAAACGGAATTAATGTTGAACAGAAATTATAATGATTAAATCAATCTAGTTTTAACTTTTCTTTCCATCATATCAAACTTCATGCAGTAAAATGCTAGAAAACTAAAATAATGACCACAGTGGAAAAGAAAGAATAAGAATTACAGAATATCTTCTTGAATGCATAGTTTGCACATATGCCAACATGAGACTGATCAATTACAGTCCTAAATAACAATGGGGAGATACATGTAAAACAACACCAAGTGAATTTAAAGTTCTTGGTATTATTTACTTGAATATTCCCATTGATAGTTAGAACTGAAATTGATCTATCACTTATTGGGATATTGTGCGTATTGCTTCGATATTGCCTTAATTCACAAGCATTCTAAGCAAAGATGGATAGTGGCTATCAAGACTCAGTAGCTAAGTGGATAACGCGATGGCTTTGGAAGTGAACCGTACTGGGTTCAAGTCGCGGAGTAAACATCAATTCTGCGATGCAGGTACATCCGGCTGATGAGTCCCAAATAGAACGAAACGTGTGTCCTAGATTGCACTGATAGCCACTATCCATCTTTGCTTAGAATATCGTCTATTTCCTAAGTCGATTCATTTTCTAAATTTAACCTACTTTTATTTTCTACATCTTTGGCGATTTTCTAACTCAGTAGTTTGTCTTTATTTTAATTATTGCATCTTGTTTTAACCAGTTGACCGTGCAGTAGTAAAGTAATGATGGATAATCACATTTAGCGGAAACTGTAAATCTTATCGAAAAGACTTCTTGAACCTTGTTTATCATTCATTTTGTACGAATATAAACAATTAATTTTCATCTCAAATGTCATTTGTTTGTGTGTCATTACAGTGAAAAGAATTCACTGGTTTAATTTGATTATGTAATCACTTTCATTACTCTATTCAGTTTATTATTTTACTTAAAACTCTCAATATGTATTTACATCATGGAATTATTTGAGACTGTGGTGGTGATTCAGTGGATAGTCTTCATTTCTTTTCAACCAGTAGATTAGATACGTGATTGACATTTAAATTAATTTATTTTAAACATCTGTATAAATTGAGTTTTTGATCTAGTTTATTACTGTCACCATGAAAATATAGTGTTATGTTATGTCAATCGCTACCTGAATATCTTAGGGGTAAAGTTTAATAGTTGGAAGCCAATGGATACGAGTTGGAGTCATACAAGGAGTGTCAAGTTCTTCAAGATTATAGATACATTTTGCTGATGGGTTCAAATTAGCACAAAATCTGCAGATTACCTACAACTACCTAAATGTTTTATCGATTATCCGAACAAAACTATTCAACTGTATTCTGATCGTGAAAACTTTGTTGAAGATATTTAGTTTTCGATTTAACTTTAATGAACTATTTTACGACGTTTAAATATCATCGCTTCATTAAATCACATCAAGTAATATGCTATTTGTACGTAAAAGAAAATCTAACTTGGAAAATGTAGAATATTTAAGTGAACAATTGTTTTTAATAACTTCATCATCAGACTCTACAGTTATAAGTTTATAATTATTGTGATCATAGGATACCTTAAGTGAATATTATAAACCTCCTACAGCCCCTCCCCCTAATATCTTTTGTTTACATCTTTCTTAATCTTCACGTTCATCTTTCTCAATTTACATGAATTCTTTTTTTAAAAAATCGTAATTACCATGGTAACACCCCTCTTATTATTGACATATTTATGGTATTCATACGACGATATTATTATTACCTCGATTAATATGACGAAATTCTCCTACTATATACTTTAACCACATCATTGTTTTTTCTCATTTTCATTTTTACTATGTTACTATTATACTCATTGTGACTGTTGAGTCGGCTTTCGGAGAACTTCAACGTAGCCTTTAGAGGCCCTAGAAGAGCCCAAGAGTCCAAACCAATCAGAGCATAATGGAGCATTCTAGAATTCCAACGTGGCGTTCTACTATTGGTCAGTAGCATAATATATCGTTAACGGATTGGCCGAAATATGATGTTGATTTAACGAATGATAACATCTAGAAATACCCATGTTTTCTGTACAAAAACGAATCTTGGAGTAAAGTGTCACTCTCATACTTTGTTTCTTCTTTCTGATGTTCAGGTCGCTGTATAGTTCTAGCGTGCAGGTTATCAGAATAGCTTAGGAACGAATATAGCGTCCAATCAACAAGACTTAACAGTGACTTGATACTTTACTTTAAATCATTTCTAACCTTTCTATTTAATGACTTTTCTAATTTACAAATAACACCATTTCGAAGTAATCAATGTAGTAACACATGTAAATGTTCACTATTTTTTAATAGATAACTTTGTCGAATTCATGAATACATGCTTCATTTCAGCCTTTGTAAAATATCACAATAATTAAGGTAAAGTTTTGTTCTTTGAGCTGGATGGTTTAATCGTGGAGCTTTCATCGTTCTTCTTCTGATGTCGTTCAGAAGAACGATGAAAACTCCACGACCAAACCATCCAGTTCAAAGAACAAAACTCCACCAAAATCATCCACCTAAGCTACAAATCTTCTCCACCATCTCACAATAATTAAAGACTTATAGACTGTAGAGACTGATAATAATATAGTTATTATAACAGAAACAGTGATTCGATCAAATATTCTTCTATGAGGATTATGTGAATTGGTTCACTCAAATCGATTTTTAAAAAAATCGATAAATTCTTCTATTCATAAGAAAATATTTTTTTTTAATGTTTCTATGAAATGTTGCCAGTTCTTATTTATAGATTGAGTTTTATTCTAGAAGAATTTTAACTGTCATTATCATATTCAAGATGATAGTTTCTACTTAGTAATAATAATAATATCAGAAGGGGTTTGTGGAGATTTTAGAAATTTCACAGATTGAAATCATGAGTCAGTTGAAGTTAGATCACCATGGAAAACCTGGAAGCACTGGACGGCCGTTTCGTCCTAGTATGGGACTCCTCAGCAGTGCGCATGCACGAAGTTAGACATTAACACCGTTGGATGTCAGCTTAGTGGTCTAATGATTAAGTGTTCGCGCGCGGGGTGCGGGATCGTGGGTGCGCACTGCTGAGGAATCCCATACTAGGACGAAAGGGCCATCCAGTTGTTTTCATGTACCTTATGTAAGAGATCTAACTTTTTGACTTTACGAAGTAAATTTTGGTTTTTTAAACAAAGATGGGCAGTGGCTAGCATTGGAATCCAAGGATGTGCGGTTTTTTCCTATTTAGAACTCATCAACTGGATGTACCTGCATCTCAGAGTTGATGTTCACTTGGAATGTGCATCCTGAATTCCACTGCTAACCACTATCCATCTTTGCTTAAAAAACCTTGTGACTTAAGGAAATATTGAGGTAATTTGTACAGGATGTACATATGTCAATATGAAACTGATCAATTACAGTCCTAAATAACAAGGGGAAGATACAAGTAAGAACAACAACATCAAATGAACTGAATATTTTAGTTTATTTTAAAAAAATATTACCTTTAAGCTGATATTTGTTTTAGCCTGACTCGACCTAAGTTTTATTGATTTCTTGTTTATACACTAAATTCACGTAACAGCAACCTTTTACGTGATGTTTGAGCTGATACTATGATTATCGGCTTTATTTAATATTATAACGATGTTTAACCATGAACGATACGATACTATGACAACTATTCTAACTAGTATGACGTTGTTGATCAATCATTTAGGCCTATAGATTTTAATGGACTAATAAATTGATTGGAAACTATTTCATTTTTGACTGAAAAGCATATATATGTATCTATATTACTAAGGGGTAACCACTTTTATTTTTGTCTTGTGATCAATACTGATAGACATCTGTATATTGAGTTCCATTTAAACAACTAACGTTAGTCACTGTACAAGAGATACACTATGTTTTGGTATAAGATGGTTGTAGGAGGGCAGAGGCTGTATTGAGCAGATCACTTGCACGCTTAGAACCTACCGTTCCAGAGAAGTAGGCTGGAGAGTGGCTGCACAAAATACAACGAAATCATATTGCCTATTTTATAAAATTGTGCTGGCACTACGTTGTTCTACTCACAACCAGTATCTCCATCAGTAAACTTTAAAATTATCATATCTCAACTTGCCTCAAGGACAGCTGTTGCTGACGGTGATGCCTCAATATTGTAGACTTACCCTTTTTACTATCGAATCGTGGTTTTACATGAATATTCTGAATTATAAAGTTTTGATTTATACTAACTTCATCAGGACATTAAACATATGGCAAACGTAGTCTGGAGTTGATATTAACGTCAATCCATCTGAGTTTCTTCACCTATCTCTTCTATTAATCAACTAACCATCTTAATTCAATTGCCATTAAAATAATACATTACGTTTCATGAATTTAGTTGATATTTATTCTCAGAAATTAAGTTATTAAAGATGTTACTTTGCTTATAAATAATAATTCGATGCGTACTTTATCCAAACGAATTCAAGAACATTATCCGGCATGGCTAAAAAGATGAGGCGACAGCTCAATGATTCACATCTGACCAACTTAATGTGCATTTACCAATTTACCTGCTCTTGTAGAGCTAGGTATATAGGTCGTTCGATGCGTACTTTATCCAAAATAATCATTCAATCGTAAAACTTTCAAATATTAGAAAAATGTTCAAGTAGGATTTCTCCAAAAAGTTAATCTATACCTTAATTAATTCTTATTCATAACTGTACATCATTATATTCTGAATTATTTCTTGATGATGTTTGTTGTTCAGTAATGAAACCATGAAAGCTTCATCATTAAGTTATGACCTTTAGAGAACTCAATCTTTATATCCTCAACTTAAGTTACATTTATTCTTTATCGTTTACAGAAATAGTGATATATTGTAGTGAACAAGAACACGGGTAAGGACAATCGAATTGTATTTAACAAAATTACAGAGTTACTCGGTAAAATAGAAAAACACTATAGTAAATCGTTAGTTTGCAAAATATCAATCCATTATATCAAACTGCACTGCTCCTGTTGCAATCATCAATCCATTGTCTCACATTTCATTGCTTCAGGACTGGTCTGCGTCAACACCTGAACTAAGGATAGGGAGTGAAGTAGTCGAACAAGTTGACAACTTCACTTATCTTGGAAGTCTGATTAGCCCTAATGGGTTGGTATCGGACGAAATCTCAGCACGGATTTGAAAAGCTCGCTTGGCTTTTGCCAACTTACGTCACCTGTGGCGAAGGCGAGATATCCGTCTATCAATAAAAGGACGAGTATACTGCGTGGCAGTCCGTTCTGTTTTAATTTAGGGCAGCGAAACATGGCCTTCAAGAGTAGAAGACACTCTTAAGCTATTAGTATTTGACCACAGATGCCTCAGAAATATTGCTGGCGTCTGTTGGGATCACCGGGTAAGTAATAATGAGGTTAAACGCAGGGTATTAGAGAATGATGGTAAATCAGTTGATGAGGTTATGAATCTTCATCGACTGAGATGGTTCGGCCACGTGTTACGTACGCCTGAACACCGATTACCACGATGTACAATGCAAACTGGTGTTGGAGATGGTTGGAAGAAAGTAAGGGGCGGCCGAACCAAAACGTGGCATCAGTGCTTGAAGTCACTAACTTGTAGTCTGAGCCATGTTGGTAGATGCAGACTACTTGGTTGGGGTCCGTGTGACTATCGTAACCAATGGTTGGAGACTCTTATTGACATGGCTCATAATCGATCACAATGGCGTAGGTGTATACACTTTCTGTCTTCCCTTAAACTAAGAGATTAAAATCACTTCATATCTTTCTACGAACCAGTTCTTTCTTCTTGTACTATATTTCTATATGCAATCTTTCTTTTATATATTACCACCTTTTACCTAACCACTGCTATGATTCCGTTGTTCATCTTGTTGTGCTGATGCGGTATGGCAACCTGGACCGATGCACATATGTGCCTGGTTCTACGTTGTAGCTGATTGACTGACTGACATTTCATTGTTTATGCATTTTCTTGCAAATTGCATTGTGTTGTCGCTCTTCCTTTCTTGATCTTCCCCCATCTTCTGTTGCCAGACATTACGTTTTTAACTTGCGTCATATACTACCTACATCAATATAAGTAGCACGCACCACAATATTATTCTCATAGTAAGATTTCTCAGTAAATATGATTCAGTTAGATTGAATATCTACAATTCTACTTAAATGAATGCTAAAATTGTTTCTTTTATTTTGTAAACATTCATTACATAGTACTGTATCATCAGGTGTAAATAGTTTGGCTAATGTTTGCTTAGAAGATTTAATTCGACCATTGTATATTCATTGGAGACATGTGGATATTTCAGAAAGATCTAAATATCGGTTGGCCATATTTTTAGGTATGTTTATGTTTCGAAAGAATTTTTTTCTTGTTAAATTTTATTTGTTCGATTTCATTTCTTAAATCGAGTTAGTTAAAATATGATCATTTCTGTTCATAATCTAATCGATCGATTATCAGTTTTCTTTTTTCATCCTGTATTCAGTTATTAAACCGTCATTTTTTTATGTGATATTATGTTCAGCAGTGTGGATCCACGATCCCGCTGCCCGCGAGATTCGAACCCTAGGACCTATCAGTCTCGCGCCAGTCGCTTAACCAACTAAACCACTGAGCCGGTATCCAACGGTGTTAATGAATTGGTTGAAGTTAAACATTAACACCGTTGGATGCCGGCTCAGTGGTCTAGTTGGTTAAGCGCCTGGCGTGAGACTGATATTATGTTGTTGAAAAATTATGATTAAGTGTTAATTCGTGATGTCAGAAACATTACAGAATACCATGTTCTCTTATATATATTTCTCAACTTCTCTTTGTCGTCTGTGACTCTCTCACTAAACAAACCTAATATAAATGATAGAAAAGTCATTAATTTGTATGATTTCACAAAATGGTCGACTACTAAAGGAAAATGAATAAAATCCAGGTCTGACGTTTAAAGCAATTAATTGTTGCTATTGTACTTGAATTGATAGGTTCATGCTGATTTTTAATCCTTGTTAGTTATATTTTGTTTTAGGTCTCATTTTAAAAAACCTTCTTGTATATAATTTAGGATGATCTTATGTAATAACTAAATCATAGATCAGAAACGCGTGAAAAACTGCCACTGTATATACAGACCGTTTGATTTGTTTGTTTACCAGATAGATCATGTAAGTCCAATTGTAGTCAGACTGGGTTACAGTAAATCCTTTCTCTGTCTCCTTTCTTAACCTCTGAGTAACAATTTCTTCAATAGCATCATTTTAGGAACAGTACTTTCTCCGAAATGATACATACATTTGGACTTCATTTCATGTCATTGATATTTATTATTGGGTTTCGTTGGATATTCATTCTTACTAAGCGCGTTACGTATATTACTCAATTCATCTACAATGGTGTCATCAGAGTAAATCACTCTAGATCGATGAGTCGGGATGTTTACTAAGTTTTCTTGTATCTGACTGATACAGTACTATAGAAATGAGTATATTGTCCAACTGTAGACTTTCTATGTATCTCTCTCTTAAATATTCCACTTAATCTTCTTGTTAGTTGGACATCTAAAAACGCTATGCTATTACTCTGTTCTTCCTCAAATGCAAAAGTAATAGATAAATGAGTGTCATTAAATATTTTGAGTAAATTATCCTTTTCATGTTATTTTTCTAATACTATAAAAGTATCATCTATGTATAGACAATAAGATACTAGACGACTAATTGTGTCTTTAAGTGATCTACTTTCCAGTTTTTCAAGAAAAATGTCTGTCAGTAGCGATCCCAATGGCTACAACATCCAACTGTATATAGTATTCATTGTCGAATCAGATGTGAAAATTCATCGTGTATTCAAAACTCAATTATTTTATTGTGGATACGGGAATTAAGGTTTACAGCGAACTATTAGAGTAGCGTAAAGAAACTTTAATTCTCCTATCTGCAATAAAAAAGTTGATTCTTAGATGCACGACAAATTCTCACCGCCGGTTCAACAATTATTCGAACCCAGAACCTTATATCTCGCGTGCGAACGCTTAACCTCTAGACCACTGAGCCGGCATCCAATGATGTTAATATCAAACTCCAACCAATCCACGATATTTCACAACCATCTTCCATCGTCTCCGGTGGGTAAACACATCACACCCGACACGGTTGAACTCCACTGGTCACAACTTCTCACTGGAATTCTGAGAATTGCCTCTCAAAACTAGTCACTAGTGAGCCCATGACAATTATCAGTATAGAATTGTGGAGATTATTGAGTTTTGATTGTGACCATGAGCTGATCAATGTAAGACCACTATTGAAAACCTGAAAGCACTGGATGGCCGCTTCGTTCTAGTATGTGACCCCTCAGCAGCACACATCCACGATCCAGTACCTGGGATTCAACACAGGACCTTCGATTTCGCGCTCGAACGTTTAACTTCTAGATTACTGAGCTCGATTCGTTCTTTTTACTAAACGTCCAAGTGCGAACTTTCACCATAACAAAAATTAATAATTTAAATGGAAACGAATGAAAAGTATTTTTTTCTCTGGCAGTTATGTCATTTAATTTCCTTCTATTCCTTCAAATGTATTTTAACAACTTTTGAAGTTTGTCAATTACTTAGAAATGTGCAAATTAGATCGTCTTTGATATATATTCTTATTGAAGTATACTAATGATCTTATGCTATGATTCTGCTATCATAAGAATTTGTTCAGTCAGTCAGTAACAACGTAGAACTTCGTACGTACGTACATCAGTTCGAGTTGCCATACCACATTAGCACAGAGATGCAGTTATCGATCCAAATCCCGTAGTGATAGAGGCGGTAAGAGTATAAGCAGTAATCGGGACACATTAGGGTTTGGAGATGTTATTCAAAGAGTATAATCCAGAGAAATAAGTTTAGGAAGAGAAAAAAGAGATAAGGAGGAATAAGGAGACTAGAATTTGGGAGCACACAAAGAGTGTATGCGCCTGCGCCATTGCAAACGACTTTGAGCCATGTCATTCAGGGCCTTTAACCATCGTTTTCTATCATCTCGCGGTCCCCAACCAGGTAGTCTACACCTACCAACATGACTCAGTCTACTTGTCAGTGACTTCATGGACTTGTGCCATGTTTTGGTCTGGCCACCCCTAGCTTTCTTCCAACCTACTCCTATACCACTGAACATCGCACGTCGATAAGAATTTATTACTTTTGGCAATGTTGTGGTCTATGAACTTTAATGATAAGTTTTTTTTAAAAAAAAAATACATAACATCACTGTCTAATTAAATTGACAGTAAACTTTTGTAGAGAACATATCCCATAATCATTAATAAATCTGGTTGATCTTGATCACTGTGTTTATTCATGGATCATCGTCACATGTCATTTTTTATCGTTTGTTTTTCAAATTCTTATGAATTGTTTCATTTGTTGTTTAACCTTTCGAACTTTTCTTTATGAATTAGTAAGCTGAATTGATTTCATTTATAATCACCTGATTACAGGCTAGTTGAAATGCCATGTTTCTGGTGATTCTTTGACATTTTAACAGTTTTGATAAAATAGAAAAAGTCATAAATAAATACTATTTGTTTGAATTATCTATTTAACAGTTGCTAAGATTTTAATAGTGAAGATCATCAGACGATTGAAGGTAGACCACCATGGAAAACCTGGAAGCATTGAACGACCGTTTCGTCCTCCTGAGTGACTTCTCAACAGTGCGCATCTAAGATCCTGACTAGCGAGATTCGAACTCAGGATCTATCAGTCTCGCACACAAGCGCTTAATCACTAGACCACTGAACCGGCCGAAATCCAACGATATTAATGTCTAACTTCAACTAATCCACGAAATTGAGCGACACATCTACCATTGTCTTCAGTGAGTTACAATCTCATAACAGACACAGTTGAACTCCACTGGTCACTACTTCTCACTAGAACTCCAGGATATACCTCGTGAAGCCAGTCACTAGTGAGCATATGCTGATTAATATCAGATGGGTTTTGTGGATATTATAGTAATTTCGATGGTTGAGATCATGAGTCAATTGAAGCTAGACCACCATGGAAAACTTGGAAGCATTGAACGACCGTTTCGTCCTCCTGTGTGACTTCTCAACAGTGCGCATCTAAGATCCTGACTAGCGAGATTCGAACCCAGGATCTATCAGTCTCGCACACAAGCGCTTAATCACTAGACCACTGAACCGGCCGAAATCCAACGATATTAATGTCTAACTTCAACTAATCCACGAAATTGAGCGACACATCTACCATTGTCTTCAGTGAGTTACAATCTCATAACAGACTCAGTTGAACTCCACAGTAGGACGAAACAGCCGTTCAGTGCTTACAGGTTTTCTATGGTGGTCTAGCTTCAACTGACTCATGATCTTAACCATTGAAACTATTTTATATCACTAATTTGAGACAAATGTCTTAAATGAAATGAATTGATTAAATACTCTTCATTAGTTCATAAATTTATGAAGAAGAATAATCTAAGGATTTTGTTTCAATTCATAACATCTCACCATTATTCATTTGTGTTTTTCATAGGAATAAATTGCATTTGTTATCCTGTAAGCTTGTTACACACATCCTCTCTTTCTTTATTTCTCGTTTCTTGTTGTGCAGGTATTTTATTTGGTACTTTAACTGTATCATTGGCTTTCATATTTACATTATCCAGTTCACATATTTTACAAATATCATTTTCTTTATTCGGTGCAATTGGTGGTCCAGTTTTAACTGTATTTACTGCTGGAATATTTTTTCCATGTATTAATGCTGAAGTAAGTCAGTATATCATTAATGTTAATAAAAAAAATCTATATATATTTGATGATATTTTTAGTTAGACAGTCATAAGTCAGTCAGTAACAACGTAGAACTTCGTATGTACGTACATCAGTTCGAGTTGCCACACCACCTTAGCACAGAGATGCAGTTGTCGATTCAAATCCCGTAGTGGTAGAGGTAGCAAGAGTATGAGCAGTAATCAGAAAGATTAGGGTTTGGAGATGTTATTTAAAGAGTATAATCCAGTGAAAGAAATTTGGAAAGTGAGAAAAAGGGACATGAAGAATTCAGATTAGAATTTGGGAGAACACAAAGAGTGGATGCACCTGCGCCATTGCAAACAATTTTGAGCCATGTCATTCAGAGTCTCTAACCATCGGTTGCTATCATCTCGTGGTCCCCAACCAGGTAGTCTACACCTACCAACTCAGATAGTCATAAGGAAATTAAAAAACAGGGACAAATCAACACCGGTTCTAGTTGCCACACTTTGTAAGCATAGTGCAATAAAAATATTAAAATATAAGTCATATTGGTAGAAGTTGTGCAAACAACATCAATTTTAGTAGAAAAAATAAGATATAAATGACAGCTGGCATTTGAGTAAGTTAGGAGGAAGCTAGGGGTAGCCAAACGAAAACATAACATCATCTCATCAAGTTACTAAGTGTTGGATTGAGCCATTTAGTTAGATGTACATTACTTGGTTGGTGTAACTAATGACCAGACATTTCGGGTGACGTTGTTGAGATTCGTTTACGATTAGCCGAATGCATTCACTTTCTGTCTCCCCAGAGACATTGATCTTTATCTGTTATCCCTAACCAGATACTGTAGATATTCTGATTCGGTTCCATGGGATAGTGAGAATCTATGATTGATGACGTTAAGTGACATGGTGGTTCGAAACCAGTTGTAATACAGCTGCTACATTCATTCATTCTATTTTGCTAAATCTTGATTTCAGTGTCATGTATAAATTTTTCATTACTGAACATTAATGCATACGTGTATTTTAATGAGTGAAACAAAACTAATATGGTCTTATACTATGACTGAGGATTCATTGAAAATACTTCCTATTTGATTTTAGTCTCATGGTTACAAAATTTATGGTAGTACTGTTTATCTGGTTGAAATCATGAGTCAATTGAAGCTAGGTCACCATGGAAAACCTGGAAGCACTGAACGGCCGTTTCTTCCTATTATGGAACACCTTCCTGACAGTGCGCACCCCGCGAGATCCGAACCCAGGATATATCAGTCTCGGGCCAGGCGCTTAACCAACTAGACCACTGAGCCAGCCAGCATCCAATGGTGTTGATGTCTAACTTTAACCAATCCACGAAGTCGCGCCACCGTACACCATTGTCTTCAATGAGTTCCTATCTCACAACAGACCTGGTTGAACTCCACTGGTAACGACTTCTCCACAAAACCCATTCTGATAGTACTGTTTATGTTTAAATGTTTTTGATGTTCAATATGGATAAATGAATGACACTTGTACACTACCGTTTACTGACTATATATTTTTTTGTCGTGTCGATTCATATGTTCAGGGTGGATTATGTGCATTAATTAGTGGTGTTATTTGTGGTTTATGGATTTGCATTGGAAATACTTTTATAACTTCAAGAACTGATAATGATCGTTTACCTTTAACCATTGAAAATTGTTCATCGAAAATTCTTCAAAATATATCATCATCTATTGTAACTGGTACAACGAATACATCAACTACTATTACTGTTAATATTATAAAGACGACAACATGGTCATTTTATTCACTTTCATATCTTTATTATGCAGCAGCTTGTTTAATTGTTGGAATTCCTGTAGGATTCATAATTAGCGCAATTACAGGTAAGCTGTCATTTTTTTTCAATATTCATAATGTTTATATGACAAAATATTATTTTCTTAAGAAATATTAATACGAATAAATATTTTGTTATCAGAAGGGGTTTTGTGGGAGATTTTAGAAATTTCACAGATTGAAATCATGAGTCAATTGAAGCTAAAATCTCCATAAACCCCTTCTGATAATAATCATCTACTGACTAGTGACTGACTTCAAGACGCATTTCCTAGAGTTCTAGTGAGAAGCTGTTACCAGTGGAGTTCAACCAGGTCTGTTGTGAGATATTAGCTCACTGAAGACAATGGTGTACGTTGGCGTAACTTCGTGGATTGGTTGAAGTTAGACATTAACACCATTGGATCCCGGCTGGCTCAGTTGTCTAGTTGGTTAAGCGCCTAGTGCTAGACTGATAGTTCCTTGGTTCGAATCTCTCGGGGTGCGAGATCGTGGATGCGCACTGCTGAGGAGTCCGCTACTGGGACGAAACGGCCGTCCAGTGCTTCCAGGTTTTCCATGGTGGTCTAGCTTCAATTGACTCATGATTTCAATCTGTGAAATATTTTGTTGTAGATAATTCAGAATAGTTTGTTGTATAATCGGGATCCTATTGTAGTAGAATCATTTTTCTGAACTTGTTATATTTGTTTATTATACTGGTTGAATATATAAACGAGTTTTGCCTGTTTCAAACCGTCTGATATTGGATACGTTTAGTTCGTTTAAAATATACGTATCCATAAACTTCTTCATTTGACTCTTGAATTTAGCCTATCTAGACTAAGGTGATCTTTTTATCCAGTTAGTTGCATATGTATCCTTGTTAATTATTTTATCAAAATATTGTAAAGTAGTTAACAGTGTACCTTGTGTCGAATGAACTCGTTAGCTATTCTCATATTAGGACGTTGGTGTCATATAGTGTAGTAAAACTGAAATTTTTCATGAGGATTAATTGATCAGCGAACATAGCTGAAATCACATTTCGTTATTCCTTGATTCTAATCTAATTCAATAGATCAAGGTAAAATGTATCCAACTGTCTAAATGACTTGACATCGCGAACATTATGCTTTTGATTGTAAGTGGTTAGCAATCAATAGGATTTGATCATTGAACAAATTTGGCCTTAGTCACTACATATTGGTCTACCAGTGTATATATCTTGATCATATAAGAAGTTAGTCGCTGTCCAAAGAGCTCACTGCCTGTGACACCGGTATGAACTCTACAGGAAGCAAGTCTCTTCAGGACCGCGGATACGCCTTGCTGACAAACGCTAACTAGCATGAAACTTAGATCTAGGTTTGTATCCTAAGTGTTTCCGACCATTTAGCATCAGTAATATGTTTGAAATGTACTGTACAAATACAATCACATATTTTTCGGAATATCTTCATTCTCCCACAACAACATTGAAATATAAACAACTGACTAATCATATTAAATTTTATTTTCTACAAGCATATTTTTTATATTTATCATACCAGGATTTAATAGTCGATCACAGGTTAATCCACGTTTATTGGCTTGGCAGGCACGTTCATTCTATAGACATTTTCCAAATTGGCTTCCTCCACAAACAGCAAATGATCAGGTAAGTTTTAATTTGATATTACTGATACAGTTGTTTAATAGTCAATCAGCTACAACGTAGGATCAGGCACATATATGCATCGGTCCAAGTTGCCATACCTCATTAACACAACAAGATGAACACCGGATTCATAAAAGTAGTTAGTTCAGAGGTGGTAATATATAAAAGATTGCAATAAGGATATAGTACATGGAGAAAGAATTAGTTAGTAGAAAAAAAAATATATGAAGCGATTTTAATCTCTTAGTTTAAGGGAAGACAGACTGTGTACACACGCTCAAGCCATTGTGATCGATTCTGAGCCATGTCATCCACAGTCTCCAACCATTGGTTACAATAGTTACGTGGACCCCAACCAAGTAGTCTGCATCTACCAACATGGCTCAGACTAGAAGTTAGTGACTTCAAGCACTGGTGCCACGTTTTGGTTTGACCGCCCCTTACTTTCTTCCAACCATCTCCAACACCAGTTTGCATTGTACATCGTGGTAATCGGTGTTCGGGCATACGTAACACGTGGCCCAACCATCTCAGTTGATGAAGATTCACAACCTCATCAACCGATTTGCCATCATTCCCTAATACTCCTCGGCTAACTTCACTATTACTGCCTCGATAGTCCCAGAAGATGCGAGCAATATTTCTAACGTATCTGTGGTCAGATACTAGTAGCTTACGAGTGTCTTCTACTCTTAATGGCAATGTTTCGCAGCCGTAAAGTGAAACAGAACGAACTTCCGCGCAGTATACTCGTCCCTTAATTGGTAGACGGATATCTCGCCTTCGCCATAGGTGACGTAAGTTGGCAAAAGCCAAATGAGCTTTTAGAATCCCTGCTGAGATTTCGTCAGACAGCAACCCATTAGTGCTGATCAGACTTCCAAGATAAGTGAATTCGTCAACGCGTCCGACCACTTCAATCCCTATCCTTAGTTCAGGTGTTGACACAGGCCGGTCCTGCAGCAACAATTTGCATTTGGATGGAGAGAAGCGCATTCCAAACATTGTGGCATTGTTGCTTAATGGTACCAGAAGACTCTGCATTTTGTCAGCGTCTTCACCAAACAGGACTATGTCATCTGCGTATTCTAAGTCGATGAGTGGACCTCCTGGAAGGAGATCAATACCCGAGAATTCAGTAGACGAGAATGTTATTCCCATCAGATCTATGGTGAAGTCAAACAAAAATGGAGAAAGTGCACAGTCTTGACGGACATGAATTGAGGTCACAAAAACAGATGACTGTTCGTTATAAGCTCTGACTCGACTAGTAGTGTTCGAGTAAAGAACCTTCACAAGGTTTTTGTACTTCTGGGGTACGCCTTTCAATGACAGACACTGCCACAGAATCTCGCCGTCTACCGAGTCAAATGCTGCTTTTAAGTCAAGAAAGATCACCATTGTTGGACGCCGATAAGCATGCGTATGTTCTAGAACCTGAAAACGGTGAATATGTGATCGATGCAGCTACGACCAGGTCTGAAGCCAGCTTGATTCTCTCGTGTTTGCAGTTTAGATAGTATATTAGTTGTTTAATAAAACATTAACTTTAGAATCCAAACAAAAATTGATTCCAAGGACAGATTTTAAATTCCTAATAAACTATATGTAATGATTGTGTAACTTGCTTATCATACTTTAATCCAAATATATATATATATTGTCAAATTCTATGAAATTACAACAATTCACATGTCCTGACTAAGTATTTCTACTCGTCATTATATAAAGCCTAATGACACTTATTGAACATCCTTCTCTTTCTTACTTAATCTAACTGTTGTGTTTACATTCGTTCACTTTCAGGAATTTAATCCAATCTCTTCCACATACATTGAAAAAACAGAAATTTTAGACATGAAATTACCTCGTTTACAAGTAGTCAACAACAACAACAACAACAATTCCATCAATAGAAAATGATCAATTAAAAGATTCTACTATTTGATGTAATAATAATAATAATAATACAAGGAGACTATCATGTGAACAATAGAGTATACTTGACCAATTCATGTTTATCCTTCATAACTATTTCTTTCATCTTTTATATTGATTGAATCATATTTATCAACATAAATATGATCATTGATGAATACAATGAATCCGACTGTAAAGAGTGAACTATAATATCGGTTTTTACTCATTCCCATATTTTGTTTTACATTACTCATGGAAATAGAAATCAAATATTGGGATGTTCATTTGTTAATAGATTATTTCATTTTCAAACTACCATTTATTTTCATATAAAAGATGGATAACAAAATAGTGTGCCTGTTTACTAATAGATGGATGGTATGACAACTTGGACCGATGCACATATGTGCCTGGTCCTACGTTGTAGCTGATTGACTGACTGAGATGGATGATTACAGCAATGATGTACAATGAAACTAACTAGTGAAATGTAATTTGTCAATCACAAAATTCTTTTATGAAAACTAATCTAATGATTGAATTGGAAAAAATATATATATAAATGCTGACAGTTTCCGGTTGCTTTATTGTTATGATTGAATAAATTTACAACAGATGAACGGTATAAATATTGTTATGATAGAAGTTAACGAAGATAATACAAAACAGGTAGAGTCAACCTCAATCTCAGATGGTATGAGCGAGTTCATTAACATGATGTCGCTCACCGGAAAGCTACATCATACAAATAGTGTCCATTACAAATATATGATGAAGTACATTCAGTTTACGTACTATTTCAGCCTTTAACAATTTGTTTTATAGGTTTAGACTACAACAGTAAACTGTCGTATAGCATACTAAACGATTAATGGACGGTAAACTATCGGGATAGCTGTTCAAGAACTCTGTACTGCGAAGAAACAGCTAATTAGACTCCAAAAAGTTTTCCAGGTAATATCAAACAACGATCAAAGTCATGTTCAATATGACGTGATGTTTTAACAATGGACAAAGTATTCGTTGAAATCAGGGGAATTTTCCTTTAAATGTTTATCGCGTCTTCATATGAATAACCAATCGATTTGAATAGAATTGTTAAGCATCAGTCACAATTTGCGAAATGTTGCTTCAGGATTGGGTTGCATTGACACCCGAACTAATGATAAAGAGTGGAGTAGTTGAGCGTATCGATCGCTTCACTTATCTTGGAAGTCTCATCAGCCCCTGTGGTCTGGTGTGTGACGAAATCTCAGCACGCATACAGAAGGCTCGACTAGCTTTTGTCAACTTGCGTCATTTATGGTGTAGGCGAGATATCCGTCTATCAACCAAAGGACGTGTTTACTGCACAGCAGCTCGTTCCGTCCTACTTTATGGCAGTGAAACATGGCTGGTAAGAGTAGAGGATATTCGTAGGTTACTAGTATTTGATCATAGGTGTCTTCGAAATATAGCTCGGATATCCTGGGACAATCGAGTAAGTAACTCAGTTGTTAGGAAACGGGTACAAGGTAAGGATGGCAAATCAATTAATGAAGTAGTGAAACTTCATCAGTTGAGATGACTCGGACACGTGTTATGTATCCTAAACCACCGACTGCCTCGAAGTGCGATGTTCAATGGTAAAGGAGTAGGTTGGAAGAAAGCTAGGGGTGGCCAGACCAAAACATAGCACAAATATATGAAGTCACTGACAAGTGGACTGAGTCATGTTGGTAGGTGTGGATTACCTAGTTGGGGACCGCGAGATGATAGCAAGCGGTGGTTAGAGGCCCTGAATAACAAGGCTCAAAATCGTTTGCAATGGAGCAGGTGCATCCACTCTTTGTGTTCTCACAAATTCTAATCTCCAAACCCTAATCTTTCCGATTACTAGTTATACTCTTACCGCCTCTATCACTACGGGATTTGGATCGATAACTGCATCTCTGTGCTAATGTGGTATGGCAACTCGAACTGATGTATGTACGTTCGAAGTTCTACGTTGTTACTGACTGACATTCCAGGCTTGTTAAGATGTTGAAATTTACAATGTACACCTTCGTATTATTTATATTTGAGATGTTTCTTTCATCCTAATAATTAAAAACTAAATGACAGAGAAAAAAAAGAAAGAAATTTCTTTAGTAGACTAATAAATATCAAATTACAGAAAGAGAGAGAGAGAGAGAAATGCAATCATTATGGTCATCATCATCACATCATTCAAGCATAACAAATATTCACACTATAATTGTAATTGAGACTAGAAAAATACAAATCTTAAGAACTGAAATAAACTCTGTATATGTTGCTGTTGTTATCACAATATTCTACTGCTTCTGCAGGCTAATTGAATTACTTTTGTTTGTAAAAATGCAATATACACAAAATTATACAAATAAGGACAATTTTTTTTCTCGATAACATTGAACCCTTCACTTTGATTAAAATATACGATCATTGATGTTAGATGAATCTTGATCTGGTGGAAGACCACGATAACGTTGATATGGTTGGTTAATAATTTGTTGATTTGGCACAGGTCCGGGGACTATAACATTTGGACCCCGCCTAGCTGGGAAATTAGGATTAGCAACATTACGGTAATTATTTGCTAATCCACGTCTAGCTCTATTAGCTTGTCCTAAATACTCTAAAAATGAAGCACCATTCTTTGAAAGGCAGCTTAAATCACCAGGAGGTGGATCTTCATGGAAAAAATCATGTGATAAAGCTTGATCAGCATCTAAACGTTTATTTGGATCTAATACTAGTAATTTGTCAATTAAGTCAACAGCTGATGGACATGGAATTTGTGGTGTCAATTTTTCTTTGACATGACGTTTAACATCTTTGGGTAACTTTATTTTTTGATAAGTTTCTAAATTCTGAACAGCTGGCCAAACTTCCGGTGTGATAGAACCACAAAGTTGAATAATTAAATTGAGTTGAAGAAGTTCATTCTCACCCTTTAAGATAAAAAGAAAAATGAGGGAATTCAAAATAAACCAAGGTATCTTAAAATAAAACCGTATGAAATTGTTAGAGGTCATATTCAGTAAGTACGTTCAGAAATAAGTGTTCCAATAATCAAATAATTTTTGAATCAGTTGATTTAGCCACACACACACCCCCTCAACTTCATCTGTTCCGGTTTAGACAGCCATATACTATCATTAGTCAGTATGAGTTTTCAGTCATGATCTAATTTAGATCGGTTCATAATTTCAGTGAGACTATCATTAGTTTTCACACCAAAACCATATGGCTCAAAGTCATGTACCCGACTGAAGGTAACAACCAAATGATCACCATGAGTACAGTTAGTAATGACAGTCTAACACATACATCATACAGGATAAACAGTTGGATTCACCAATAAGAAATAAATTCCATGTCATAAAATTGTTTCATTTTTTTCTAAATTAGATCAGATCATTGTGTTACAGACGTTATAGTTTACAGTAAGCCAGTTAACACGTATCAACCACCTAATTCGATCAAGATTCACAACCTCATCAACATATTTGCTAGCTATGGATAGTACTCAACTTTCCAAAAATGCACCTACGATAGCTATGATCAGATAATTGCAGCCTGTGAGTGTCTATTTAAAAGACCGTATTTCACACCCACGGAGTAAAATAGACAGAACTACTGTGCCGGATTTCTTTGGGAAACAGACATATTGTCTACGCCACAAGGAAGTACGTTGACAGAAACGAGCTGAGCGTTTTGAACCTGTGTCAAGACACTAACCAATCAGGGCTGATGAGACTTCCAAGCAAAGTGGTCGATGAACTGAACTACTTGACTCCTAACCACTAGTTTATGCGTTGATGCATACCAGTTTTGAAGCAATATTTTGCATTTAAAAGGAGAAAATCACGTCCCAAACATTTTTGGATTGTTACTCAGTGTGTCTAAAAGACTAAATTTTATTAGCATCCTTGCGAGGAACAAATCGTCTACGTATTCTCAGTCAATTTGTGGATCTCTTGGTAAGAAATTAATCTTTGAAAAGTCAGAGGAATGAAGTATTATTTCTTAAAGAATGTCTATCGTTAGGCAAAACACAAACTAAGATAGTTTGCAACCCTAAAGAACACTGAGTCGTCGGCTTTTCGCAAGCATCCAATAATACTGTCAGCCTGTTAGTTAGTGACTGAATCGGTAACTAGACACTTTGACTATGAGAGAGGTCGTAGAGGTTCCTCTCAAATTTTAGCTGCAATCCACAAGAATAATGAGATCTTGAAAAAGATAAGCACTGTAGGACAATAAATAAGAAAATGTGTGATATGCTGGCAACTGAAAGTAAGGTTAGTTCAACAAATGACTTTTCATACTTATGCATAGCTTATGAGACTGATATGAATTTTATCCTGTTGAAGTTAAGTACTTCGGATCTCTTTCTTTTTGATGACGGAGGTCAGTGGAAACATATGGGTGTGTACTTATGCATCCATAGACTCACACTAGGAATAACCGATGGTGTAAACAGTCCCTATTATGGGATTGGTGCGTTATATTAAAAAAGAGGGATGTTAACGGTAATATATTACGACGATAAATCTAATTTTGTAGATGACATTTCCGAATTGTGTTAGTTTACACAACAATCGGATCCACAGGTGACACGCTCACTCCAAAGCAGATTCAGTAAAATTTTAAAATACCGCAAGCCAACCACTGTGTTCGTGTTTCTGGAAGAATGGTACAATCCACACATTAGTTGTTCTTCGTCATTTTCAATTAACAAATTTTACATGAAGAAACTCTGAAAGGCTCGGCGTGTGGTCCCCTAAGAAAACCACCTGCTTGGGTTTGGGCACCCGGGCAGTATCATGCCCCTCACACAAATCGAATGGTTTATATGGCGCATACGTATTTGGTGCCTCCTTGTACCAAAATCTATGTGTTAAAATAATAAATAAATGAAAAAACGAAAACAAATGAATATGAAGTATGATTTGGTTAAGGTGGATATGTGACATCAACAAATCAAAATAAAACTTGCTTTAATTAACCTTAAATACTTGAAAAGTTTATTCGTCAATTACTTACTTGCATAATTGGGTAATTTGTCCAAAGCTCAGCCATAATACAACCAGCACCCCATATATCTACCGGTCTTCCGTAATAACGATCATTGAGCAAGATTTCTGGAGGTCGATACCATAAAGTTACTACGCGACCAGTATAACGAGAAGCACGGTCAGGTCGAATAGAAGTGACTGTAAGCCTTGCCAAACCAAAATCTGCTATTTTTAAAACACCTTCACGATCAATTAGTATGTTAGATGTTTTTAAGTCACGATGAAGAACATTATTTCTACAAGATGTTAAAAAAATATTAAAAATGAATAATATTTAAAATAATGAAGTAAATCTAAACACTAGTCGGGACTACACTTCTTCGGTTAAAATGAGAGATACCATTGATTTTGTATGTGAAAGTTGGGCACTTTAACTCCTTTGCTTAAGCTTGATATGGAAATCTCAGGCAGCAACATTTTCTTATAGATATGTTAATGGATGAACTGAACAACCTAGAAGTTACATTTTGAAAAGGTCTCAGGAGAACTCAAAGGACTTATCCTAATGCTATGACTACTAAACTATTCTTTACTTGTCAAGTGTCATTCACAATTAAGTTTCAGCTCAAAAAAAGTTAGAACAACACATATAAGCGAACAATTGTTTTCAATTAGATCGTCATCAGGCCTTTACTCTAATATACATGAATATTTATACGAAAATGTTAAACCAATCAAGGCAATATGAGTCAATAATCACAATGAAATAGAATAAGTCACTACACATAAAATAGGTAAAAGTACAAGTTGATAGTACGAAGACAGGTGAACAGATAGTGGTAAGAATAATAAATTACAATAACAAAACTCTTATCAATAGTTAATGGTGGGAAATAGAAGGTCAAATAAACATGGGTAAATAGACTAGGAATAGTCAACACCAAAACCTTAAAAATCATTACGTAATAAGATGTGTGTAAATAATTAGATAGTGAAGAATACAAAGAGGCGGATAATGACAAACAAATAATGGATGTGGAAATAAGGTTAACAATAACACAGATAGAATAAAATAAATAATGATTATAATAAAATTTAAAATAAAAATAAAAAATTAAAAAATAAAAAATTGTTAGTTAAGTTATAACTGGCCATGGAAGGGATAGGGGAGTCACGTATTTCTTCTGTACACATAGATTGGGGTTATATGTACGAATTCCAATGGCTTCAGCTATATATAGGAGACGGGAACGGACTCCGTCGGGAAATGATGGAGGTATACGATAGATAACTCGAAATGATTTCGATTTCTCTACTGTATGACCGCTATCAATAAGATGTGCTAGTATAGAACTCCGAATAGTTTTTCTCTGACCCTTTATGTACCAAGTTGGTAAATGTTCACTGATTCGTTCGTTAAGTTGCCTGGTAGTACGCCCTATATAGCTATCTCCACAGGAGCAGCTGAATTTGTAAATGCACATTTCATTGTGATTATTGACTCATATTGCCTTGATTGGTTTAACATTTTCGTATAAATATTCATGTATATTAGAGTAAAGCCTGATGACGATCTAATTGAAAACAATTGTTCGCTTATATGTGTTGTTCTAATTTTCACAATGGGAATCTTTAATATTCTAAAAAAAAGTTATTTATCAGTTTATAAGATCAAGGAATTTTATCGTTTGAGGTTATTTTTAATAAGACATGAGTATGCATTCGTAAAACCGTAAAAATTAGTATGTACTATTTACATGAAAATAATATTTTATTCCCCCAAATGCCCTGGTACGGCCGAGAGTGGGATGGGCCCGCCCTCCCTCTCGAACTGCTCTCACACGGCCACGCGTATACAGCCTCTGCCAGGGAAGTCCTACTCACTGTCTTCTCGTGGCTGGGGTGTTGTTTACGAAATTGAGAGGACGAAAAGCGAATGTCCGACGCTTTAACCGGGTTGGTGGACATGGAAAGTCCACCTAGGGGAGTTAGAAAACCCTGATTCCAAGTCAATGGTGCACATGGGCTCCACGATCCTGAGGGAACAAATGGCGTATAAACCAATCGTTGGTCACCGGCTTCCATGGGACTGCATCTCCTCACGATGCTCCACTGCCTTGTGGATCAGACTTTCAGGTTGAAGGCTCGGGGTGTGGTCCCCTAAGAAAACCACCTGCTTCGGTTTGGGCACCCGGGTAGTATCACAGCCCTCACACATATCGAATGAGATTTGTGTGGCGCATATGTGCTTGGTGCCTCCTTGTACCAATATCTATGCGTTAAAATAAATACGGGTAATGCAAGAACTAGTACACAATTTATAATGACACTGTACTTTTACCATTTTGCCAAGAAAATCGCCAATGAAATACCTGAAGTTCGTTGCTCATCCTCAGGTAAATCTTTATTAGAAATGAAACTATATATCTATATACACAATGATGACCATTTGTAATATCCGGTTACCTGAAATAATATAGGTGAGGCTGGGACCGAATGCGAGACTTGATGTTTGAAAGTGAGGTTTTTAATAACTAATCAGCAATCCTAATACAACAGACAGTTTATTTAAAAATGACAAAGTTTTAAAAAAATTAGTCATCTGAAAATGATATTTACTTGTGTAAAAAGTAAAGTCCCGTAAGCAACTGTTGCATTATGCTTTTCTTCACTGGGAGACTGAACTCGACTTTTTGAGCTAATAGACCTGCTAGATCATGCTCACAAATGTCGAACAGAAGATAGAACTCGTACCTGTAGTTGCTAGAAGGGGCAGCTATAGATTGAAATCAATATTGGATGAACAGTATACCTTTTTTATGACAAACGCCTCGCAAACGCACAACATTTTCATGGGAAAGCGAGCTGAGAATTCTAATTTCTCGTAGAGCAGTGACTGGAAACTATACGTATTAGAGAAATAATGGTAAAAGTTTACTTACACCCTCTGTTTCTTGCTCTGTTTTAAGTCGTTTCAAAGCATAATGTTGTTTAGTAACTCGATGGCGAACTTTGAACACTTCACCAAATGTTCCCTGCCCAATTTTCTGAAGTCGTTCATAATCATCAACTACCAAAGTGGTGGTTTTTTTCTCCAATTCACGATCAACATATTTAAGGGCATCCGTATAATCAGCCTCCAACTCTTTTAATAACAAATCTAATTCACAGTCATCCATAGAGACTTAAGCCACATCTTATTCTGTCTGATATTTGCCAAGCCTTCGCAATGAGTTGATGAAATGATTAAGCTGAAATTAGTAGTTAGATAACATTAGATTATTACCATGTTAACTATCAGGTTTAATATAACCAATAAAAGTGACGTATTCAGGATAGATATCATTAATAAAAAAAAAATCAGAACTAAAATTGGTGTTTTGAGTGGAATACTTTCGTATTAAAAAAGTCATTCGCGTATTGTGATAAACAATGAACAAAAAACTATGTGACAAAATTATAAATACTATGACAGTAATAAAAGAGTAAATTGTGTAATAACCAGAAGAGAGATGAAATTTTAAGAGTAATATGTATCAAATACATTAGAAGTCTATGCACACAACTATCGTATTATATAAAAACAGAGAGAATGAGAATACAAAGATGACAAATAAGCTGCCAGAACGGGTTTCGTATCTTCTATGTCTAATCTTTTCCATTGTCACTGATAATGTTCCTACTCATACTATTCTGCCACCTCGCTATGTTAAAGTGATTTCGCAGCTTGAACCGATGCATATATACTATGTCCCACACTGTCCATAACTGATTGACTAACCAGTTGTGTATGGTTGACTTTGAGTTATACTCTTTGTGCAGAGGTGAACAATATTATTTATTCCCTCATACCAAAGTAAATGAAGTTGGATTTCAACCAGTGACTAATTAGTCGAAAAAGAAAAAAACTAAATTACTAGGCTACAAGATTGTCTGAATAGAAATCAGTTAGATAGTTCATATTATAAGTAAGGTTATTATATCTTGAAATTTTATTAATCTTAAAACTTGACCGTAGTTTCTACACTAGTGTTAATAGTTAGGATTCAGGTACCTCAAACTTGGACTCAGATTAATCGCATCGTAATCAGCTACTGCCGGCATGCTTCTTTTGGAATACTTATCTGAACTGCGATCACGCCTTTGTTTGCTCTAACCTTATCTTATCATACGTTGGTAGCAGTAACTGTATCTCATAACGGCTGGGAGCTCTTCCAACTCACTCGAGTTACTGGAAGAAAGTTGGTATTGGGAAAACAATTTGTGAAGCTGATAGGACACCAATTAATAACATCTACTGACGTCTTGTAAGATGGACAGCGTTCTTCGAAGAATAGTTTGGCTGGTCTATTGCCTCGCTGATATCGATCGGACTATTCTGTCCGCCAAGACCGGTGACAACTGATCCAACTAACGAAGCAGAAGTCCACAAGAAACCACAAGTTATGAAGCCCCATAAACCACCAGAATTATATAATTTACCTCCAACTTATCTTAAGGGTGGTGGCGAAAAACTGGTTATGAAACTGACCGAGTTGTTTCCAAACGTTTGGCAATTAGCGTTCCAACACCTTGAAATGAGGCTATAGTCGCCCCTATCTTCAAAAATGCTTTACATCTCATGTGAAACAAATGTCGGAAGATAAGTCTATCTACGACTGCATCCAAAATACTATCTTCCGTCATACTTTGCAGATTGTTCAAAGCCCCTAAAAGCCCTGTGGAGAGCCCGCCCTTCCTATTGAAATGCTCTCACACGGCCACGCGTATACAGCCTCTGCCAGGGAAGTCCTACTCACTGTCTTCTCGTGGCTGGGGTGTTGTTTACGAAATTGAGAGGACGAAAAGCGAATGTCCGACGCTTTAACCGGGTTGGTGGACATGGAAAGTCCACCTAGGGGAGTTAGAAAACCCTGATTCCAAGTCAATGGTGCACATGGGCTCCACGATTCTGAAGGAACAAATGGCGTATGGACCAATTGTTGGTCACCGGCTTCCATGGGACTGCATCTCCTCACGATGCTCCACTGCCATGTGGATCAGACCTTCAGGTCGAAGGTTCGGGGTGTGGTCCCCCAAGAAAACCACCTGCTTGGGTTTGCGCACCCGGGCAATATCGTACCCATCATACAACGTGTGGCGCACATATACCTGGTGCCCTCCCGCAAAAAGCAGGCTGGTTTTTGCTCTGGTCGAGGATACATTAATTATATCTTCACCCTCCGTTAGGCGTTAGAACACTGTCATATTTAATGTAGGCCAACAATCACTGTTTTCTTGATGTCACAGCCTCCTTTGATTCGTTAGACAGGACTGTCCTCTATGGTTGTCTATTGAAGAACGGTTTGTCTGAGTTCATTAACATCTGGAAGAGCTTACATACAAACAGTTTAGGCCGAGTGAGGGCATATAATCACCTCTCACGATTGTCCCATCCAAGTAGTAGGGTTAGACAGGGCTACACAATCTCACCATTTCTCTCCAACTTTGTCACCGACGATGTTCTGGGAACAGTTGTCATGTAAGTAGGTAGTGCTGATGTGGATCCGTTGACTGGAGGAAGACTTTTCGACCTTGAGCATGCGGATGATGCTGTCTTACTATGTGATGATAATCAAGCTATGTGATCCGCACTAAATCAGTCGGTAGTTGGTTTTCGTAGGTATGGTATATGCTTTACACTAATGTCCACAGTACTTTTACACGACTATCAGGAGCCTATGCCTGCACTCATTCTTGGTAGTGAGCAGTTAGAAGTAATCGAGAAGTTCGCGTACCTTATTATCACTTAAACAAAGCTGGTACAAGGAGGCACCAAAATATATATGCGCCACACAATAAAAATGAGATTGTGAAGAGATACAGAAAGGAATGTGCAGATAACACAAAGAAGAACAAAAGTGAAAATTAGCGTATGATGGTGAAATAATAATAATAATAATAATAATAATAATAATAATCACTTACGCCACCACCATCACTTACACAGCTACCCAGACACGAACTTCTTAATTACTCTTATCTACTCATTACCAAGAATGAGTGTATTTGGGTAGCTGTGAGAGAGTATTTTTGCTCGATGCTCGTGATACCTAGTCTCCCCAAGTTGACATTAAACGGCTCTGTGTTCGATCAGCTTTTTCTCCGAAGGATTGTTTATATTCAGTGGTAACACCATGTTAGTAATTCAGAGGTTTGGCAAAGTCTGTTCGAGCAAAGCGATGATAACTCACTTGGTGTCACTATCTTCAAACACCTCCTTCAGTGACATGGACATGTACTACAAATGTTGTCCCAGTGAATTCTATACCGTGCAATATTTGCTGACTCTGGGACTGGTTAAAAAAAGCAAAGATGGCCAGTTCATGGAATGGCGCTGTGGTATGAAGGTAAGCCGTGCAGGATTGGCATTTATCAGTCTTTCACGATTCACTGGTTAGGGTTCTAGAGATAGCATAACATTGGATCGGTACATTATCAGACACAGTTCAAAATAGAAACCAGTGGTAATCCTGCTGTAAATTTCTTTTACTTTCTCCAAATAAGTGAGAACTTCTTTAACTAATAGAACTAATCTGGTTGTGTTTTTTAACTAGGCTTCTCCCACTAAATTTCTTTCGAACCCGTCCACTTGTTTTTATTTGTTTATTGTTTTTTCATTTATTATACCTACATTTAAATCTCCACAATCTCATTTTCTTACTATGCACCGCATATGCATTTAGACCCGACCGTAGCTGCTACCTTGACGCAGTGGTCGGGCTTGCCTATCGTGATGACCCGGCCGAGCTATATTGGCTGGAACATATTTTCCTGTAGGTTCTACCATGACAGGCAGGTCGATTGAAGAACGGTAAGGCTAAAAGCAGTAACTCAAGGTCTAAGGGCGAAGTCGTACTGTTGACTGTAGAGGGGTGTGATAGCAGTAAGATGTTTCCCTCGGACAACCAGCATCTACAGTGATGCTGCCTTATCACGAGGAAGGAAGGGATTAGAAAAGGTCGGCCCTAAAATGTCACACTTCACCTTACCTCACGGATTTCCGTCTCCGGCGTTAAGGCCCTTTGAAGAACGGAGCTAACACGTCAAAAACCTTTCACAAAAAAGCCGTGCGCGACCGGCCTTGGGTTCTGCGGTCACGCTCCCAGGTCCTTAAGGCCAACATTAACCCGACTCCCTTTTCAGGTTCCTCAAGAAACACCCTTCCACGATGTGGGCAGCCGGGAAGTGGCACCAACCCTCTTACCTGTAACAGTACACGAGACCAAGTTGGTCACATTCAAATCCTTCCTACACCTCCTAATACCACTCTTATCTCTCCGACTAACCCTCCTCACGTCCTTTTATCACCTCGCACCGCTAGGGCAAACGATTCGAGTACGTGGAACGTTATTCCTGGTCTCCTGAAACCACGCTCTAAACTTCATGTTGGAGCTGATAACGTCTGAACACTGTGCCAAATAGGACAACAAGCTTCCTTAGCTAGAACATTAGAATCCCGCGCCATCGATGTGTGCTGCGTCTCCGAAACGCGCATACAGGATCCGAGTAGCGTCATTCATTTGACATCACCATGTTAAAATAAAGAACCAACTCAATTCACACTTCGTGTATCTGGAAGCCCAGATGCTGCTTCTTCTGGACTCGCCGGCGTAGATATAGCATTGAGTTTTTTATTTATTTATTTATTTGAACACATAAATGTTGGTACAAGAGTGCGCCAAATATATATGCGCCACACTATTTATTTATAGCATTGAGTCCTAGGGCAGAACTAGCTCTCTTAGACTGGATCACAGTAGACAGTCGTTTGTGCGCTGTCCGACTAAACGGAACAATAAGGACTCGGAAAGATAGGGACACTCGTCGTTGCCTCTTCGTCGTCTCTGCCTATTCTCCCACTGACTGCAGCTCAGATGATGTAAAAGACGAGTTTTACAGAAAGCTTTATGACCTCCGAAAAACTAGACGCTCTGATGTAGTAATAGTGGCTGGTGACTTTAATGCTCAAGTGGGTATACTAAGCGAAAGGGAAAGACACCTAGGTGGATCTTATAGCATCACGGCTCAAAGAACAGAGAATGGCGACCGTCTGTTGCAGCTGTGCTCAGGTAACCGCCTGTTTCTTGCAAATAATAACTTTAAGCATGAGGAAAAACATCTTTTAACATGACAACCCCCTAATTCGTCCCAACGTCGGACCCAAACAGATTACATCGCTATCGGCCACCGATGGAGGGGCTCCGTAGAAGACTGTCGCTCATTCTGGAGCACGTGCTTAGACTCAGATCATGCTTCAGTGCGAGCTCGTATTTGCCTGCGTCTGACTGGACGTAAGAAAGACGCTGCAAGGAAATCTCTTAGGGTCCTGTTTAATGATAGCCAAGCTAAGAGTATATTTTAGGAACAACTAGGAAAACAGTTAGGAAGCCATGTAGGTGATGCCCACCCCGAGGCAGCATGGAATGATATCCGAAAAGCTGTGGAAACAGCAGTGACATCTACTAGTATGGTAAACCGTAAGGTTAGTGAGAGACACTGGATCTCAGCAGCATCTATCTCACTGATAGATGCTCGGAAACTTATTCCACCTGGCACTGAACATAATGAAGAGCGGAGTCAGCTTAAGTGCAAGCTGACAAGAAGTCTACGCAATGATCGTGAACAGTGGTGGGTAGAGAAAGCAAGAGAGATGGAAAAGGCAGCGGCAATAGGTAATAGCAGACAATTGTTCAGACTTGTTAAGGAAACCGGTATTAGGAAACCGACTGTTAGCGAAATAATCTCAGAGAAAGATGGACATATTATACGTTCTCAATCCAGGAGATTGGATCGATGGGCAGAACAATTTAGGGATCAGTTCAACTGGCCTTCAGCCACACTTCGGTTTCCCACGATCTCCAGTCAACATTAATGGCAAGTTAATGTAGGTCCTCCAACTATATAGGAAGTTGAAAAAGCCATAGGAAATCTGAAGCGAGGGAGAGCAGTAGGTCCTGACAGGTTTACTCCTGAGATTTTTAAGGATGGTGGTTCAGTAGTAGCACTGAGATTAACTGAGGTCTTGGGTAGAATTTGGGGACTGGACGTAATCTCATCTGACTGGTCTCAATCACTGGTTGTGCCAGTTTATAAGAAAGGACAAAAGTCCTCTTGTGACAATCACAAAGGAATCAGTTTGACAAATATAGTGTCTAAAATATTAGCTTCAATAATACTTCGACGCCTAATCAAAGCTCGTGAAGAGCAGACTAGAAAAATCAGGCTGGTTTTAGACCTGGACGTGGTTGTACAGACCACATATTCACACTACGTCAGGTTCTAGAACACAGACACACGTTCAGACGTCCCACAATCGTGGTATTTCTCGACCTTAAAGCAGCATTCGACTCTGTCGATCATAAGGTTCTATGGCAGTGTTTGTCACTGAAAGGAGTACCAAAGAAGTACATTAACCTTATAAAGGCTCTCTACTCGAGCACAACTGGTCGAGTGAGAGCTTACGGCGAACTGGTGGTGGTCGATGCGTGCTAATGAGCTGGAAGCAGCAGCTGCATCTGGTAACTACCGGAAGCTCTTCCAACTCATCCGAGCCACTGGCAGCAAGAAGTCTGGTGTGAGTGAAACAATCTGCGAGGATGATGGGATGCCAATCACTAACATCCATCGACGTCTTGGACGATGGGCAGAATTTTTCGAAGGGCAGTTCAACTGGCCTGCTGCTCCGGTAACATCGGTCAGACTGTCCTGCCCTCCATGGCCGGTGACGACTGATCCACCAAATGAGGAGGAAGTCCGCAAGGAACTCCAACTCTTGAAACGTTACAAATCACCTGGCCCAGATGACTTACCTCCGGCTCTTTTTAAAGATGGTGGTGACTTTTTGACTAAGGAATTGACGACGTTGTTTACAAAGGTTTGGGATCTAGAGAGTGTACCAACGTCATGGAATGAGTCGATAGTTGTCCCTATCTTTAAAAAGGGTTCACGTCGTTCTTGTAACAACTATCGGGGGATAAGTTTACTTCCGATTGCGTCCAAGCTATTGGCTTCCGTCATTCTTCGTAGGTTGTTCAAAACCCGAGAAAGATTGACTCGCGAGGAGCAGGCTGGGTTTCGTTCTGGTCGAGGATGTATTGATCATATCTTCACCCTCCGCCAAATGTTAGAACACCGCCATACTTTTCAAAGGCCAACAATCGTTGTGTTTCTTGACATCAGGGCTGCCTTCGATTCGTTGGATAGGACTGTTCTCTGGGATTGTCTATTGAAGAAGGGTGTGCCTGAGAAGTTTATTAACATCCTAAAAGCCCTGTATAAAAACACCTCAGGCAGAGTGAGGGCATACAACCACCTCTCTCCATTGTTCCATTCGAGCAGTGGGGTTAGGCAGGGTTGCCCAATCTCACCATTCCTCTTCAACTTTGCCATCGATGACATTCTGGAAACAGCTCTGATGAATGTAAGTAATGGTGGTGTGGATCTGTTGCCTGGAGAAAGACTTCTCGACCTTGAGTATGCGGACGATATTGTCTTACTGTGCGATAATGCCCAAGGCATGCAATCCGCACTTAATCAGTTGGCAATCAATGTCCGTAGGTATGGTATGTGCTTTGCACCTTCGAAGTGCAAAGTACTTCTACAAGACTGGCAGGATCCCAATCCTGTACTCACCCTGGATGGTGAGCAGATAGACGTAGTTGAGAAGTTCGTGTATCTGGGTAGCTGCATAAGTGCTGGTGGGGGTGTGAGTGATGAGATCAATGCACGAATAGTGAAAGCCAGAGCGGCTTATGCCAATCTGGGCCACCTTTGGCGCCTTCGTGATGTCAGTCTGGCTGTAAAAGGCCGGATCTACAACGCGTCGGTGAGAGCAGTTTTGCTCTATGCTTGTGAAACCTGGCCTCTCCGAGTTGAGGACGTTAGACGACTCTCTGTGTTTGATCATCGCTGTCTCCGAAGGATTGCTGACATTCAGTGGCAACACCATGTTAGTAATGCAGAGGTTCGGCATCGTGTGTTCGGGCACAGAGATGATAACTCAATTGGTGTCACCATCTTGAAACACCGACTTCGGTGGCTTGGACATGTTCTCCGAATGTCGTCCCAGAGAATTCCACGTCGTGCATTATTTGCCGACTCTGGGACTGGTTGGAAGAAGCGGAGAGGTGGTCAGTGCATGACATGGTGTCGTGGCATGAAAGAAAGCTGCAAAGGACTGGCTTGTGTTGGTCCTTCACGACTCCCTGGTTGGGGTCCGAGAGATGGTGCAACACAGTGGCTAGAGACGTTATCAGATATGGCTCAGAATAGAAGCCAGTGGCGATCCTGCTGTAACCTTCTTTTACTTTCTTCATAAAAAGTGGTTGTGTCTCCTTTACCTGAAAGATTTCTTCTGATTGTACCTCTTCGTCATTACTCTCTTTTTCTTTTGCGTTCCTTAGTTTTTTTTTTTCTTTTTCTTTCTACTTCTCTTCGAATTCCCATTGTTTTGTGTGGCGCATATATATTGGCGCTCTCTTGTACCAATATTTATGTGTTCAAATAAATAAATAAATAAATTCTTTGTGTTCTCCCAAAATCTAAACTTCTGAATTGTTCTTGTTCCCTTTTTATCCTTCCGAATTTATTTTACTGAATTATACTCGTTGAACAACATTTCCAAACCCTAATCTTTCCGATTACTGTTTATACTCTTAACGCCTCTATCACTACGGGATTTGAATCAACAACTGCATCTCTGTGCTAATGTGGTATGGCAACTCGAATTGATGTACGTACGTACGAAGTTCTACGTTGTTACTGACTGACGCGCATATATATTGGCGCTCTCTTGTACCAATATTCATGTGTCCAAATAAATAAATAAATAAACTGACTGACGATATGCATTAAGGTGCCCCTTTGTATCAGTATTTGTGTTCTAATAAATTAAAAAGGGCTGTTATAACGACTCAGTTGAGTTGTTTATATAAGAACACATGTCGTTTAGGGGGTTCTAGCGTGCCAAAGAGCTGATTTAGGAATCTCGACAGACCCAACACACATTGGGAGCTGACGATATCGACAAATGGGGATAAAAAACCTTTCGACGTTTTCCGAGTTACACTATATACCATATGATAAATCGCTTGTTTGTAAAAGGGTGAGCACATTGGGCGGCTGTGATAGACGCGATATACTACAGAAAAAATGGAGCATATATGTTGCTAAAACCACAATTTCGCACATATAACTCGGTGGAACTCTTGAACGAGTTTTATCAAAACGTTTTGGAACATCTTAATTAATTATCCCAAGTAGTTACATTAATCCGTTTTCAATTTTTAAGATAGGATTACATTTACTTTTGTTCACATAGCTGGTTGCCAATTTTGCGTAACTTTCAGTTTTTTAACAACGAAAGATTCAAGCATCATTGCTGTATAGACCAAGCTTTTGCCGTAAAGTGAAATCTAGCCATTTGAATACGTCTACATAACTGTTTTAAGGTAATTATTTGTCACACTACTTGATCTAATATCAGGCATCACTGTGAACCACAACTTTACGAATACTTAGAATATAGATGACCTGATACACCTGACCATCTGTTGAAACATTAAGCGACAGAAGGATTTTAGCCGATAGGGCAAACACGACAGCGAGGTTTCTCCTAGAAACTCTGAGTACTTCGACACCGAACAGCCTTGCCCTAAGGCGTCAATATGAAGACAATTCCGTCATATCCCCTTACCTCGAGAAGACTGTTGCCCGGACCGAGTTTAAAGATGAAAAATCAAAAACATACTTGGACTTAAGAATGAACCATACAAAGCTAGTCTGGCGAAATGAAATTTGGGGCATGTATGATACAAAAGTGTAAGGGGCGATATCACCGTGCTGCATTATACTGCTTGTAAACTTCTCCATCCCAATAGACAAATACGTCTTGATAGTGAGACTACATCTAAGAGGGTACCCTTCTATGGTATACCACGAAAAAACACATTTAGAAATACATAGGGACGTTCTTGTGAGGAATCTGTTAACTAGACATTTCAGTGCAGGCGGCAACAGTAACGAAACCTCCAGTTGATTTTTTCGAGGACCCAAAGGCTGTTAAACTTTTAAGGTCTAGTTACTCGACAATACCTTCTATTATTGACTAAATTATTTATTACTTCACATCCCAAGAGACAAGTGGTTTGCGCTGACAATAGACTCAATTCAACTGGAGAATACAGGTAGACTCTGTGATTGAGTGCAGTACTGGTTTAACTTACAACGATGTGTCGGAAATTAAACTTTTCTACACAATCCTAAGGCAGGTGATCAAGAAACTTTACCGTGATATTAATAACTTGAGACCGGATATATTATCACGAGTTAGCAAAGGAGTTTACACGTCAAATGAATCACTTACTCATGGGGCACGAATATTGTAATTACCCACTGAAACTTACTGTTAAGAATAGTAACGCATGTTTACTGATAATTTACTAACCAAACAATAAAGTAGGTAGAAACTGACACGGAACCCTGACCTTATATCCTTACGCGAAAAATCCTGACCTTTCTTATATGTTTCGAGCGTGCTGGCATGAACTGATACAGTTTTTCTAATCTAAATAGCTAAGGAGAGTCAAGATGTATATTATTGATTTGACTCCTTTATTTAAACTGACCGAAAAGAACTGAAAGCTATGTCTTGGAAAGATATAAAACCACCACAAAAGGTTTACTATCACGACATATTACCCAAATGCTTTTAAATTAAGAGTACCTATCATAAGGAATACATGCAGTAACAAAAAGACATGTTACCTTGATTTCAAATTCCGCAAGGACGCCGCAAATTCTTTCAAAATTTTAATATCCACATAATTCAAACCTCAACCTCTGTCCAGGAGGTTGGCGGAACATTAGGTTACTTCGTATCTGTACACTGGTTTTAAGAGAAATTTCTTTGAAACCCACAATGTTTTGGATGCTCGAAGAACTCTTGTTTAATTAGTTTCTAAGTTTGAAAGCGAACACCTAAGATACTTTCAGATTCAGATTTGTTTAGTAAGGACAGAAGACTCAGGGCCTATGTTATTCCCTTTCTGATATGCTTATGTGAGTGTACAGTCTCCTCTTGAAAGAGTCAATTGAAGGTTCGGACACCACTGCTTCGGGCAGCAGGTCCTAAGTATCGATGACTCGATGGGAGAACCTGTATGCCACCGGTATTTTGTTCGTTCTTAGCTTTTCTACGAGCCTGCTAGGTCCTCTGAGATGTCCCGATCTAGTGGGAAGAGAAAGAGAGAATAAGTTGGGTTTGAAGTCATTTTTGAGTATTCTGCACATCAAAATAAGATCCCCCCTTAGTCTGCGATAGGACAGAGTTAAAAGACTCAGCCTTTCAAGCCGCTCTTTGTATGGTAAACGCCAGAGTTCTGAAATTGTACGGGTGGCTGACCCCTGTACTTTTTCCAGGATATCCGAGCCACCTTTTGAACAAAGGCTTGCAGCCTGATCGCAGTTCTCAAGCTTAGTTCTCACTAAGGTTGTGCATACTGTGGTGAACATGGTAGTATCTAACTTAGTGAATGTTCGTTCTGAAGCCCAGAGGGTTATAAACCCTTTAGCTAAGACCTCCCAGCAATGGACTGTCATCTTAAGATTATGACTCACTGACACCCCTAGATCGTTAGGAGACCGGACCACGGGTACTGGCACTTTTTCTATGTTGTACCTATTAACATTTCTATCCACAAAGTACGTGTAGACGCACTTTGCCGCGTCATAGGCATCAGTCATTCTTCAGACTAGTTAATCATATTATTTAAGTCTGCCTGAAGAGCACATGCCTCTATGTTTCTGATCATTACTCGCCAGATTTTTATATCGTCAGCGTATAACAACATTGCGGACTTTACTATGCAGTTAAAAAGCAAAGGACCTAGGACGAAACCTTGAGGTACTCCACTAAGTAATGGACTCCAGATGGGGCACTTTAAATCTATTCTTGCTTTCTGTATACGACTTCCTGGGACATTCTTAAGCCATTTCAAAAGTAGTCCGGCAATGCCAATGTTTTTTAACTTCAATAGCAGTTTATTAGTTGGCACCATATCAGAAGACTTGCTGAAGTGTATGTAGACAACATCCACTGAGTTTCCGTTGTCTAGTGCCTATATCTAAAACTCCTTTGCTATAAGACGGTTTGTTGTTCGAATAAAACTATTTTCTGAAACCATGTCGTTCTCTGTCTACAAAATAATTGGTTTTCATAAATGCCATAATAGTCCGTTTGACTATTATTTCCAATATATTCTAACTAAAACGCTGGCGAGGCATACAGATCTGAAGTTAGGCTGCAGTTGCCCTGGTCCTCACTTACATATTGAAGTGAACAATGCATCCTTCCATACAACAGATAAGACACATTGTAAAAGTGATAAATTGAAAATAACGGTCAGGAGAGCAACGAAATATTATGCAATATGTATCAAGAAATATGGTTAGATAAAATAAGTCACATACTAGAATTGCATTCTATGTGCCTACTTAGTCGTCGTCCCACTCCTTCTCGTGTTTTCTTTTTCAGCTGTCCTCAAACAAACTGATCTAAGTTCAGGAATGGCACTCAAGTAACTTCATGAGATATATTCAGATAATAATTATGTAGGAAGAAAAAGGCACAATGAGGGGAACTCGTAAAATATATTAAGTATGCAATTGTTCAGATAGTGTTAATATGAGTAAACCCACGCACTTAACGTTTAAACAGCACCTGTTCAGATGCCTAACTAATATTAGCAGCAGGCTAATCAGTCAGGAATCTGAACATCTCTTACGTTACACAACACATCACATGGATTCGGACTGCATGTTGGACGTCGTGACGGTCAACAGTGTTAACATGAATTAACTGACTTCACTCCATGAACCGGCGTATGTGGCAGTAGTGCTATGATGAACTTCTCTAGCCCTTTCTTACAATACATTTCTTTATTGTGATCGAATTTGTTCTATGTATCCGTCAAAGTAGCTACAGTACTGGGAGATCACGAAAGGGTAATGTACTTCCGATATTAACTGTGAGGCATGACGTCGAAATAAGCTAGGAGGTCACATCATTCCAGTCTAAACAGAGTGGACCTCGATCACGTAACTAGATATCTACATTATTCATCTGCATACAATCTCAAAGCATTTCGAAACCGTACTTGTTTGCAGAACAAACAAAACCCTGAATTCTGTAAGTGGCAATGCATAAACAATAGTAATTCAAACGAAATAAAACAACATACAAGAATATTCTGTTAAGTTTGTTGGTTACCAAAGTTGACGATCATTTGAAGGTTTTAACTGGATCTTGCCCAAGATCTAGATTAAGAGTGAATAAATGTATTTCCGTGTAATTATCAACATATGCCACCAACACAAAAATAATATCTAAAAATTGAATGCATGAAACATCCGCATTGCATTGATTCAGTGAATTAATCATCATCAGTAACACAGTTTCAACGAGGAAATTACTACTGACCATCTACAGAGATTATAATTCAGACAACGGGTTGTTGGTTTATGAAGATACGAGATGTAATTGATCTACAACTGCATCAACTGGAATTCCAGTGTTTGGTCCGAACTCATTGCTAGAGAGCCAATGTTTGTTTGTTTGACCATACTGCATTTTTCTGTATAGCGTGCGAAGCGTTTTCAATTGACTCGCATTGAATTATATCCAAACACATAGTCTGTGGTCAATTTAGACAGTTCTAATTTAGGAAATAAAACAAATTATATCAAGAGTTTTGAATACCTCAAACAGTTCAGACTGTGCTGTACGGTCAAAGGTATATCCGGCAAAACATAACGTGCTAAACGGCAATGTGAATGGTCGACAAAAATAAGTAGTCAGTACCTGAGGGTCAATAAGAGTATTTTCAACAAAATAGGACCAAATGTCTACATGCAAGGATTCGAGTAACCGTTTCCAGAAATCGTTCAATGGTCAATGATGATAAACTGAACCATGCTATACTATTGAGTTTGGTCAAACACGACCTTATTGTCAGTAACCTGGCAACACGCAACAGTAAGATTAAGTGGTTCAGGTAAATCTTTAATGAAAGTTGGGTAATCGAAGTCCGGACAAAAATGTGGTCACAAAAGACCTTAGGAAAAGTAAAAATACAAGACAGGAGATAAGATCGTAGAATTATCATTACTGTTCAATAAAACACATTTGAGGTGTGTTCAGCGTATTATTTCCGTTACAGTCGATTTGAAGCAAACAAACGGACCAATAGAAGAATAATCAAGTAAGCGACACCAAATTTAATTCTGACAGCTCTCTAACTAATATAAATATCATAGATCATATGAAACCTCGAAAGGATGGATCAAAATTCTATTCAAATGATTTCTCTGATTACAGTAACCATTGAGACAATACTAAGGTCCACGTAAATTAGGGAAATGGTAAATAGAATGCCGAGTAATTGAGATAAAATAACAGACATAAAGTAGATGTTGTGGTAATGTTGGAATGGAAGTTGAAAATCAGGACTTCTTACAACAAATTCTAGTCAACTGCTTACATGTCTAGTCACACCACTCGTTCAATTTATACACCAGTTGATGCAAAATTCTCACACAAGTCATTAGAATGCAGGACGTTGGCAGAAAAGTGATGAAACCACTTGGTTATGAGTATTAGCAGACACAACCATAACGCACAATATACAAGGAAAATATAAATAATTCCAGTTGTATTAGTAATTGAGAGTTGACCATCAAGGTGACTAAATCCCTAATTCGCAGAAAGGAAATGTTTGTTTGACTTTTATTTGATCCGTTCAGTAGTCATAGGAAAGATTCAACACGCCATAATATGAACATCGCTTGACGAACGCCGACAGTTCAAACCTTTCTAGTAACACTCACTTTGACTTGAAATACTCAGCTAAGTAGCATCAGGGACGCATGATTTGTGCAAATCAGTTAAAGTGTTAGTAAAGATCAGATTAGTTTACTGCAACCAGAAACAAGTGATAGAAACAACGGTTGTAAGACTGATTGTTCGATGACAACTATAAATGCAACTGAGTGGTGAGTGTGACAACACCATCCAAAAACTACAAAATTCGTGACATTTTAACTGACCAACTGCTTTTCTGTTCCATGGTCGACAAATGACACAACGATTATTTATCACTCACCGTGTCAGCGACTACAGTCACAAACGAACACACGATTGCATATAACACGTTCAACAAAAACTCCATTAATGCACTGTATTAACATCTCATCAAATGTGATCACTCAGTCAGTTAGCTACCTAACTAATTGTAGTCAGAACTACTGTGAGACAATTACAACTCGTCAAACTCACTAACATTGATGCTATCAACATGACGACGAAAATGGCCGAATCTAACAACATGTGTACAATCTCTATCAGACACGACAACAACTACGAGGTAATCAGTAGCATGTGAAACGCCCAGTCAATGTGGAGGATATTGTGTAGGTGCCATCTAATGAGCATGAAATCGAGTTACTTGTTACCACATCAAACCTAAATCTAAGACAAAACACAGTCGAGACCTCCACATACACAGTGTGATCAGGTCATAGATGATGGAAGACGATAGAAAGTCGGTAATGTGGGGTTAAGTATATTTAATGGTTAGACAAATAAATAGAATAGTATAATTGGAGATGACATCGTGTATGTAGATGGTGATGATATGAAGAGAGAGTTGAGGAAATCGGTGGTGATGGGACATGATAAGTGTTCTGAGTCAGACACAGATCTATCTTTGCTCCATATTTGATCAATTTTATTGTCTACGGACTGAACGACGAATTCGTCGACACGAAACTCGATAGCCATTTCCGTATTTTCGTTTGCGACAACGCTGATGTCGGTAGTTCGGATGGTTACGATTGCGACGATCATAGTATCCACGGAGCAGTTGTGAGTTTAAACGGCGTGAATGTTTGTCACCCTCCAAGTGGAACTTATCTTCTTCGTCATCATCATCGTCGTCGTCATAGTCGATGTCGTAGTCGTCATATCCATCATCGTCATCATAATCATCATGATCATCCACCCCATTACCGATCCGGGAGATGTGCTTAGCGCCGTCTAAACCTACAGAACAAGAATGAATCACATTATTAGAGGAACGTTGAGGAACGCAATCTGTAAGTACACAACTCAATTGAACTCCATCTGAATGTGAATGTGGATGGTAGAACACAATTTGAACCACTTATCAACAGCACACTCGTTTACTGTAGGTCTATCCAGTGGGTAGTCGACTCCATGAACAGACGACTACTGATAATATTTGACCACTCATGTAAAACGAATGTAATCCGAAACAGTAGTTCATTGCAGTAACCACAATCAACTACTAATGCTGCGAAACACTTTGTCTCAGGGAATATTAAATTCAACTACACACTGGATGCTAGTTGTCTTCAACAAGTACCCTCATCTCGTCACCCATCTCTAGAGACATGAATCAGTCGATCACAATGGACATGTTCATGTACTAGGATGGACTGGGATATAGATGGACTGAAGTTGATGAGTTCACTGGACTTGTGCTTACCATCACGAGTTTCGGTGGAACACATAAACATACCTTGATTAGTTTGAACGGCAGGGTACAATGGTATTGGCTCGGCCAGCAGTTGTTCGAGCAGAAACACACTGAGTAGCGGTAGGAAGACGAGTTTCATGACAGTTCTGCAAGGAGAAGAGGGATGTAGATTTGTGAACAACAGTTGTGTGTTGCGTGATTTATTCAAGTGAACTGAGTATCATGTGTGTGGTGATGTGTTGTGTTTCGTCGTGTAGTACAGTGTTGTGTGGTGCAGTGCTCCGTGGTGTTGTAATGTGCTGTGTTTCAATATGGACGAAATACAATTCAGTACAAGTCGATAACTTACTTCACTCACTAATCGTCGTTCACTCGATCACTTCAATCGGAATACACCGTGTTCCACGTGTATTTATATGATGATAGAAATCTCGGAACATGGAAGGTCACAGTTGAAAATCACGCAACACAATCACTGATGCGTAAGATCTTGACCACTGTAACAGTCACGTTGTGCACATGTTCCACTGTGCTGCAGTGACACACAAATGTGACGATTGACAGTTGCTTAGGCTTTACGTAAGTAGGTTGTGATGAATAAATCCATGTTTCATGACAATCAACACTGATCACATGGACAATGTGTGGATCGCTTGATTTGAAGATAATTATGAGAAATGAGGTTGAATACATGAAGTGTACTAATCTTGGGATGAGACTGATGAATGAGGTGTTATTGAGTATCTCGGAGTGACGATCCGTCATTCGGCACTATGTGATTGGTGCATGTCGAGTGAATCTAAATGCAGTGGATAACATGTGACATGTTTTCACTATTGTGTCGAATCACTCTGGATTATTATTCTACGGAATATCGACCACGATACTTATGCTTATTTGGTACTATTGAGATAACTTTTCCTATCAGTTAGTCACATAATTCGTCTACAATATTTATTTTGATTACTTGTATTGTGGGGATGGTTGGAATTGATCATATAAATGTGGTATTAACTAAATACCTCTTGTGATTGAATTATCATACTCCATCCTCAATTTTTCATTACTATTGACGAAACACAAGGTTTGATGGTCAATCAAAAAATATCGTAAGCCATATGAAATACTATGAAATACCATGAGAGATTCATTCTGTTTTGTGCCTCGATGCTATGCGATCTACAAAATTGTCTTTTCTTTCGTGAGGTAAGACGTGTGAGGTATGAGTAGACGATTTGATTACGGATTCTAAATCACATCCTAGAACTTTCAATTGTGACTCGAATTGCATTCTATGTGCCTACTTAGTCGTCGGCTCACTCCTTCTCGTGTTTTCTTTTTCAGCTGTCCTCAAACAAACTGATCTAAGCTCAGGTATGGCACTCAAGTAACTTCATGAGATATCTTCAGATAACAATTATATAGAACGGAAAAGGCACAATGAGAATTATCTCGTAAAATATACTAAGTATACAATTGTTCATATCGTGTTTATATGCTATAACCCACGCATTTAATGTTTATACAGGACCTGTTCAGATCCCTACCTAACATTAAAAAATATATAATCGTGTATGATAAATCACTATAAACACTATTTTATATAGTATTCTTTACATTGTATTCGAATGCTATGATTCATTTAATTTCCCAAAATACCTGTTTTATTCGGTCAGTCTGTCATAGCTCCTGGTCAGTATTTTAACCGGAAAAGCTGTTTCACATATTTGGTGATGAAGCATCATCGTAATTCTAGACGGTAATAGTCTTTTAAACTACTTATTTCTGCACCCCCATCCCTAGATCGCGTTGCTTCAGAGGTATTCGAAAGAATACGACGATCTAGCAATGCAATTGTGCTTAATACACCGGACATACTGCACCGTAGAAAGCTGATAACTCGGTTGATTTCGATAATTTATGAATAGTAATGTAAAAGTTATTCCTGAGTCCATATGAACCCACTAATGTCCTTCACATTAGCAAACTGGGATTTTAATAGACTATGCAGCATCTGAGCTTTGAGAATTACATAATTCAAACAAAACAAACAAACTCTGTCTCCAATCTCTAGTGCTCGTGGATGCATTGGGCCTGTCGAACGTAAATTCACTGTGAAGGGTTCCAAAATGATTATCTATAAAGTTTGTGTTCAGCATCAACTTCCCAATCAGTTGCATGCATTTTCTAGACTGAAACATTTGCAATGCACTGCATTACATTTTAGAACTTCTTACTCCCGATCCATCTTATAAAGAAAGATGCGAAGCATGGAAACTGGATCTCTTGCAACCTGAACTAATTGGCTTTGATCCCACCTTACGTTTCGGGATTATACATGATGAAACCGTGGTACATTATGATACTTTAAAGTCTTTCAAAGACAGCAATAACGACATTTAGAATCTAGACACTAAACTGAAAGTTCCGAGATCATCAAGCAACTCAAAATTCTCTTCCTACAATGCGGGTTGCACTGATTCCTGGAATAGATTATGAAGGGACATCTCATCAAACAAGTCTTTCACAATTCAAATCGTCCTTAACCTGCCTCGAGGAACAATTTGGCGTTCTCTATATATTATGTGCAGCTTACTTAAGTCAGGCTACATCTAACTATGGGGCATCTTTCGAGATGGCTCCAGTAAGGCACGACAAAGTCAATCTAATCACAACCCGATGGAGCTTTCCAGAATATCACTGTCGTAAGCTTTCAGAAGACAATTGTATAAACTTATCACTTGATGATTTTCTGGATTATGGTGATGTTACATGTTAAACCAGAAACCATAAATACACCTGTTTACTTGTATGCTTCCCTCACTCACTCAATAAACTCTCTCTCTCTCTCTCTCTCTTCACATTCGAAATATTTATACCAGCAATCAAGAGATCGTGAAGTTGAGCCTCCAATCCGTCTGGAAAATCGCATTTGGCAGCCTGGTCCCGTAGTTCAAGTATGAAGTCTTTAACTTTCCAATCACTTTGTCGCGTCATCTTATGACGTTTTGACCTCTCTCTACATTCACAGCTAGCACACTGCACATGACTATGTAGTAACTTCTTGAGAGATCTATATGACAATGAAGTCGGTTTCTCTGGAAATTTCTGATTCTTTAGCAGGTTAATCAGTCAGGAATCTGAACATCTCTTACGTTACACAACACATCACATGGATTCGGACTGCATGTTGGACGTCGTGACGGTCAACAGTGTTAACATGAATTAACTGACTTCACTCCATGAACCGGCGTATGTGGCAGTAGTGCTATGATGAACTTCTCTAGCCCTTTCTTACAATACATTTCTTTATTGTGATCGAATTTGTTCTATGTATCCGTCAAAGTAGCTACAGTACTGGGAGATCACAAAAGGGTAATGTACTTCCGATATTAACTGTGAGGCATGACGTCGAAATAAGCTAGGAGGTCACATCATTCCAGTCTAAACAGAGTGGACCTCGATCACGTAACTAGATATCTACATTATTCATCTGCATACAATCTCAAAGCATTTCGAAACCGTACTTGTTTGCAGAACAAACAAAACCCTGAATTCTGTAAGTGGCAATGCATAAACAATAGTAATTCAAACGAAATAAAACAACATACAAGAATATTCTGTTAAGTTTGTTGGTTACCAAAGTTGACGATCATTTGAAGGTTTTAACTGGATCTTGCCCAAGATCTAGATTAAGAGTGAATAAATGTATTTCCGTGTAATTATCAACATATGCCACCAACACAAAAATAATATCTAAAAATTGAATGCATGAAACATCCGCATTGCATTGATTCAGTGAATTAATCATCATCAGTAACACAGTTTCAACGAGGAAATTACTACTGACCATCTACAGAGATTATAATTCAGACAACGGGTTGTTGGTTTATGAAGATACGAGATGTAATTGATCTACAACTGCATCAACTGGAATTCCAGTGTTTGGTCCGAACTCATTGCTAGAGAGCCAATGTTTGTTTGTTTGACCATACTGCATTTTTCTGTATAGCGTGCGAAGCGTTTTCAATTGACTCGCATTGAATTATATCCAAACACATAGTCTGTGGTCAATTTAGACAGTTCTAATTTAGGAAATAAAACAAATTATATCAAGAGTTTTGAATACCTCAAACAGTTCAGACTGTGCTGTACGGTCAAAGGTATATCCGGCAAAACATAACGTGCTAAACGGCAATGTGAATGGTCGACAAAAATAAGTAGTCAGTACCTGAGGGTCAATAAGAGTATTTTCAACAAAATAGGACCAAATGTCTACATGCAAGGATTCGAGTAACCGTTTCCAGAAATCGTTCAATGGTCAATGATGATAAACTGAACCATGCTATACTATTGAGTTTGGTCAAACACGACCTTATTGTCAGTAACCTGGCAACACGCAACAGTAAGATTAAGTGGTTCAGGTAAATCTTTAATGAAAGTTGGGTAATCGAAGTCCGGACAAAAATGTGGTCACAAAAGACCTTAGGAAAAGTAAAAATACAAGACAGGAGATAAGATCGTAGAATTATCATTACTGTTCAATAAAACACATTTGAGGTGTGTTCAGCGTATTATTTCCGTTACAGTCGATTTGAAGCAAACAAACGGACCAATAGAAGAATAATCAAGTAAGCGACACCAAATTTAATTCTGACAGCTCTCTAACTAATATAAATATCATAGATCATATGAAACCTCGAAAGGATGGATCAAAATTCTATTCAAATGATTTCTCTGATTACAGTAACCATTGAGACAATACTAAGGTCCACGTAAATTAGGGAAATGGTAAATAGAATGCCGAGTAATTGAGATAAAATAACAGACATAAAGTAGATGTTGTGGTAATGTTGGAATGGAAGTTGAAAATCAGGACTTCTTACAACAAATTCTAGTCAACTGCTTACATGTCTAGTCACACCACTCGTTCAATTTATACACCAGTTGATGCAAAATTCTCACACAAGTCATTAGAATGCAGGACGTTGGCAGAAAAGTGATGAAACCACTTGGTTATGAGTATTAGCAGACACAACCATAACGCACAATATACAAGGAAAATATAAATAATTCCAGTTGTATTAGTAATTGAGAGTTGACCATCAAGGTGATTAAATCCCTAATTCGCAGAAAGGAAATGTTTGTTTGACTTTTATTTGATCCGTTCAGTAGTCATAGGAAAGATTCAACACGCCATAATATGAACATCGCTTGACGAACGCCGACAGTTCAAACCTTTCTAGTAACACTCACTTTGACTTGAAATACTCAGCTAAGTAGCATCAGGGACGCATGATTTGTGCAAATCAGTTAAAGTGTTAGTAAAGATCAGATTAGTTTACTGCAACCAGAAACAAGTGATAGAAACAACGGTTGTAAGACTGATTGTTCGATGACAACTATAAATGCAACTGAGTGGTGAGTGTGACAACACCATCCAAAAACTACAAAATTCGTGACATTTTAACTGACCAACTGCTTTTCTGTTCCATGGTCGACAAATGACACAACGATTATTTATCACTCACCGTGTCAGCGACTACAGTCACAAACGAACACACGATTGCATATAACACGTTCAACAAAAACTCCATTAATGCACTGTATTAACATCTCATCAAATGTGATCACTCAGTCAGTTAGCTACCTAACTAATTGTAGTCAGAACTACTGTGAGACAATTACAACTCGTCAAACTCACTAACATTGATGCTATCAACATGACGACGAAAATGTCCGAATCTAACAACATGTGTACAATCTCTATCAGACACGACAACAACTACGAGGTAATCAGTAGCATGTGAAACGCCCAGTCAATGTGGAGGATATTGTGTAGGTGCCATCTAATGAGCATGAAATCGAGTTACTTGTTACCACATCAAACCTAAATCTAAGACAAAACACAGTCGAGACCTCCACATACACAGTGTGATCAGGTCATAGATGATGGAAGACGATAGAAAGTCGGTAATGTGGGGTTAAGTATATTTAATGGTTAGACAAATAAATAGAATAGTATAATTGGAGATGACATCGTGTATGTAGATGGTGATGATATGAAGAGAGAGTTGAGGAAATCGGTGGTGATGGGACATGATAAGTGTTCTGAGTCAGACACAGATCTATCTTTGCTCCATATTTGATCAATTTTATTGTCTACGGACTGAACGACGAATTCGTCGACACGAAACTCGATAGCCATTTCCGTATTTTCGTTTGCGACAACGCTGATGTCGGTAGTTCGGATGGTTACGATTGCGACGATCATAGTATCCACGGAGCAGTTGTGAGTTTAAACGGCGTGAATGTTTGTCACCCTCCAAGTGGAACTTATCTTCTTCGTCATCATCATCGTCGTCGTCATAGTCGATGTCGTAGTCGTCATATCCATCATCGTCATCATAATCATCATGATCATCCACCCCATTACCGATCCGGGAGATGTGCTTAGCGCCGTCTAAACCTACAGAACAAGAATGAATCACATTATTAGAGGAACGTTGAGGAACGCAATCTGTAAGTACACAACTCAATTGAACTCCATCTGAATGTGAATGTGGATGGTAGAACACAATTTGAACCACTTATCAACAGCACACTCGTTTACTGTAGGTCTATCCAGTGGGTAGTCGACTCCATGAACAGACGACTACTGATAATATTTGACCACTCATGTAAAACGAATGTAATCCGAAACAGTAGTTCATTGCAGTAACCACAATCAACTACTAATGCTGCGAAACACTTTGTCTCAGGGAATATTAAATTCAACTACACACTGGATGCTAGTTGTCTTCAACAAGTACCCTCATCTCGTCACCCATCTCTAGAGACATGAATCAGTCGATCACAATGGACATGTTCATGTACTAGGATGGACTGGGATATAGATGGACTGAAGTTGATGAGTTCACTGGACTTGTGCTTACCATCACGAGTTTCGGTGGAACACATAAACATACCTTGATTAGTTTGAACGGCAGGGTACAATGGTATTGGCTCGGCCAGCAGTTGTTCGAGCAGAAACACACTGAGTAGCGGTAGGAAGACGAGTTTCATGACAGTTCTGCAAGGAGAAGAGGGATGTAGATTTGTGAACAACAGTTGTGTGTTGCGTGATTTATTCAAGTGAACTGAGTATCATGTGTGTGGTGATGTGTTGTGTTTCGTCGTGTAGTACAGTGTTGTGTGGTGCAGTGCTCCGTGGTGTTGTAATGTGCTGTGTTTCAATATGGACGAAATACAATTCAGTACAAGTCGATAACTTACTTCACTCACTAATCGTCGTTCACTCGATCACTTCAATCGGAATACACCGTGTTCCACGTGTATTTATATGATGATAGAAATCTCGGAACATGGAAGGTCACAGTTGAAAATCACGCAACACAATCACTGATGCGTAAGATCTTGACCACTGTAACAGTCACGTTGTGCACATGTTCCACTGTGCTGCAGTGACACACAAATGTGACGATTGACAGTTGCTTAGGCTTTACGTAAGTAGGTTGTGATGAATAAATCCATGTTTCATGACAATCAACACTGATCACATGGACAATGTGTGGATCGCTTGATTTGAAGATAATTATGAGAAATGAGGTTGAATACATGAAGTGTACTAATCTTGGGATGAGACTGATGAATGAGGTGTTATTGAGTATCTCGGAGTGACGATCCGTCATTCGGCACTATGTGATTGGTGCATGTCGAGTGAATCTAAATGCAGTGGATAACATGTGACATGTTTTCACTATTGTGTCGAATCACTCTGGATTATTATTCTACGGAATATCGACCACGATACTTATGCTTATTTGGTACTATTGAGATAACTTTTCCTATCAGTTAGTCACATAATTCGTCTACAATATTTATTTTGATTACTTGTATTGTGGGGATGGTTGGAATTGATCATATAAATGTGGTATTAACTAAATACCTCTTGTGATTGAATTATCATACTCCATCCTCAATTTTTCATTACTATTGACGAAACACAAGGTTTGATGGTCAATCAAAAAATATCGTAAGCCATATGAAATACTATGAAATACCATGAGAGATTCATTCTGTTTTGTGCCTCGATGCTATGCGATCTACAAAATTGTCTTTTCTTTCGTGAGGTAAGACGTGTGAGGTATGAGTAGACGATTTGATTACGGATTCTAAATCACATCCTAGAACTTTCAATTGTGACTCGAATTGCATTCTATGTGCCTACTTAGTCGTCGGCTCACTCCTTCTCGTGTTTTCTTTTTCAGCTGTCCTCAAACAAACTGATCTAAGCTCAGGTATGGCACTCAAGTAACTTCATGAGATATCTTCAGATAACAATTATATAGAACGGAAAAGGCACAATGAGAATTATCTCGTAAAATATACTAAGTATACAATTGTTCATATCGTGTTTATATGCTATAACCCACGCATTTAATGTTTATACAGGACCTGTTCAGATCCCTACCTAACATTAAAAAATATATAATCGTGTATGATAAATCACTATAAACACTATTTTATATAGTATTCTTTACATTGTATTCGAATGCTATGATTCATTTAATTTCCCAAAATACCTGTTTTATTCGGTCAGTCTGTCATAGCTCCTGGTCAGTATTTTAACCGGAAAAGCTGTTTCACATATTTGGTGATGAAGCATCATCGTAATTCTAGACGGTAATAGTCTTTTAAACTACTTATTTCTGCACCCCCATCCCTAGATCGCGTTGCTTCAGAGGTATTCGAAAGAATACGACGATCTAGCAATGCAATTGTGCTTAATACACCGGACATACTGCACCGTAGAAAGCTGATAACTCGGTTGATTTCGATAATTTATGAATAGTAATGTAAAAGTTATTCCTGAGTCCATATGAACCCACTAATGTCCTTCACATTAGCAAACTGGGATTTTAATAGACTATGCAGCATCTGAGCTTTGAGAATTACATAATTCAAACAAAACAAACAAACTCTGTCTCCAATCTCTAGTGCTCGTGGATGCATTGGGCCTGTCGAACGTAAATTCACTGTGAAGGGTTCCAAAATGATTATCTATAAAGTTTGTGTTCAGCATCAACTTCCCAATCAGTTGCATGCATTTTCTAGACTGAAACATTTGCAATGCACTGCATTACATTTTAGAACTTCTTACTCCCGATCCATCTTATAAAGAAAGATGCGAAGCATGGAAACTGGATCTCTTGCAACCTGAACTAATTGGCTTTGATCCCACCTTACGTTTCGGGATTATACATGATGAAACCGTGGTACATTATGATACTTTAAAGTCTTTCAAAGACAGCAATAACGACATTTAGAATCTAGACACTAAACTGAAAGTTCCGAGATCATCAAGCAACTCAAAATTCTCTTCCTACAATGCGGGTTGCACTGATTCCTGGAATAGATTATGAAGGGACATCTCATCAAACAAGTCTTTCACAATTCAAATCGTCCTTAACCTGCCTCGAGGAACAATTTGGCGTTCTCTATATATTATGTGCAGCTTACTTAAGTCAGGCTACATCTAACTATGGGGCATCTTTCGAGATGGTTCCAGTAAGGCACGACAAAGTCAATCTAATCACAACCCGATGGAGCTTTCCAGAATATCACTGTCGTAAGCTTTCAGAAGACAATTGTATAAACTTATCACTTGATGATTTTCTGGATTATGGTGATGTTACATGTTAAACCAGAAACCATAAATACACCTGTTTACTTGTATGCTTCCCTCACTCACTCAATAAACTCTCTCTCTCTCTCTCTCTCTTCACATTCGAAATATTTATACCAGCAATCAAGAGATCGTGAAGTTGAGCCTCCAATCCGTCTGGAAAATCGCATTTGGCAGCCTGGTCCCGTAGTTCAAGTATGAAGTCTTTAACTTTCCAATCACTTTGTCGCGTCATCTTATGACGTTTTGACCTCTCTCTACATTCACAGCTAGCACACTGCACATGACTATGTAGTAACTTCTTGAGAGATCTATATGACAATGAAGTCGGTTTCTCTGGAAATTTCTGATTCTTTAGCAGGTTAATCAGTCAGGAATCTGAACATCTCTTACGTTACACAACACATCACATGGATTCGGACTGCATGTTGGACGTCGTGACGGTCAACAGTGTTAACATGAATTAACTGACTTCACTCCATGAACCGGCGTATGTGGCAGTAGTGCTATGATGAACTTCTCTAGCCCTTTCTTACAATACATTTCTTTATTGTGATCGAATTTGTTCTATGTATCCGTCAAAGTAGCTACAGTACTGGGAGATCACGAAAGGGTAATGTACTTCCGATATTAACTGTGAGGCATGACGTCGAAATAAGCTAGGAGGTCACATCATTCCAGTCTAAACAGAGTGGACCTCGATCACGTAACTAGATATCTACATTATTCATCTGCATACAATCTCAAAGCATTTCGAAACCGTACTTGTTTGCAGAACAAACAAAACCCTGAATTCTGTAAGTGGCAATGCATAAACAATAGTAATTCAAACGAAATAAAACAACATACAAGAATATTCTGTTAAGTTTGTTGGTTACCAAAGTTGACGATCATTTGAAGGTTTTAACTGGATCTTGCCCAAGATCTAGATTAAGAGTGAATAAATGTATTTCCGTGTAATTATCAACATATGCCACCAACACAAAAATAATATCTAAAAATTGAATGCATGAAACATCCGCATTGCATTGATTCAGTGAATTAATCATCATCAGTAACACAGTTTCAACGAGGAAATTACTACTGACCATCTACAGAGATTATAATTCAGACAACGGGTTGTTGGTTTATGAAGATACGAGATGTAATTGATCTACAACTGCATCAACTGGAATTCCAGTGTTTGGTCCGAACTCATTGCTAGAGAGCCAATGTTTGTTTGTTTGACCATACTGCATTTTTCTGTATAGCGTGCGAAGCGTTTTCAATTGACTCGCATTGAATTATATCCAAACACATAGTCTGTGGTCAATTTAGACAGTTCTAATTTAGGAAATAAAACAAATTATATCAAGAGTTTTGAATACCTCAAACAGTTCAGACTGTGCTGTACGGTCAAAGGTATATCCGGCAAAACATAACGTGCTAAACGGCAATGTGAATGGTCGACAAAAATAAGTAGTCAGTACCTGAGGGTCAATAAGAGTATTTTCAACAAAATAGGACCAAATGTCTACATGCAAGGATTCGAGTAACCGTTTCCAGAAATCGTTCAATGGTCAATGATGATAAACTGAACCATGCTATACTATTGAGTTTGGTCAAACACGACCTTATTGTCAGTAACCTGGCAACACGCAACAGTAAGATTAAGTGGTTCAGGTAAATCTTTAATGAAAGTTGGGTAATCGAAGTCCGGACAAAAATGTGGTCACAAAAGACCTTAGGAAAAGTAAAAATACAAGACAGGAGATAAGATCGTAGAATTATCATTACTGTTCAATAAAACACATTTGAGGTGTGTTCAGCGTATTATTTCCGTTACAGTCGATTTGAAGCAAACAAACGGACCAATAGAAGAATAATCAAGTAAGCGACACCAAATTTAATTCTGACAGTTCTCTAACTAATATAAATATCATAGATCATATGAAACCTCGAAAGGATGGATCAAAATTCTATTCAAATGATTTCTCTGATTACAGTGACCATTGAGACAATACTAAGGTCCACGTAAATTAGGGAAATGGTAAATAGAATGCCGAGTAATTGAGATAAAATAACAGACATAAAGTAGATGTTGTGGTAATGTTGGAATGGAAGTTGAAAATCAGGACTTCTTACAACAAATTCTAGTCAACTGCTTACATGTCTAGTCACACCACTCGTTCAATTTATACACCAGTTGATGCAAAATTCTCACACAAGTCATTAGAATGCAGGACGTTGGCAGAAAAGTGATGAAACCACTTGGTTATGAGTATTAGCAGACACAACCATAACGCACAATATACAAGGAAAATATAAATAATTCCAGTTGTATTAGTAATTGAGAGTTGACCATCAAGGTGACTAAATCCCTAATTCGCAGAAAGGAAATGTTTGTTTGACTTTTATTTGATCCGTTCAGTAGTCATAGGAAAGATTCAACACGCCATAATATGAACATCGCTTGACGAACGCCGACAGTTCAAACCTTTCTAGTAACACTCACTTTGACTTGAAATACTCAGCTAAGTAGCATGAGGGACGCATGATTTGTGCAAATCAGTTAAAGTGTTAGTAAAGATCAGATTAGTTTACTGCAACCAGAAACAAGTGATAGAAACAACGGTTGTAAGACTGATTGTTCGATGACAACTATAAATGCAACTGAGTGGTGAGTGTGACAACACCATCCAAAAACTACAAAATTCGTGACATTTTAACTGACCAACTGCTTTTCTGTTCCATGGTCGACAAATGACACAACGATTATTTATCACTCACCGTGTCAGCGACTACAGTCACAAACGAACACACGATTGCATATAACACGTTCAACAAAAACTCCATTAATGCACTGTATTAACATCTCATCAAATGTGATCACTCAGTCAGTTAGCTACCTAACTAATTGTAGTCAGAACTACTGTGAGACAATTACAACTCGTCAAACTCACTAACATTGATGCTATCAACATGACGACGAAAATGTCCGAATCTAACAACATGTGTACAATCTCTATCAGACACGACAACAACTACGAGGTAATCAGTAGCATGTGAAACGCCCAGTCAATGTGGAGGATATTGTGTAGGTGCCATCTAATGAGCATGAAATCGAGTTACTTGTTACCACATCAAACCTAAATCTAAGACAAAACACAGTCGAGACCTCCACATACACAGTGTGATCAGGTCATAGATGATGGAAGACGATAGAAAGTCGGTAATGTGGGGTTAAGTATATTTAATGGTTAGACAAATAAGTAGAATAGTATAATTGGAGATGACATCGTGTATGTAGATGGTGATGATATGAAGAGAGAGTTGAGGAAATCGGTGGTGATGGGACATGATAAGTGTTCTGAGTCAGACACAGATCTATCTTTGCTCCATATTTGATCAATTTTATTGTCTACGGACTGAACGACGAATTCGTCGACACGAAACTCGATAGCCATTTCCGTATTTTCGTTTGCGACAACGCTGATGTCGGTAGTTCGGATGGTTACGATTGCGACGATCATAGTATCCACGGAGCAGTTGTGAGTTTAAACGGCGTGAATGTTTGTCACCCTCCAAGTGGAACTTATCTTCTTCGTCATCATCATCGTCGTCGTCATAGTCGATGTCGTAGTCGTCATATCCATCATCGTCATCATAATCATCATGATCATCCACCCCATTACCGATCCGGGAGATGTGCTTAGCGCCGTCTAAACCTACAGAACAAGAATGAATCACATTATTAGAGGAACGTTGAGGAACGCAATCTGTAAGTACACAACTCAATTGAACTCCATCTGAATGTGAATGTGGATGGTAGAACACAATTTGAACCACTTATCAACAGCACACTCGTTTACTGTAGGTCTATCCAGTGGGTAGTCGACTCCATGAACAGACGACTACTGATAATATTTGACCACTCATGTAAAACGAATGTAATCCGAAACAGTAGTTCATTGCAGTAACCACAATCAACTACTAATGCTGCGAAACACTTTGTCTCAGGGAATATTAAATTCAACTACACACTGGATGCTAGTTGTCTTCAACAAGTACCCTCATCTCGTCACCCATCTCTAGAGACATGAATCAGTCGATCACAATGGACATGTTCATGTACTAGGATGGACTGGGATATAGATGGACTGAAGTTGATGAGTTCACTGGACTTGTGCTTACCATCACGAGTTTCGGTGGAACACATAAACATACCTTGATTAGTTTGAACGGCAGGGTACAATGGTATTGGCTCGGCCAGCAGTTGTTCGAGCAGAAACACACTGAGTAGCGGTAGGAAGACGAGTTTCATGACAGTTCTGCAAGGAGAAGAGGGATGTAGATTTGTGAACAACAGTTGTGTGTTGCGTGATTTATTCAAGTGAACTGAGTATCATGTGTGTGGTGATGTGTTGTGTTTCGTCGTGTAGTACAGTGTTGTGTGGTGCAGTGCTCCGTGGTGTTGTAATGTGCTGTGTTTCAATATGGACGAAATACAATTCAGTACAAGTCGATAACTTACTTCACTCACTAATCGTCGTTCACTCGATCACTTCAATCGGAATACACCGTGTTCCACGTGTATTTATATGATGATAGAAATCTCGGAACATGGAAGGTCACAGTTGAAAATCACGCAACACAATCACTGATGCGTAAGATCTTGACCACTGTAACAGTCACGTTGTGCACATGTTCCACTGTGCTGCAGTGACACACAAATGTGACGATTGACAGTTGCTTAGGCTTTACGTAAGTAGGTTGTGATGAATAAATCCATGTTTCATGACAATCAACACTGATCACATGGACAATGTGTGGATCGCTTGATTTGAAGATAATTATGAGAAATGAGGTTGAATACATGAAGTGTACTAATCTTGGGATGAGACTGATGAATGAGGTGTTATTGAGTATCTCGGAGTGACGATCCGTCATTCGGCACTATGTGATTGGTGCATGTCGAGTGAATCTAAATGCAGTGGATAACATGTGACATGTTTTCACTATTGTGTCGAATCACTCTGGATTATTATTCTACGGAATATCGACCACGATACTTATGCTTATTTGGTACTATTGAGATAACTTTTCCTATCAGTTAGTCACATAATTCGTCTACAATATTTATTTTGATTACTTGTATTGTGGGGATGGTTGGAATTGATCATATAAATGTGGTATTAACTAAATACCTCTTGTGATTGAATTATCATACTCCATCCTCAATTTTTCATTACTATTGACGAAACACAAGGTTTGATGGTCAATCAAAAAATATCGTAAGCCATATGAAATACTATGAAATACCATGAGAGATTCATTCTGTTTTGTGCCTCGATGCTATGCGATCTACAAAATTGTCTTTTCTTTCGTGAGGTAAGACGTGTGAGGTATGAGTAGACGATTTGATTACGGATTCTAAATCACATCCTAGAACTTTCAATTGTGACTCGAATTGCATTCTATGTGCCTACTTAGTCGTCGGCTCACTCCTTCTCGTGTTTTCTTTTTCAGCTGTCCTCAAACAAACTGATCTAAGCTCAGGTATGGCACTCAAGTAACTTCATGAGATATCTTCAGATAACAATTATATAGAACGGAAAAGGCACAATGAGAATTATCTCGTAAAATATACTAAGTATACAATTGTTCATATCGTGTTTATATGCTATAACCCACGCATTTAATGTTTATACAGGACCTGTTCAGATCCCTACCTAACATTAAAAAATATATAATCGTGTATGATAAATCACTATAAACACTATTTTATATAGTATTCTTTACATTGTATTCGAATGCTATGATTCATTTAATTTCCCAAAATACCTGTTTTATTCGGTCAGTCTGTCATAGCTCCTGGTCAGTATTTTAACCGGAAAAGCTGTTTCACATATTTGGTGATGAAGCATCATCGTAATTCTAGACGGTAATAGTCTTTTAAACTACTTATTTCTGCACCCCCATCCCTAGATCGCGTTGCTTCAGAGGTATTCGAAAGAATACGACGATCTAGCAATGCAATTGTGCTTAATACACCGGACATACTGCACCGTAGAAAGCTGATAACTCGGTTGATTTCGATAATTTATGAATAGTAATGTAAAAGTTATTCCTGAGTCCATATGAACCCACTAATGTCCTTCACATTAGCAAACTGGGATTTTAATAGACTATGCAGCATCTGAGCTTTGAGAATTACATAATTCAAACAAAACAAACAAACTCTGTCTCCAGTCTCTAGTGCTCGTGGATGCATTGGGCCTGTCGAACGTAAATTCACTGTGAAGGGTTCCAAAATGATTATCTATAAAGTTTGTGTTCAGCATCAACTTCCCAATCAGTTGCATGCATTTTCTAGACTGAAACATTTGCAATGCACTGCATTACATTTTAGAACTTCTTACTCCCGATCCATCTTATAAAGAAAGATGCGAAGCATGGAAACTGGATCTCTTGCAACCTGAACTAATTGGCTTTGATCCCACCTTACGTTTCGGGATTATACATGATGAAACCGTGGTACATTATGATACTTTAAAGTCTTTCAAAGACAGCAATAACGACATTTAGAATCTAGACACTAAACTGAAAGTTCCGAGATCATCAAGCAACTCAAAATTCTCTTCCTACAATGCGGGTTGCACTGATTCCTGGAATAGATTATGAAGGGACATCTCATCAAACAAGTCTTTCACAATTCAAATCGTCCTTAACCTGCCTCGAGGAACAATTTGGCGTTCTCTATATATTATGTGCAGCTTACTTAAGTCAGGCTACATCTAACTATGGGGCATCTTTCGAGATGGCTCCAGTAAGGCACGACAAAGTCAATCTAATCACAACCCGATGGAGCTTTCCAGAATATCACTGTCGTAAGCTTTCAGAAGACAATTGTATAAACTTATCACTTGATGATTTTCTGGATTATGGTGATGTTACATGTTAAACCAGAAACCATAAATACACCTGTTTACTTGTATGCTTCCCTCACTCACTCAATAAACTCTCTCTCTCTCTCTCTCTCTCTTCACATTCGAAATATTTATACCAGCAATCAAGAGATCGTGAAGTTGAGCCTCCAATCCGTCTGGAAAATCGCATTTGGCAGCCTGGTCCCGTAGTTCAAGTATGAAGTCTTTAACTTTCCAATCACTTTGTCGCGTCATCTTATGACGTTTTGACCTCTCTCTACATTCACAGCTAGCACACTGCACATGACTATGTAGTAACTTCTTGAGAGATCTATATGACAATGAAGTCGGTTTCTCGGGGAATTTCTGATTCTTTAGCAGGTTAATCAGTCAGGAATCTGAACATCTCTTACGTTACACAACACATCACATGGATTCGGACTGCATGTTGGACGTCGTGACGGTCAACAGTGTTAACATGAATTAACTGACTTCACTCCATGAACCGGCGTATGTGGCAGTAGTGCTATGATGAACTTCTCTAGCCCTTTCTTACAATACATTTCTTTATTGTGATCGAATTTGTTCTATGTATCCGTCAAAGTAGCTACAGTACTGGGAGATCACGAAAGGGTAATGTACTTCCGATATTAACTGTGAGGCATGACGTCGAAATAAGCTAGGAGGTCACATCATTCCAGTCTAAACAGAGTGGACCTCGATCACGTAACTAGATATCTACATTATTCATCTGCATACAATCTCAAAGCATTTCGAAACCGTACTTGTTTGCAGAACAAACAAAACCCTGAATTCTGTAAGTGGCAATGCATAAACAATAGTAATTCAAACGAAATAAAACAACATACAAGAATATTCTGTTAAGTTTGTTGGTTACCAAAGTTGACGATCATTTGAAGGTTTTAACTGGATCTTGCCCAAGATCTAGATTAAGAGTGAATAAATGTATTTCCGTGTAATTATCAACATATGCCACCAACACAAAAATAATATCTAAAAATTGAATGCATGAAACATCCGCATTGCATTGATTCAGTGAATTAATCATCATCAGTAACACAGTTTCAACGAGGAAATTACTACTGACCATCTACAGAGATTATAATTCAGACAACGGGTTGTTGGTTTATGAAGATACGAGATGTAATTGATCTACAACTGCATCAACTGGAATTCCAGTGTTTGGTCCGAACTCATTGCTAGAGAGCCAATGTTTGTTTGTTTGACCATACTGCATTTTTCTGTATAGCGTGCGAAGCGTTTTCAATTGACTCGCATTGAATTATATCCAAACACATAGTCTGTGGTCAATTTAGACAGTTCTAATTTAGGAAATAAAACAAATTATATCAAGAGTTTTGAATACCTCAAACAGTTCAGACTGTGCTGTACGGTCAAAGGTATATCCGGCAAAACATAACGTGCTAAACGGCAATGTGAATGGTCGACAAAAATAAGTAGTCAGTACCTGAGGGTCAATAAGAGTATTTTCAACAAAATAGGACCAAATGTCTACATGCAAGGATTCGAGTAACCGTTTCCAGAAATCGTTCAATGGTCAATGATGATAAACTGAACCATGCTATACTATTGAGTTTGGTCAAACACGACCTTATTGTCAGTAACCTGGCAACACGCAACAGTAAGATTAAGTGGTTCAGGTAAATCTTTAATGAAAGTTGGGTAATCGAAGTCCGGACAAAAATGTGGTCACAAAAGACCTTAGGAAAAGTAAAAATACAAGACAGGAGATAAGATCGTAGAATTATCATTACTGTTCAATAAAACACATTTGAGGTGTGTTCAGCGTATTATTTCCGTTACAGTCGATTTGAAGCAAACAAACGGACCAATAGAAGAATAATCAAGTAAGCGACACCAAATTTAATTCTGACAGTTCTCTAACTAATATAAATATCATAGATCATATGAAACCTCGAAAGGATGGATCAAAATTCTATTCAAATGATTTCTCTGATTACAGTAACCATTGAGACAATACTAAGGTCCACGTAAATTAGGGAAATGGTAAATAGAATGCCGAGTAATTGAGATAAAATAACAGACATAAAGTAGATGTTGTGGTAATGTTGGAATGGAAGTTGAAAATCAGGACTTCTTACAACAAATTCTAGTCAACTGCTTACATGTCTAGTCACACCACTCGTTCAATTTATACACCAGTTGATGCAAAATTCTCACACAAGTCATTAGAATGCAGGACGTTGGCAGAAAAGTGATGAAACCACTTGGTTATGAGTATTAGCAGACACAACCATAACGCACAATATACAAGGAAAATATAAATAATTCCAGTTGTATTAGTAATTGAGAGTTGACCATCAAGGTGACTAAATCCCTAATTCGCAGAAAGGAAATGTTTGTTTGACTTTTATTTGATCCGTTCAGTAGTCATAGGAAAGATTCAACACGCCATAATATGAACATCGCTTGACGAACGCCGACAGTTCAAACCTTTCTAGTAACACTCACTTTGACTTGAAATACTCAGCTAAGTAGCATCAGGGACGCATGATTTGTGCAAATCAGTTAAAGTGTTAGTAAAGATCAGATTAGTTTACTGCAACCAGAAACAAGTGATAGAAACAACGGTTGTAAGACTGATTGTTCGATGACAACTATAAATGCAACTGAGTGGTGAGTGTGACAACACCATCCAAAAACTACAAAATTCGTGACATTTTAACTGACCAACTGCTTTTCTGTTCCATGGTCGACAAATGACACAACGATTATTTATCACTCACCGTGTCAGCGACTACAGTCACAAACGAACACACGATTGCATATAACACGTTCAACAAAAACTCCATTAATGCACTGTATTAACATCTCATCAAATGTGATCACTCAGTCAGTTAGCTACCTAACTAATTGTAGTCAGAACTACTGTGAGACAATTACAACTCGTCAAACTCACTAACATTGATGCTATCAACATGACGACGAAAATGTCCGAATCTAACAACATGTGTACAATCTCTATCAGACACGACAACAACTACGAGGTAATCAGTAGCATGTGAAACGCCCAGTCAATGTGGAGGATATTGTGTAGGTGCCATCTAATGAGCATGAAATCGAGTTACTTGTTACCACATCAAACCTAAATCTAAGACAAAACACAGTCGAGACCTCCACATACACAGTGTGATCAGGTCATAGATGATGGAAGACGATAGAAAGTCGGTAATGTGGGGTTAAGTATATTTAATGGTTAGACAAATAAGTAGAATAGTATAATTGGAGATGACATCGTGTATGTAGATGGTGATGATATGAAGAGAGAGTTGAGGAAATCGGTGGTGATGGGACATGATAAGTGTTCTGAGTCAGACACAGATCTATCTTTGCTCCATATTTGATCAATTTTATTGTCTACGGACTGAACGACGAATTCGTCGACACGAAACTCGATAGCCATTTCCGTATTTTCGTTTGCGACAACGCTGATGTCGGTAGTTCGGATGGTTACGATTGCGACGATCATAGTATCCACGGAGCAGTTGTGAGTTTAAACGGCGTGAATGTTTGTCACCCTCCAAGTGGAACTTATCTTCTTCGTCATCATCATCGTCGTCGTCATAGTCGATGTCGTAGTCGTCATATCCATCATCGTCATCATAATCATCATGATCATCCACCCCATTACCGATCCGGGAGATGTGCTTAGCGCCGTCTAAACCTACAGAACAAGAATGAATCACATTATTAGAGGAACGTTGAGGAACGCAATCTGTAAGTACACAACTCAATTGAACTCCATCTGAATGTGAATGTGGATGGTAGAACACAATTTGAACCACTTATCAACAGCACACTCGTTTACTGTAGGTCTATCCAGTGGGTAGTCGACTCCATGAACAGACGACTACTGATAATATTTGACCACTCATGTAAAACGAATGTAATCCGAAACAGTAGTTCATTGCAGTAACCACAATCAACTACTAATGCTGCGAAACACTTTGTCTCAGGGAATATTAAATTCAACTACACACTGGATGCTAGTTGTCTTCAACAAGTACCCTCATCTCGTCACCCATCTCTAGAGACATGAATCAGTCGATCACAATGGACATGTTCATGTACTAGGATGGACTGGGATATAGATGGACTGAAGTTGATGAGTTCACTGGACTTGTGCTTACCATCACGAGTTTCGGTGGAACACATAAACATACCTTGATTAGTTTGAACGGCAGGGTACAATGGTATTGGCTCGGCCAGCAGTTGTTCGAGCAGAAACACACTGAGTAGCGGTAGGAAGACGAGTTTCATGACAGTTCTGCAAGGAGAAGAGGGATGTAGATTTGTGAACAACAGTTGTGTGTTGCGTGATTTATTCAAGTGAACTGAGTATCATGTGTGTGGTGATGTGTTGTGTTTCGTCGTGTAGTACAGTGTTGTGTGGTGCAGTGCTCCGTGGTGTTGTAATGTGCTGTGTTTCAATATGGACGAAATACAATTCAGTACAAGTCGATAACTTACTTCACTCACTAATCGTCGTTCACTCGATCACTTCAATCGGAATACACCGTGTTCCACGTGTATTTATATGATGATAGAAATCTCGGAACATGGAAGGTCACAGTTGAAAATCACGCAACACAATCACTGATGCGTAAGATCTTGACCACTGTAACAGTCACGTTGTGCACATGTTCCACTGTGCTGCAGTGACACACAAATGTGACGATTGACAGTTGCTTAGGCTTTACGTAAGTAGGTTGTGATGAATAAATCCATGTTTCATGACAATCAACACTGATCACATGGACAATGTGTGGATCGCTTGATTTGAAGATAATTATGAGAAATGAGGTTGAATACATGAAGTGTACTAATCTTGGGATGAGACTGATGAATGAGGTGTTATTGAGTATCTCGGAGTGACGATCCGTCATTCGGCACTATGTGATTGGTGCATGTCGAGTGAATCTAAATGCAGTGGATAACATGTGACATGTTTTCACTATTGTGTCGAATCACTCTGGATTATTATTCTACGGAATATCGACCACGATACTTATGCTTATTTGGTACTATTGAGATAACTTTTCCTATCAGTTAGTCACATAATTCGTCTACAATATTTATTTTGATTACTTGTATTGTGGGGATGGTTGGAATTGATCATATAAATGTGGTATTAACTAAATACCTCTTGTGATTGAATTATCATACTCCATCCTCAATTTTTCATTACTATTGACGAAACACAAGGTTTGATGGTCAATCAAAAAATATCGTAAGCCATATGAAATACTATGAAATACCATGAGAGATTCATTCTGTTTTGTGCCTCGATGCTATGCGATCTACAAAATTGTCTTTTCTTTCGTGAGGTAAGACGTGTGAGGTATGAGTAGACGATTTGATTACGGATTCTAAATCACATCCTAGAACTTTCAATTGTGACTCGAATTGCATTCTATGTGCCTACTTAGTCGTCGGCTCACTCCTTCTCGTGTTTTCTTTTTCAGCTGTCCTCAAACAAACTGATCTAAGCTCAGGTATGGCACTCAAGTAACTTCATGAGATATCTTCAGATAACAATTATATAGAACGGAAAAGGCACAATGAGAATTATCTCATAAAATATACTAAGTATACAATTGTTCATATCGTGTTTATATGCTATAACCCACGCATTTAATGTTTATACAGGACCTGTTCAATTCCCTATCTAATATTGAAATTTATATAGTAGTGTATGATAAGTCACTACAAACACTATTTTATATAGTATCCTTTACATTGTATTCGAATGCTATGATTGATTTAATTTCCAAATATACCTGTTTTATTCGGTCAGTCTGTCATAGCTCGTGGTCACTATTTTAACCGGAAAATCTGTTTCATATATTTGGTCATGAAGCATCATCGTAATTCCAGACGGTAATAATCTTTTAAACTACTTATTTCTGCATCCTCTTCCCTCCTATTTTTAACCAGTGCGGGCTTGCAGTTTATATATGTATCACATTCCGTATCCGCTTTGAATTTCTGGTACTAATTATCGACAGTTCAGGATTACTTTATTATATATGGCTATCTCTCAGTGTAATACATGTGTTAAGATTTACACAATGTGCACATTATTGTTCTCTTTTGTCTCCATACATGTACCGACATGCATACTGCATCTGCACTGCAATCTTCCTGCCATTTCGCCCTATTGTTAGTGACATCTTCACTGATTCTCACGACACATGTACCCTTGTTTCAAACACCGGTTTTGACTTCAAAATTATCTTCAGCCCTCGGCACTGATTTTTCACCCAGATAACGCATTTCAAACTCATGTCATTGCAGCACCCATTTATAGTAACTGTGAAATAGCTAACAAGAGAGTCATAACATTTATACAACTGTCCACACGCTGAACGTCAATATATTTAAACCTTGAAAGCCATCGCGAATATGTTTAAAAACTATCGATTCTCCCAAAATTGTGAAGGGAGTAAAACAAATCACAAACCTTGGAATTAAACATCTTCAACATGCTACACACACGTCAAGAATATTGAGTCGCATACATACACAAGATAGCCATGTTGGTCAGGTTCTCGAAATGTCATGACCAATAGCAATCAGGAAATGTTTTTGTATTTCCGCCGGTAAATATATTACAAACGATGACAAAGTTACTGATTCTACTTCCTCTTACAGCGCAATTTTTACCTTAACCCATCCTACGAATATTCATGGAACTACCGATTGTTATCTGTACTCTAACCTGCTTCATCATAATACCTCCCAGTTTCTTATCCCTTCGTTCAATGCCCGCTCTCTGTCCAATAAAATTACTCTTCTCAAAACCCTTTTATTCCTTGTAAAACCAACCATTGTCCTTGTAATGGAAACGCGGTGCAAATCATTCGTGTCCGGTCACTCCTTGCACGTAGTTAACTGCGTCTTCTTTTGAACCGTTAGACCTCGTGGAGTAGGGGGCGGGTCAATTATGCATGTCCTTTCGGATAATCAGGCACATAAATCTGAGAATGAATGTCTTGATGCTATGTGCGACCACTCCATTTAATGTAAATAGTGGGTCGCAAAATTAACAACTGATGGAATGCATATACAGACCACCTCATGCGTATACTAACTTTGCTAAATTACTAGTAAACCAGTTTTTCATTACTTCGCACCAACTGAATAATATACGTGAATTATAATTGCAAACAACACAGACTCGATTTAAGTTCACTTTAGTCTTTAATTTTTTATGAGTGATCATGGAGTCATATTGAGTATTATTCATTATCTCAACACTATAGAGTTGAACGCTAAAGCTGCAACAATGTGCCAGAGCAGGCAGTTCGACCAACAAACCTGGGGGAGCACTGAAAAGTTTATCCGATACTTACCATGAGAATCTCATTTCACTACAAATAATATTGACGCTGCGTTTTTCCATTTATACTACCATCTGACATATTAACTTGACTGCATTGCTCTAATTATTACCCATATGGCTTATAGCGTTAATAGGGGTCAGAATACTCTAAAACCATCAATAGAAAGCTTAGAATATTGAAAAACCGCTACCGCAAGTATCATGACGTGTATCCACTTCAGAGTATGGGCAACATGATCGACAAAAATTATTCATCTAAACTCAAATAGCTTATGACCTTAGAAAATAAAGCCCTAAGAAGTAAAAGCCCAGAGTTACCAATAATAAGGCTTTTCAAATCTCATGTGAAATCTAATTCTCTTGGCACAACCAAGTTCTTCGTAGTTAAGGGTAGCATTGTTGACGACCCTAATACTATTTGTGGACGATTCAGCCAGCATTTCTCACAATGCTACAACACTACCACCACTAAGTTTCCAATGTTGACATCTAAACATTTATACAAATTTGATCTCACGTCCACCAACATCAAGCAGGCCATAGCTGCCCTAAAAAAGTAAAAATAATGACATTGACGATGGATTATAATGATCAGTCAAATACCTTGAGTACCTTCTGAAACAACCACTACTTTATTTTAGAAGAGTGAAAAGCTTTGAGCGTCAGTGGAATATCAGCAACAGTCGAGGTAGTTAGTCTTCACTTTATATTTTTGAGTATTTCCAAAGATGACATGTTTTTTGGATCGTTGGGAAACCGGATCCAGATTCTGGAGTTGGGTTTTTGTGGTGTTTGTATAGACTAAAGATTATTTTGTACTTGTTAAATGCTTGTTTTCGAATTTCAAATACAGTACATTCGTTCGTGTTTATCTAGTACTTTTTGATCCAATTCCGTTATTTCTGCGATTCTTTGTTTGTACTATAATTCAAATACTCCCACTTATCATAATTTCTCCATATGGATTAACGAATAAACAGTCGTCAGTATGTGCATGCATAAGGCCAAGACTTCCGGATGTTTCGTCAGAAAACCGCTGTAGGGCTTGTTCATTTTATTTTATAGTAATGATAATAATGTATTCTCAAATAACAGTTTGTTACATGGGGCATGCCAGTTTACAGGCAAGATCAAATTGTTACAAATTATACAATATCCACTGTAGTAAATTACTCAGCACGGTTGATAATTTATAAGATATGAATGTAGATGGTTGTAGTCAGTATAACAGATGGCGAGCTTCATGAAAGCGGCATTGCGACGTGCAACTGGTGGTCAAGGATAGATCCATTGAAGGTGGGAGCTTCTAGAAATCGCAATCTTATATCGCTTTGGAATATCTGAGGCTTTAAAGATGGTGCAGGATGAAGTCACCCGTTCCATATCTTAAGGGGGCTGAAAAAGAGAGCAGGTAAAAGAAAGGGCGAGAGGCAGAGCAGCCAATGTTCATGAAAGAAAATTTAAAGTATGGCTACTCAATCTAATTTTCTTTTATTAGAGTATTTACTAAGCAAGAGCATTCTAATAGGTTAAAGAAGATAAGTATGAGCAATGTATAAGTGAATAAGCAGCTGACAAACGGAGGTGGTTCAGAAAGGGGCTGAGAGTATGGGACTATGTGTAGTTATAAAATATAGTGCTAAAAACAATATTGTGATACACAATTGGCTATCTCCCTTTTTTCGAAGCTATTGGAACTTCTTCATGTATATATTAGTTGCTTTTTTATAGATTTTATAGGGTCTTGAGTAGGCTTCGTATTTTAGTGAATTGTCTAGTTTGTTTTTAATAGGATTACTGGGTAGGAAGTGAAACCAACTCAACGTTCTAAACACGATTTAATGATGTATTTTGCATGACAAATCAGCATCAATACCATAAGTTTGTGACATCCCACTAGACCATAAGGAGCCGTAATCAAACAAAATGTTCTGCCCTACAGACATGGGTGTATTGAAGTTATCTCTCCACCATCATGTTTGCTGGTCAGTACTGCCACCCTCCCTCCTTTTGTGACGTTAGGCTCTCTTACATTTGTGGTAAGTATGAATATTGCTTCAATCAAAGTCGATGGTTAGAATATACTGTCTCTACTAGTTCCATGTTACAAGCAAATCAGATAGTTAAAGAATTTGTATTATGGGTCAGATGTCCATTTAGTGTATCACACTGCTATGAAGATAACTAATGGTTTAAAGAAAGTAATGACTAATAGCAAATCAAGGGATATGAAAGAGTATATAATTGTAAAAAAACTTTTTGTATAAGAAAAATAAAACATTGAGCAACTCACAAGACTATATGACCAATTTTGAGCTTTGTTTGATCGGACTTAGTAGATCACCATCCATAAGATTGGTGAGTTATGTCTACTTGCAATAGAAAAACAAAGGCATGACACTTGGGAAGAATAATGTATATTCAACCTGTAGAGAGATCAGGGAACTGAAAGTGAGGGTTAGGAGCATAGGGGCATGATTAATAAACAATGAATAATAGGAAAGGATAAGCCATATATTCTGTGATTTGGTTATATATATGTTCTGTAATTAAGTTATATTCCTATTAATAACAGTCGGGCTCGTTATATTCTTGTTGTTCCTAGATATCAGGTGGTTTATAATGAAGTGCATTATTGGTGGGCGTGAGTTCAAGGAAAGGTTGAAGCTCTTTAGAGTCTAGAAACAGGGTTATTAGCCTTTTGAATCTGGTAACTGTGTCAAAGTTCCGAATAGGCATTGGCAGCCTGTTCCACAATAAACTATACCGTACTGTAAAAAACGTACAACGCATTTTTTTTGGTGTTTTACGGTAAGTAATGTATATGCGTTGTTTCTAAGTCTATAGGCTGGGTCGTCGGTCATATTCGGACAGGAGGTTAGAAAGGAAAGCCCATATATCGCTTTTTAGAGAAATATTAAATTGTTCTTTAGCATATGGTGTCATAAAGGTTCTAAAGAGAAGTGCTTACATCTATCTGTGTAGTCGAGATTCAAGTTACGTCCTAGTAGTTGACGTGTGAAACGTCTTTGAACATCTTCTACTCTTATCTTGTCTGCGATATTCATATTAGAGAAGACAAAAGAGCAGTATTCAAGGAAGGGCCGTACACATGTTTTGTAGAGAGTAAGCTTAGCCTCTGTTGTGAAAAAATTCTCATTATGAAACCAATTAGCCGTCTAGATTTAGAAATAATAGAGGAGGCATGTTCTTCAAAGTTCAGGTTTCCTGTGTAATCAATTCTTAAATCGTGTACTGATTCGAGTCTTTGGACTCTACTTTTATCTAAGTAAAGTTGTGGTTTATAAGGATGCTTTCCATAGTGCATGATCCCGCACTTGTTGAAGTTAAATGGTAATTGCCATTTTTCACTCCATATAGTTAAGTTATTGAGGTCCTTTTGGATCTGATATACACTTTCGCTTAGTGTCTCAGGCTTATAGCTGTATACTATTTTGAGGTCATCAGCATATAAGTATGGTTTCCCAAATTCCATGGTGTTACATATATCGTTTATATAAATAAGAAATAAAAGTGGACTAATACGCTTCCCTGGATGACTCCACTGCTGATTGGTCTAGGTGTCGAGAGACAGTCGTTGTACTTAACCATCTGTTTACGTTCTGTTAAGAACGAAGCAAACCATGAGTACGTGGACTCTTTATTCTGAAAGACTTTAGTTTGACGAGTAGCCTTTTGTGTGGGACCTTATCAAAGGCTTTCTTAAAGTCTAAGAATAGGACTGATACAAGGAGTCCGCTGTCTCGTTTCAGAGTTATATCATTCAGGTAGTCTACTAGGCACGTATCGCATGGTCTGGACCTAGGAAATCCATGCTGGGAGGTCTAGATGAGATTATTAGTAAATAGATGTTGGACTACAGCCGCCTTAACTACTTTTCCCATCACTCTGGAGACCACTAAAGTTATGTTTATGGGCCGGTAATTTTCAACGTTTACTTCAGGTCCTGTTTTAATTTTGGGAATAGTGTAGTTTTCCAGGCAGTAGGGTAACACGCTGAGGAGAGTGATATCGCGAATAGTTTGAGATGCAAAACACACATATCATCACCTCCACGTTTTAGCATGCTAGATGGAATACCATCTGGTCCATCAGTGTAGGAGTGTTTCAATGTACTGATTGCTTTGGAGGTATTTTGTACACTGAATTCTACATCAGTAATTTCACAGGGAGTTACTGGGATTGGTTCTGAATCATTAAATGGTTTTTCGTTAGTTAGTGAGAAACAAAAATGTTCACTAAATAATTCTGTGATAAGTTTAGGATCTTCGTATACTTGTTTGCCTTCAAAGAATATACTCCCTCTTGATTTAGAGCGTTTAAGTTTATTTTGGAGTATTAAAGTGAGTGCAGAAGAGTTATTATTAAGTTCAACTGCACGTTTTTCCTGTGCTACTGCTTTTTGTTTACTTATTGCCTCTGTTCGGACAAGTATTTCTGTATTCGTTACTAAAGAGGAAAAGTCATTTAAGTTGTGGAATCGAGTACAATGTCTTTGAATACGTCTTCTTGTACTGACCGGTATACAGAGATCTTTGGAGAACGTAGGTTTATAGTATTCTAAAGGTGCGATGTTGTTGATGATACTTTTGATGTTGTGATAAAATATATTGGTTAATGTGTCGGTATTGTTTGAGGTAAAGAAAGTTCTCCAATCAGTGCTTCTTAGGTAATTGTGGAAGTTATTCCAATCAACCTTGCGACAGTTTCTACGAAGTGTTACGGTTTTACTTCTATCGGTTGTGGTTTTTACATTAAGGCTGCATATGACAATGTTATGATCACTACCTGGGAACGTTTTTCCAATATACAAAGTATTGGGGATGAGGCCACTGGTAAAGACTAAGTCTAAGATGTTTTGATGTCCGGTAGGGCTATTGACATACTGAGTCCATTGTCCAAGCTCTAGACATTCAATAAATGATTCATAACGTCTCGGCGCTTTGACTGGCAGCCAAGAAATTTCGGGCATATTGAAGTCACCACAAATGAGCTTGCCTGTGAATGAGAGGGATGATGCTAGTGTGAATACCTCCGATAATACTGCTATTTCATCTATTGATGCGTTAGGTTGACAATAAACACAGCCGAGCAGTAAGGTAACGGAATTCGACGGCTTTAATACAATCCACACCGAACCCTTCAGTTTGTTTAGTTCAGGCATATCACATAGCAGTGAGTTTAGGCTAGAGTGAGCGTAAATAAGGCATCCTCCGCCTCGTCCGTTCAATCTATCGCTTCTACATAGAAAATGGTTATCAAGAGATATACTTCGGTCGGGAATATTACTGTTAGTCCATGCTTCAGATATCATAATAAGTGATGGTTGATATATGGATACAAACAGGGCTAAATCCGTCTTTTTGTTGCAGATCGATCGTGCGTTGATAAGACATATATTAAGCAAGTGGCCTACTAAGTTAAAATGGGTGAGAGTATCTCGGATAAAGTCGTCGTAACCCTCGCGGATGTGAGATGAGTTTGATGTGAGGGATTGGATGTTCTTCATTAGCTCGGTATTTTGATAGCTAGACTTAGTGGTAGATGTATCGAATGATCTAGTGAAGTTGATTGGGTAGTTTACTCAAGACGAAAGGGTGGGAGTACTCTCTGATGGAAACTGTACTGAAGAAACAAGTTTATGTTTTGCATGTGGTTTGAAATAACTTGGGCTATATGCTTCAACATAGGTGTCACTAGGGTTCGTATTCCAAAAAAATCTTGTACATGCCTATTGTGAAGTGTATGGTTATTTACAAAATAGTCTTGGTGGTTGGGCTCGTAGTCTCTGTTATAGCTATTCACGTTAGCGTGAGAGGGGTCTGTTGCGCGTAACTGGAAGGAGTTGCGACTGTTACTATACATAGGAGCCGTTTCTTTGTGATGCTTTGGTACTAAAGGGTGTGAAAAGTTTTCTTTCTGAGAGTAATTACAGTTGTGATCCTGGAGAATGTAGATAGGGATGATGATGGAAGCCTTAAAGATATCGTTTGCAACCATGGGGGCTCAGTTTCAATCATATGTTTAGCAATAGAGGATGATGGATGTTTATCCCCTGCTTTTATTGGGTCACTTGATTGTATTTGTTTCTGCAGCCATTTGGGTACATGTTAACAGGTCACGAGATTGATCTAGATTCAGCTTTTGTAGTGTTGTATAAAAGTGTAAAAGGGCGTATACTAAGGTTTATTGAAGCCTTAGCCATACGAAAATTCAACCCTACTTTGTGTGTTCAAAAACAGTTTGTTCTTATCTTAACCCTATACTGGTAATATTGACTTATTATCCAGAGTGAGTTGGTTTTGCTTTGTGTTCACATTATTATTATTATTACCCTTATCATTATCCTTATCCTTACCCCGTTTCCTGTCTAGTTGACCTTTTGTTTTTTATATCTCAATGCTCTTAACAAGTATATGTGTGACCAAATTGTTCGGAATGTATTGCGCTAATATATCACATAGTCCTGATAATCTTCGTCTTCTAATATCATTATCGAAATTTATCAAAGGGACTAATTGTTTTAATATATTTCAGTAATAACATCCCTTGTGTTGTACAGCCTTCAAAGCATCTGTAGTACCTTGATACGTCAATGGGGTATTCTGCCCAAGGTGCTGACTACGAGGTGTGACTTCGACGTTAGCTAGTTCGTCACACGATTCACGTCTAACTCGAGTAGGCCTCCAATCATTTCGACATAGATCATCTACGTTGGTGATGCACAGTGTCAACACTATTAAAAATTATTTGTTTCTCGCTGTCTGGGAGCTGATCTTCATTTTAGTGGGATTCTATGGTTACTTATCAACCGTCTACGGTCATTGTAAATCCTTAGAATATAAGTGAGGTTGATACAGAGTTCTCTACCTTCAAAGCTAGACTGTTCCAAAGATTCCTAGTGTTTTGAAGCATCGTCTATAAGTGCAGTAGGTTTAACGTACCTGATAAACGATCGTGGTAGTATCTTCGTTATTGTGAAGAAATGATGAGGAGAGTCGGTCACGCCATGCTTGTGATAATGAGCTTCTGAATGGGAGAACCAGACTTATCCAGCTAGCGTGGCATTCTTTATAGAGTGAAAGAAAAGAGATCCTAATTATTGCAGGGTTTATTGCGTTTTTGGACAAAAAGATGAACAGATATATCAATACGCGATAAATGATCGAAGAACACAGGAATTTTACAATATAAAATACATGTAAACGTGACAATGGACAAACTAACAGTTTACGGTATGATATTCGTAACTACATTGACGTTCACTGATGAAATTTCACAGGCACGTAATATTTTTCGACGGCTTTTTTCAAAACGTCATCCTGAACAAAAATATTCAGATCGGTAAATCAAGAAGTCAAGAATGATGGGATATGATGATATATTTGTAAATGGTCAATGTATCAGAGTGCACGCGACCCAAGCTTGTTTTTTGTCACAAGAGATAAACAGTATGGCGTATAAAAGCGTGAGTTCATGTGGATGTTTATCCGCGAGGCCTCATTTGGGGGCGTGTCCAGTAAAACTAATAATGATGACTTCACTGTCCAAGATTTACGAAGTTATTTTGAGATTTACTCACCACTGCAGAGGTGATTATCGATGTAGTTACATATAAACTTTGCTTTGATCTCGAAGAGGTACTGATATTGAAGGTAGCTACTGAGAAAATAGCACCTAAAGTGATCTTCAATATTAGATCCGCAGTAAGCGTTAAAAACAGTATTACCAAGGAAAGCTGTGAGCATAATAAATTCCTTGCTTGATTTGCAAATAAGAAGATAATAAAGGGATTCGGAGACGCGATGTTGGATGTAGTTTTTCTTAAGGATGAGTAAAAAGACATTACGTTTGTTTAAATCCTTGAAGAAAACCTGAAAGTCACGAATTGCTTGTAAACTTTTCAAAAGGCATAACTTGTTATCAATCTCAAAAATAGTTCATGGACTTCAAGATTACTGATGAGCCTGAACCTATATGAAGCATCACGGATTAAAAATCGTGCAGGTCAGTATTTTACACTTTATGCGCTCGTTTTTCGAATTTTCTTATGCATATAAGTACCGTAGGTTCGAAGTAATTTTTAGGTTTTTGACTTATGATTATTTTTTGAAATTCTGAGATCAAGAATCAAATTTCAGCTTATAAGGAGCCTCAAATGTTGACGCTTGTCTTATCGAAGTGGTAGATATGCTGTAAATGTTTCGTAGGAGCGATTATCACAGCAAATTATTTGCTTCAACTTTTTTAGTGCATGCAGTGATAAAAGTGTTCATACGGCGTCAAGTGAACCACATAAATACTAGGAATGATTTGCGCTTGATAAAACGTTATTCGATAGTTAGGTTTCTACTTCATTTTTACACTGATAACCTCGACTTACACAATTTATTAACATACTGTAAATTAAAATGAGATGGATAGATCTGTTAAAATTCACAGTATATGTATTTAAGATTGTTGGTACAATAAAACTAGTAGCCTGAAATGAATAGTGTGTAATGTCAACTTACATAAACTTGATGGTCCACTAAGCTTATGTGATTATTATTCGGATTAAATAAAAAAGCATTGTGTAACAGAAATAATACAGTAGCTACAAATAAAACAAAATCCCTGATTTTAGAATACTTAATGGATAGAATGGCAAAATTGAAGTAAAGGATGATGAAAATCGGTGATCGCTAATCGAGTTCTTTGTGCACTTGAAATATTAGTGATAATGTTAACCATAAAAACATATTTGTCTTCGCCTCACTGAGCTTTCCGCTATACTTCAAATACACGCAGAGAACCTTTAACGCAAATGTCTGCTCAGAACGTTTCAATATGGCGAGAATTCCCATTTTGACATATGGTAGATAAATAAGGAACGAATTAAGCGAAGAAGGAACGATTACACTAAGGCTGTATGGCCTGCCAAGAATACGTAAAAGTGGCTTGCCCCTTCGACCATTTTTAGATATGAATAACTCAGCCTATCATAACATAACGAAATGGTTGGTGCGAATTCTCAAACCATTACACAACGAAATTGTTAAGCATATTGTCAAGGATTCCCTTGAATTTGTTGAGAATGTGAAAAGTCTATCGGTCAAGAATAACTTTATGATATCATCAGATGTATCATCCTTATTTACTAAAATTCCACTACTTTTAATGGTGGATTTTATTCGCAATGAATCAACAGTTAGGCGTATAGAAACCACCATTCCCACATCCACAATAAAACAGTTAATTCTTAGATGGACGATGACTATCCAATTCTGATTTGACAACGAACACTATAAACAACTAGATGGGGTAGCCATTAGGTCACCATAGGGCCCTCTACTGGCAGACATTTTTCTTGCGAAACTTGAAAATGAACCACTTAAAAACACAATTAGCCATTTAACATGTTATTTTTGCTACATAGACGATACTTTCGTAGTATTAGAAAGAGAACATGGAAAGGACAACTTACCTAAAATATTTAATAACATCCATCAATTAATTTCACATCAGAGGAAGAACAGAACAAAAGCATGTCATTTCTAGATGTCCAATTAACTAGACGAGCAGATGAAACTTTAAAAAGAGGGTTACACAGAAATTCTGCAACAGGACAATAAACTCATTTCTATAATGCAATACCAATCAGATACGAAAGGAACTTGATGACGATCCTGACTTATCGTACCAGAATGTTTTGTTCTGATAACACTATTGTATATGGATTGGTTAATATATGTAACATGTTTAGTTAGAATGGGTACCCTATGAAATTCATCGACAGACACATGAAGGAAATGAAAAGAAGGACAAAGATACCCACCGTTCCTAAGAAAGTAATGTTAATAAAATTACAATTTCTAGATGATACTACTGAAGAAATTGTTACTCGGAGATTACGAAAAGCGGTACAAAAAACATTTAATGCAGTCAGACCGTGTTATCTACTACAACCACCACAAAATAGGAACGACCGATAAAGACGGATTGGCTGAACTTGCAAAATCCATGTGTATTTATCAATTCAACTGCTCCTGCGGAGCTAGTTATATATGGTGCACAATTCGGCAAGTTCGTCATCATATAACAGAGCACCATTCGTCGTGATTGAGCCAAGGACAAGTAAGAGTGATTAAGAATTCTATTCTTGCTCACTTGATTGACACAGGTCATCAAGTTGAACTGAACAAAGCTTTTAAAGTTATCTACCATATTCCATCAAATTTGCCACATGGTTTACGATTGCGTTTTTTGCACAGTACTGAAGCCATCACAATCCATGTTCACAAACCTAACCTTTGCATGATAAAGAAGTTTGTTCAACCACTTTCGCTACATTGCCATCGATATAGGGACGCTTGTAGCAAAACTATTTTCATACTTTTTCCATTTTGTTTTTTGAACTTTGTATTTTCTTATTTTTTCTCAACATTCATCCCTTGATTCTTACATAACTACTATTCAACTGACCAATCATTAAAATATTCTGTTCCTTTTTCTTTTTTATATATTATGCAACATAGCAACTTCTTGATTTTCGAGTAATTACTTTGAATATTAATAATCCTTTTACTTCCAACTACTCTATGTTAATTAAAATCGAAATATCATTATGTAATTATTACGTAACATATCCACTCGATGAGTATTGTGTCATCATTGTAAATGGTATAGATATATTAGTGTAGAGCCATGATGAAAAACCAAAATCGTTCCTTCTTTATTTACCGAATGTCAAAATAGGAATTTTCACCATCTAAAAAGATGTGTGAGTGGTGATAGCGATATTTTAATAAATTAGCTTTAAGTCATGAAAATACAAGGGTGACTATTACATTTTCAACTTATTCCGCTCTATATTGAAATGGCAGATTTTGTTATTTTATTTGAACACATAAATATTGGTACAAGGGGGCACCAGTTATATATACGCCACACAAAGCAATGATGATGGAAAGAGAAAAAAGAAGGTAAGGTGAGTATAAGAAAAAAAATAACAATGACGACCACAGATTAGTGTAAGGTAGTGTAATAATAATAATAATAATGGGGGAAACGGAAAGATACAATCAGGAGAATCCCTTCAGTTAGGCAAGACACAACCACTTTTTATGAGGAGAGTAAAAGAAGGTTACAGCAGAGTCGCCATGGGCTTCTATTCTGAGCCATATCTGATAAAGTCTCTAGCCGCTGCGTCTTACCATCTCTCAGACCCCAGCCAGGGAGTCGTGAAGGACTAGCAGAAGCAAGCCCTTTGCAGCTTTCTTTCCTACCCCTGACACCATGTCATACACTGACCACCTCTCCGCTTCTTCCAACCAGTCCCAGAGTCGGCAAATAATGCACGACGTGGAATTCTCTGGGACGACATTCGTAGAACATCTCCAAGCCACCTAAGTCGGTGTTTCAAGATGGTGACATCGATTGCATTATCATCTCTGTGCCCAAACACACGATACCGAACCTCTGCATTACTGACATGCTGTTGCCACTGAATTTCAGCAATCCTTCAGAGACAAAGATGATCAAAAGCAGAGAGTCGTCTAACATCCTCAACTTGGAGAGGCCAGGTTTCATTTGTAACTTATAATGCGCATGTTGAAAGTGTTGTAATCTCTGAGCTAGGCGAAATGTTTGTAAAGCTCTTGTCATTTTGCACGATACTACTAGCAAACAATCCAAAGTTAAGTGAGCGACTGGAATTTATCCATAATTGACCAACAGTTTGTTCTATTGACCTGAAATCTTATTGGTTGTTATTCATAGTAGTTTTGTCTCCACTTATATGCTTCTTTTAGTCACTTTTGTTTCCGACTCAAACTCTGGCGTTATCTTCGTCATTACTTACCCTTGTTAACTAACAAATTTGGTTTGATTCTTATGTGTCCATTGACTGATACCTGAATGAAGTGCCAGGCTTCCACGAATTTCTTGACTTTCGCGGTGTTTATTCCATTCAATATTCCGGAATTTTCCCAGTGGGACTCATGTCTGCAAATCTCAACATGGATTAATCTGAGTGAAGCTATATCGTATCATTTTGTAGCCAACTGATATTCAAGCAGACGCAGACAAAAAGGGCAGCTTTTTTTTCCCTATATAGTGTTTATTGCAGTTGCTGGCACTTAATTTTTAGTTGACGTTTGGTTTGTCGTTTGTTTGTGGGGATTTGTTTGGCCTATAAGCTACACCTGTTACTAGCGGTTTTAATGATTTGTTTGTAATATTAAAGACCATCTTTATATGGGGCGAAACTATTTGTTTGCTGATGTTTGTCGTTGATTGTGCATTTAACCGTCGGTATTTTAAGGCTCTTTTGATGAAATTTTGGAGACAGTTAAGTTCTAAAAAATATATCTACTAAATGTTTTCTGTAACGTTAGTGCTATAATGTGTTTTTATGCTTTTAAAAAGTGCTTGTTGATTTATCTAGCCTGCAGTTGACCAGGGTAACTCAAGCGGTTGGACAAATGAATTTTGTTCTGAACTCTTTATCCAAATGGCTATTATGTCAGACATTTGAAGGGCTCCTACTCTGACAGATTTAAGCGATATGTTAATGTGAACAACTAATTCATACTAGCTGTATGACGCAGTCATATTAAATGGACTGTAGAATATGTTAAACAATTATAACTACACTTCTGCTTAGCCCTCCTGGAAAATAATTATAGGCACAAAATGCGAATTCTTTAAAGGTCTGTCAACATAGCTTGCTTCACAACAGTAGTTAGATTTGAAAATGCAAAACAGGCTGTCAGCTGTAGAAAATTCATCCATTAGTCATAAAATCTCTATTTGATGAGTAGAAAGTGTTTATAGTAATTTTAATGCCTTGAATGCCCTTTGAATTATTTTGCGTAACCTCAACGCTCACTCGCAAACATGTATCGTATATACAGTCATTTTTATATTGTTATTTATGATTCTTTACGCCTTATTTTCATAGTTGTGGGTTGTTTATTAACGTCTTCAAAAACTCGCTTTCCCTTGGAGTGTCGTGCAAGTCGTTCGATTTTTTCGTAACTGTATTCGGAAAGCGAATTGCTTTCATTCTATGGTGAAAATATTTTCCAGACTTTTTTTGATAATGTAGAAGAACAAAACCTAGAAAGTATTTGTGTTGGTCAGTCCGGGTACTTTTCATTGTTTAGGTTCGTTTTTTATAGTTCGTCTACTCTCTTCTCATTAAAACATCTAGAAAGGCTACTTTATCTCCATTTTTCTCTCATGTGAATTTAATAGATCGGCTAACTTCACTAGCTGTTTGTTGAAGACCAAGCAAAATTAGTCAGCTATTTTCTTTACAATGGAATATTATTGTAAGCTGAAGTTTCTGAATGGCTTTATTTCACTAGTGACCTAAAACCCTTTTTATTTAGAAAAGGTTCTATAACACTAGGTGTCATTTGAATAGTTGATGTTTTAACATGCAAGTTCCCTGTAGTACCATGCAGTGATTCTCAACATATAAATGATCTGATGTTTCATTTATCGATACTTATAAACTTTGTAAGTTCACTTCTTTGGGAGGGGGAAAATTATTTCAGAGTTTTTTTCATTCTTACACAACTAACTTTATAAGGGATTTATCTATGATATAGATGTAGAAATCTAGGCATCAAATACTTACTTTGCCTCATTTTTATATGATTTCTGTTTTTATTTTATTTATTTTATTTTAACACATAGACATTGGTACAAGGAGACGCCACACAAATCTCATTCGACATGTATGAGGGCTGTGATATTGCACGGGTGTCCAAACCAAAGCTGGCGATTTTCTTAGGGGGCCACTCCCCGGGCCTTCGACTTAAAGGTCTGATCCACAAGGCAGTGGAGCATCGTGAGGAGATGCAGTCCCATGAAAGCCGCTGACCAACAATTGGTTCATACACCATTTGTTCCCTCAGGATACTGGAGCCCATGTGCACCATTGGTTTGGAATCCCATTAAAGCGCTGGACATTCCCCTTTCGTCCTCTCATTTTCGTAAACAACACTGTGGCCACGAGAAGGTAGTGAGTAGGACTTGCCTGGCAGAGGGGCTATATACGCGTGGCCATATGAGAGCAATTGGAGAGGGGGAGCGAACTCTCCCCGCACTCGGCCGTATCAAAGCATTGTACAGCAATCATGTATGTCATTAGACGTGTCAGCTAACATAAGTGAAACAAACGTAATTATAGAAGTTCATTGGATAAAAGTAGTCCTATAATCAAAAAATAATATCAACTAACAAATTAAAAATACTTCTAAAATGATCTAAATAACCATGAAATAGCCGGTTATTCTTTCAAAATTTACGTTTTGGTGTTTTAACTTACGGAATATTTTTATTTCTATCAATAAGGCATATTTGAAGGTAGATTAAACTGTTTTAATATTAACATTCACAAGTTAATTGTATAACAAAATCATTAAAAAATTTACTGTATACATCATTCCCAAGAGTAACAGAATAGGTTTCATTTAATTTATCACTTTATATATTATCTTACTTTCTTTAAGGCTTTTCAGGTTCCATAACTCATGTCACATTCTAAGCCACAAGAGCACTATAATGAATCTAAGGCGATTAATAAAAGAAACAATCTAAATGAACATCTTTGTCTATTTTTCAGCCTAGTTGTTTTTTTGAGTAAACTGAGTTTAATTTTAATGTGTTTGATAATGAAATATCAACGAGTATGTACGCTAATAAATGGACACCGAATTTAGACAATTTTCTTTTTTGAGACGAATACACTCTCAATTATACAATAGCTGGAACAGTATGGTTCCAATAAATTTTTCTTCATAAAGTTAGATATATTTAAATAAACTAACTGAAGGCATTTTATCGGAATGGGTTTTGTAGAGATTTTTAGAAATTTCACAGGTTGAAATCATGAGTCAATTCAAGTTAGACCACCATGGAATACGTGGAAGCACTGGACGGCCGTTGCGTCCTAGTATAGGACTCCTCAACAGTGCGCATCCACGATCCCGCCTCTCGAGACATTCGAACCCAGGACCTATCATCAGTCTCGCACTAGGCGCTCAACCAACTAGACCACTGAGTCGGCATCCAACGGTATTGACGTTTAACTTCAACCAATTCACGAAGTTGCTCCACTGTACACCATTGTCTTCAGTGAGCTGATATCTCACAGCAGACCTGGTTGAACTCTTCTGGTAACGACTTCTCATTAGAACTCCAGGAGTATCTCCCGAATTACATAACACACTTGTCATTTAAACTAATTTCCATGAAATTTAGACCTAATTTAATAAATAAAAACATTATACCTTTGCAAAAACATTGATGTTCTACAGTGTAACAGTTTCACTAACGATATTTACTACATATGAAAATGTAAAGCATTTAAACCATGTAACAAACTGATAATCATTATTTTTACTTCGAAAAGAAAAAAACAAAACAAACAATCAAGACATTTATCATCTAATTAACTTGGCTATTAGGAAAAGAAAAGCAAACAGAATTAAGCATTACAAGTATAATTATCTAATGTGTACTTATGTTAGTGAATAGGTTGAAAGGTATCCTGTAAGTCGAACTATTATATATAGATATATATACTGAAACAAAGAAAACACTACAAATCGATGATGATATGGATTACCTAATGAAGATCATCCAAAATGTATCATTCATTATTTCCCTTTTTTATTCAGTAAGATTTATAAATCATGCTACCTATTTTTAAATAAACAGATGGTCATGATTTTTCATAAATTATAAAGTCTATTTTGTTTTTAGAGATTAGTTTAATGTTAGATGGTGGTTGGAGGTAGTCGACAGGAAACCCTGGACACAGGTCTCGTGCTACTTGGCACTCGTCAGCAGGGTGTACCTGTAATCTTGAAAGAACTGGTGCTCCCTGGCGGATTCGATCTCGTGTCACTCAGCTTCACAGTCAGAGACGTTACCACTGAGCTATCCGAGCGGTGACTAACCTCCTGTAGGACTCGGATAACTCAGTGGTAACGTCTCTGACTGTGAAGCTGGGTGACACGAGATCGAATCTGTCAAGGAGCACCAGTTCTTTCAAGATTACAGGTACACCCTGCTGACGAGTGCCAAGTAGTACGAAACCCGTGTCCAGGGTTTCCTGTCGACTACCTACAACTACCATCTAGTGTCAATACATAGTGCCCGCAGTGTCAAGTCACCTAGACTGGTGGCCACATTGCAACATGATCGATAGCATTCGATCTGCACTAATAAGGACTAGACAAGCATGACATTGATCACCACCCAGTGATCAATCAATTGTGGTTAGTTTAATTTGTTGACATCAGTTGGGAGACAAATGAAAATCATTGAACATTGAGTAACTGTTTAGTTTGAGTAAAGAACGTATCAGCGATGTGAAAATAAGGAGCACACTCAGGAACTTTATGTCCAACGTAGAGTGTATTATATTTACATTATCGAGTTAAAATTTTATGATCTATATTCCTAAAGGCTAAATAAGTCATAATGTGATACAAACTTCCTACTACAATGTTGGCAGACAACCGATTTATTAGACCTTTCCGGTCATGAATAAATACCGTATTACCACCCTGAAGTCACTGTCTAGTAAGAGTTCAACTATAGATTGATGTGGCTATGATCAGTGGTTAATTAATCTTGAAGACGGTTTTCACCATAGACTAATATCAGCTGTAGAAGTATCAAAAATCAAATACTTCTAAAAGGATTATGAGAACTAGTGAGTTCAGTGATTTGATAAGATAATAAAACTATCTCAAGCAGTTTAGTTTGATTCAATTACAAAATGTAATAACATCGTTCTATGGATTGATTACATTTTATCATTTCCAATCTAACTTTCAGATAGATCCTACGCTATCCCATTCTTTGAGTATAACTTGACATTTCACATTTAAAAAGAAGTCTCCGTGTAAAACTGGTGACATTACACCTTCTTATTAATAGGATATGTTTTACTTAATACGCCTATAGTTTGTCATATGCAACATAAATAATCCTTATCCTCTTAACTGCAATTCTTCATAGTTTTCAGTGTGATATCATAATTGTCAAGTTAAGATTAAGATTTGAATAGGCTAGTTGTGCGTCAGAAGATGCATATGTGCTTTACCGTAAACTACTTGTAGTTAGGCCTATTACACTGACATATGCTCGATGACAAACATTTTATGAAAAAACGTTCGTTCTTCTAAAATTAATGAGCGATGATCTGATTAGTGTTAATTGTTTACTAAGAAACTATTAATAGATCTAGTCAATTTAAAGAAAACAATTTTTGTAGTTTTTGCGTAGTTAATCAAGAAGCTTGTTTTCAGGAATTGATTTCCAGTGCACGCTATATCGTGATGTGTGCGAATTCATTATTGGTATGACAGATCATTCATTCTTGAAAGTATCTTTCATTTTCAAAAGTAAATGAATACTGTAAGCAAAGATGGATAGTGACTAGCAGTGGAATCCAGGACACGCATTTCGTCCCATTTGGGACTCGTCAGCTGGATGTACCTGTATCTCAGGGTTGATGTTCACTCTGGGATGGACTCGAACCTAGTACCATTTGCTTCGAATGCCGTCGTGTTATTCATTTAGCTACTGAGTCCTGATAGCCACTTACTTGTACATGGGATGAGAAAAGCTTTAAATGGAAACCGAATCAAAAATCAGTCTCAGTAATTTTTATTTTGTTTTAAAAGTTGTAAATGAAAACTTCATCTCTTTCATCAATTGCCATTTCAC